>CAAE01014624.1:59849-75813 GCA_000180735.1 Tetraodon nigroviridis | reverse complement strand
TTACATCAGTGCAAAGAAACTAAACTTGTTGTGTACACAAGAACAAAGATGTCAGCCAAGCACATATATTCAAGGAGGTTATGAGACGTGCTCATAGCCTTATAAAATGTTAATTTGCAGGTTAAATACCTGCTCAAGCGTAATACTTTTAGAATATTTTATCTGCAAGTTGTGAGTGTTCATTTGTGAGATACACATCAGAGTACAGATGTGTGATCCCTTAGAGGAAGGGGAGTAAAGACTAAATTAGATCTGACAGGGTTATTTCATTTGGCTTCTCTGGTTGGACCAATAAAAAGAGAGGGGGATGAAATTAAAAGAGAAGATTCTTTCTGCCAGAGACACCCAAGAGAGTTTTCATTACAGTCGAAGCCACGGGAGGTTGAGGGGAAAAAGAAAAAAAGAGGAAAAAAAAGTTCTTGTGTGTTTTTAAAGCTAACATGTCCTGGGTTGATTCACATTTTTGACTTGGCCCTCATGCTTATGATATTATATTCAAACCAGTAGAATGTCCTATAGTGACTAGAGAAAAGTCCAAATCTATGAACCATCGCTGACCAAACATCATCTGATGGCTTAAAGTGAAACTGCAGAACCAGGAGGAAGAGAACTGATGGTGGCATGTTTTGTTTTGGGGTTTTTTTTTGGTGGGAATTTGGCCTCCATAAAGTAACAAATACAGCCAAACTGCACTTAAACACTGTAGCAAAAACCAGCTGAGGACAACTGAATACAAGATGTGAGTTTCAGTGGTGGTTAAATATGTTTAACCAGGAATGAAAAGCAAATAAAAGTTTAACCAGAAAAAGTTTATTTAATTTCTGGTGTGACTGATCCAATCCTCCTTTTCCTAATTAATATAAATGTGCTTGTTTTTTTTTTACTTTTGCCAAGGGCTAAGAAGCAAGAAAATATGCCGTTTTGTTGGATTATTGTTTAATACATACAGCCATGATACACTTTAAGGACCATCATCTTCTTTTAGACCAGCAACAAGAAAATACAGAGGATTCCAGTAGCAGTGCCCTGCTTCTTTGAATGTAAGGTGAACTCCTCAACCTTGAGATGGATAAAGGATAATAATGGTGGTACAAAACAGTATAATTGCGGTGTTTATAAAACGTCTTGACCCACAAATGCAACAGCTCGATGCAAACGCTGGTCTCCAGACACCGTCTCATTTGCTTGCTATACCCTCTTGCCCCCTCCCTTCCTACTATTCATAAATCTAGTGCTTCTGCCGTGAGAGAAAATGTCATTAGGTAGCCTGATCTGGGCAATGTCTGCACTTACTGACAAAAAATATTAATGACTAGATATATTGGTGCTGCACAAAGGTGATTTCATCAGAACAGGTCCGTTTAAGGGAGGAGAGTGCTGTGTTTTGATTCTGTATCGGCTAAAATTTAAGAAACACTAGAAGATATGCAATGGTGGAAAACATGCCAGACAAACAACTGAGACTTCACTTTAGTATTTAGTTGTTGCACATTTGATTATGTTTGTTAATGGTTGAACAACTGTGTGCATTTGCTTTTTCATTAACTTTTATCTCTCCCTATCTTTCTACTGCAGGTGAAACAAGGATGTAGTAAAAATACATCTTTCTCTTGTAAGATGTGTTGCCCAACACAGGACACATGCCATCATTTTTATTTTTTTTTTTAGGGTTAGGATTACCTTTCAGCTTCTGTCCATGTTCCTATTTCCTTTATTTTTTTGTCTGCGCGTAAATCTTACTGGCACATCAAAGTACACGCTTTCTTTCTAGCACTACAACTTTTCACTTCACAGGAAAGAAAATGGACCAAATTTGTCTCTTTGATTCTTTTTTCCCATTCACTATACTTAAAAAAACAAGTCTTCTCTTACATCTTAATGCTCTTAATGTAGAAGGAGGGTTGGCAGTGGCATTTGAAAATATACCTCAACTAGAACGCGGAAAGATGTTGTGGTTTTGGAAGATTTATCTACAAATGCCTTTAGTACCTGCAAAGGTAGAAAAATTAGAATCTAGGTCAATAAATGGGTCTAGTTAACAAGAGAAGCAAAAGCGTTTCATTATTCAAAGAGTGTGAATTAAGGAATAGGGCTTTATTTACATACGGTGCAAATTCGCCAAAGTGTCGTTGCTATTTTTGTAAACTAGGCTGAGCGGGAAAGAGCAACAAAGTGTGTGTCGGTGAAGATGTCACAGTACAACTTTGCCAACATCTTTTTTTTTCTTAGTTTACGGCACAATTGCACTTCTCCCAGCTAAAACCAGGTCAGAGTCGAAGGAGTTGTAGTGGTGGAAGAGAAGCAGTAATCATTTTAAAACATCCTGATCTATTTTACATAAATTTAGCATGATTTCTTCTAAGTTCTTGTGGACCTCTTTAAATATAATGTTACTCTCTCTCTCTCTCTCTCTCTCTCTCTCTCTATCTCTCTCTCACACACACACAATATTGCAAAACACATTCTCATCAACTCCTCATCAACATGTTTTTTTTAGTTGTGTGTCTTGCTTGTACCAGGGCCACTCACCGTTATCTCCTCAGCTCACCGGCCATGGCTGGAGGAACGCCTAGATCCCAAAGAGCAGGAATAATATTTCCTCAGTGTATTGTCTTCATGCCTGCCGCGTCACAACTGATGTGTATTGCCAGCAGTGCAGTAGTTACTACTGCAGTGTGTAAAGGCAGAGGCAGAGCGCACCTCCACTCCAAGGCCTCTTGTATTGTCCCAATTTGGGTTTGTTCATGCTAAGGTCACTCACACCTATAGATCCAAAGGGCAGGTGAGGCCCAAACACTGCAACAGTCGCAGCTGCCGGTGGCAAAGGCTGATTTTGACCTTTGTTTATGCAGACCAGACTGACCTATTCACCCGAATTCTGTCTATTCTGACCTGGAGAGGTTGGCTTTTCTGGACTGTCTAGATTCAATTAGAAAATAATGAAAAAGACAATAAATATTTTTTTTTTTATAGATGGGGAGTAAGGATTGTTGCTTTTGTGCTCAAAACTTGTCCCACTTCTCTTGTGCATTAAATGATGGTGCCCTGCAGCATACCAGATACATTTAATTATCAATGTTTACTCCACAACATTATTCAGCACTTGGCTTTAGCGTACAGGCTGATAAAACAGCAAAAGATTTTATTTACAGAATATTTTAACTTTTAACTTTATTACATTTACTTTATTGACGTGTTCATGCATTTCATTGATTATTTAATCATCACTCATCCCAGGCACTTTCATTAAGAACAAAAAGTCTTTTTTCTTAATTTTTTAAATAAAAATGACTGAATCTGCTCTGTTATACAAACCCTGCAGGGTCCCAGGTACCTAATGGCAAACCCTAAAAGCCAAGCAGGTACCAGTGATAAAGCCCCTTTGGTTGATTTTTCATTACGGTGGCTTTTTTGGCCTCCACTTTTTTTCTTTTTCTTTTTTTTTGCAGCAGTTATAAACAGTATTTGTCCATTTGATTAATGGTGGTTTTAGGTCATTAACCTATTTTCTGAGCTCTGCTGTGTGACTGTGTGACTCTGCTGTGAGAGAACACATATTGATATGCCCACAGTCAAGTCCAGAAAAGAAAAAAATGGGTCTTGGAAGACCGCCGCAGGAGGAATCCCAAGTTGTTTTTCTCCACTAATCAGGTTCCAGTTCCACTCCAACCTGTCTCCTGTCACAGCACTTATTTACCAGGGGAGAAATTGCACCTGAAAGATTTCCAAAAGCAAAACCACCGAAGAGCTCACGGGTGGCCAAAGACGCTGAAAAAAGATTTGAACTTGAAAAAAAAAACAAAGAAATAGGGAAAAAAGGGGGGTGGGGGGAGAAGGTGTGGCAGCAGTGTGGAGGCGGCTGAAGCAGAAGTGCTACAGTTAGACACATAAACAGCTTGAGAGGCAGTGCAGCTGAGACGCTCTGGGAACCCTTTGGGGATGGGCAAACCCAGCATCATCATAATTTTCATTTCTCGGTGTGCAACCTAGGATGATTAAGGCGTGATTATGGTTATACTAATTGGCCCTTTGCTTCTCTACTCTCATCACTTTAGCTCCTCTGAACATACACATAGGACACCAACCATAACGCCAGTACACTCGGTTATGTACATTATAATATATGTAATGTATAATATATTATACCATAAGGCTCAGATAATACTTTTTATTTTCCTGTCTTTTTATTATTTATTTCCTCTTTCCTGTCCTCAATATTTTTTTTTTTTTAATTTCTAGCCTTTTTTATATATCTTTTTAATCACATTTAGGTAATAGTTTGTTCAGTGTTGTTTAAAATTTTAATTTTTGCCATGAGCAAATTATCCCTAATGATACTAAGGCAGGAACAAAAAGTTTGAACTTCACTGAATATGTGTTTTTACACTACAGTGCTGAATAGTTTTCTCACTGAACACACCAGCAAGCAGGCCTATCGATTTTAGTCCTCATAATGGGCTTCCATCGGTGATCCCTTCTGGTAACGTGAATAGAGGCAAGTGATCGTTGTTATCAAACTGAGTTGTGAAAGACCCAAAATGGATCAATGTCAGGAGAGTCCTGTGGTTTTTCTGTGGTTTGTAACAATGTTGTAGTTTAAGTCTTTTTGGATGATGCATGTGAATTAAAAAAAGAGGTGGTTTGGGTTGTATATGTTTTTAGGGTACAATGTTCCACAAAAGTTGTACGCATTGAAGTAACTGATGCTTGCTTGACCTTATTTGAAGTCATTTTGTTTGTGGCACTGAACCTTTGAAAACCTTTGCACACCAATTGGCAAAAGATATGAGTTTGTTTTCTATACCTGATCTGGTGCATCCCTTTTCCTGGAAAAAGTAACTTGGTTGTTTTCACGAGAAGCAGATGCTTTCCACAAGTGCAGGACAAGAGCATCGTACAGTGATGGAAAAAGGAATGCTGTCATCGAAGAATGCATTTAATTGCCATAAAGATGACTTTGTTTTCTAATTAATCTCCTGACTCCTTCTCCCCGCTTCGCTCCTGTCACTTCCTTGGAAAGAAACATGGCCGGCAATTTGTTAAATCAATTATTCCAAAGGAGGACCTCGGGCTTTTGACGACTACACTTCTGATATATGCAGCGTCTCCCTCTCACACATGGATGCGAGGCTGCAGATTATGCCGTAGATGTGGTGAAAGGTGATTGTCAGTGTTTTGTGAAGGAAAGAATCAGTTTGTCCTTGCCGGGGTGGCAAAAAGCATTACACTTGGCTGATGAGGCTTCTCCTTGGCCTCGTGCCCCGAACCCACACACACAAACACGCCTGCTCAGCCTCAAGGGATGAGGAGCACAGAGCAAAGGGAGCACGGTGACGAAGAGAGACATGAGCAGGCGGCGAGAGGAGGTAACAGGGAGAAGACGGATGATGTAGAGGCGAAAAAAATCAAAGACAAAGTTGAATAGAGAGCATCTTGTTTTTCTTTTGCAGCTACAGCACTGTGCCGAGTTACCCTTAGGTGGGTGTTTTCAGCTCCTACTAACTAATTTTACTTTTATTTGAGTAAACTCCTGAATAAAAATCTGTCTTACCTATTCAGATGTTGAAGCCTTCCAGCTTCTTCACAGTGTCCAAAAGTAGACTTTGTGTTCATGAGGATTTGTTTAAGTTTTCTTTGAGTTAATTTAAGGACTTCGAGACCCTTAACTTTTCTTTAGTGTTTGTTATCTTTGTTTGATATAGCTCGATCTCTAAAAGACATTCTTTTCATTATTGCTGTTGGATAGGGACTACGTGTTCAGTCACACTCCACTGCTCGTAAAAGTCATAGTGTATTCTGCGATATCTCATAGAAGACAGAAAGGGTAATTGTGCAGGTCGTAGTGGGAAAATACATCATTTTCAAAGACCTCAACTGGTCTAATATAATATTGTGTTCATTCAAAATATTCAAATTTTTTTTATATTATTTGATAATAATAATTGTATCAGACTCTGCTTGGATTCTTAAGGCAATTTTACCTTTGATTAATGCTAAAGCATGAAAATACAGAACTGAGGGATATTTTGCATCCGATTTTATAATTCAGTGATCTCCAGGTGCAGAAAATAGAAGCGTGATTTGTTGTGAGCCAAGTAAAGCAACAGCGGATACGTTCCAAATGAGGAAGCCGACTCTCAAATAGGAAGACAAACAGAGGGAAAGGGCCCCGATGTGTGGTGGCGGCAGCTTTTTTTGCCTGCACATTAGGAGGAAGAGGAATAGTATGGCCGGATGTGTTTAAATCAGGGTGCTCTATCTTGTGGCGGGACACATTTCATTAAGTCCCGCAGCTGGGGCCGTGGCTCCATGCGTCCACACATCTATCATACAAATCCGTCAAGCCTGTCCCCTCCCTGCACCGGCGGCGTTTGAGACAGGAGCCTGTCCTCCTGCTCAGAGCGCTCGCAAGCGACCTGCACTTAATCATCCGCTTTTTCAGCTTTGCATTTTCTGTGTGAGAGATTCTTGTCTGCGCCCTTCCCGTCCCTTACCTTCTCCCCCTGTTTATCTGTGACACACCTCATTTTACCATAAATCACATTTTGTCCTTCATTCCCACCTCATCGGCTTTGTTTTGGTTGTTTAACTCCATTTTAAAGTAGTTTAGACATGAGTAAATATTTACATTAAAAAAAAACAGACCAGACAAGGCGAGTTCTAGTCGTGAAGTCAGTCAAAGTAATTAAATGCGTTGCAAAAACGGCAAAAAGAAACAAAGGCCACAAGCACTAGAACGAGTGGGGAAAAAAAGATGTTCTGGCACAGAAGGGAAGGAAAGCGTTTAAGCAGACAATGAGGCTGATGCAGACAGTCAGATGAGGGATGGCGACCTTTTTATGATCAGTTCACACAAACGCTGGTGTACGTAATCGCGCGTGTGCAACTGGAAATCAGCCAGAATGCTTCAAAAAGGTTCACGCTCCATTCAAAAGATATGAAAGTATCGGAGCAGACAGCCTGCCTGCGGATGTTGAGCTGTAATTTGAATGGGTGGCACAGTGTGAAAGAGGGGAAAAAGGCAACTAATTAGGGTGTGAGTCCTCTGGGTTGAAGGGTCACTTTGTAGTTTGTTGAATGAGCATAAAAGCTGAGGAGAAGTTTGTCACTGGACTCAACGGATCAAAGGTCATTTAAGTAAAGATGAAGCGCATGAAACATGTGACCTTCGAACTACTTATTAATGCTGCTGCTCCTTTGAAATCAGCTAAAAAGGTTGTTTGAATGTACGCCTGGCAAGCGTACGAAGCGTCGGAGCTGCGGTGGCAGTTAATTCTGTTTATTTGGTTATGATTCCCGTTTCTGCCACCTCTGGATATGCAGGGATGACCTTCACTTTGCGCGCTGTTAGTCCACGGAGAGAACTCCATTGAGCCTGAGATCTGCTTTGAAAGCTTAATCGGGCTTTGAAGGTTCACAGGAAACAAACATTTTCCCTTTTAGAGGCTGCGCATAGTCTGAAGCAAAACACAAACTCCGAGAGTGGAGAGTGGAACACATGCAAGGCCTCAAACTATTTCATTAGGAAAAATCAGGCAGTTGAAGTGCAAATTTAACACTCAATGGTTACTTGAGGTAAGCACATAATCCAGAGGCTTTACACCCATCTGACCTGGGTTTCTACATCCTTACCATAGAAGGCCACAAGAATCTGACCACTTGAGTGAAAGTGACTACAGAGATGTGTATCTCTGTATCTGAGATGCTTTGGAGCGTTACACACACGATATCTTGCATTGAGTTTAAGGGTTGCAATGACTGCTGCAGCAAAGTGGAAATGACATTCTGCTTTCAAATAAGAAGATAAATTCTCTTCCATCTTTGAGAAGTTACACAAAGAAAAACTCTGTTTAAACATTACTTTTGCACCATCAGGTTCCACTCGGTGAAATAAATCTGCCTCACCTACGGGTTATATGACACCTCAAACTCCAGCAGGTATCTCCTCGGTCCGCCCTCATCCAAGAGAAAAGCACTCATGCAACAAACAGGCAAACACAAACACCTCACACTTCCAAGGCAACATCAATGAAAATGAATATTAACATAGTTTATTATGTAGATAAGCCGCAGCATCCCTGGGTTCATCTAATGTGATAGTGACAGCTAATCAGTGATCGCATTCATTAACGTCCCATCAAAATGACACGATTGTGATTAAACTAGCCGGACTTGTCTTGATTAATGATTAATTTATCAAAGCCTAGGAAAACATTGTTGTTACTTGTTTCTTGCATTATTGATCATTTTGCACATAAATATTTATTCCAGGTCTAAGGGGTGCTAATAATGTTAATTTTAAACTGTAACGGCTTATTAAAGTCATCAGTATAGCGATGATCTAATGATTATGATGATATATCTCACCTCACCCCTGCCTTGTGGCTTTTATTTACTCTACCACCTGACCTGTGTGTCTGTCTGGCTTTTCCGGCCTGCCGCTCATCTCTCGTTTACCTCGGGGTCAGAGAGGTTGAAGTTGAACTCAGACACTCACTGACTCCTCCTTTTCACCGTGTAATCCCTGACCGGCTGTGGCCCGATTCCTTGTGAGCGGCAGATGTGAGGCTCATCTCAGATAGTCCCGACATGCTCTCTGACTCCATCTGTCTCCAAACATGTGCGCCCAGTAAGCTGATGCATTGCCGCAGCGCGGCGAGAACAGGGCGGCGGTTTCGGCGGTACGAGCCAATCGGAGGACGTGACGCGACATTAAAGCACATGTGCCCCCTGCTGAGAAAAAGGGAAATGATTGCTCTAGGCAGCGCTGCCTTTATTCAGCTTCAAACTGTGGCAGATGACGAATGAGGTTGTATGCTGTTTTGGGTTTTGTTTTTTTTTTCTTTTTTTGATGCAGCACATCAAGGAGCACGGTCAGACGTGATGTGTTCTGGTGAGCTGTCACAACAGAGAGAGGCTAGCCGAGTCAGCCCAAAAAAAAAGAAGATATTATTCATACAAATTTGAATTTATTCTTTTTTGTAGCGTGTATGGGTTAAAAAGGAACAATACTGTTCCAAAACAGTTACTGTTATCTATCCTCTCCTTTTTAAAAATCAGTGTTTGATTTCATTTTTATCTCTACTTCTCTTTTTTTTTTTTTTTTTTTTGCTTAGGTACACACTGACCTCTGACCTCGCTGATCTCTCTGTTTTTAGATCTATAGTTTCATGATAACAATGAGTGTATGATAGCATGACATACAGTTCATCAAAAGTGTCCAGTAAGAAGGAATAAAAAGACAACGGGTTTCCCTGTGAAGGCTTGGAGAAAATTGGAAACAGCAGTCACTTTCATTAACCTCCCTCTCTGTGTGTACACACACACACACTTCTGCCTCACTGATCACAGCATCCTTCGCGCGCTCCCGACATCCTTCAGCCCCTCTCTGTGAGGCGAGAGATGTCCCCTCTTTGGCAAGAAGAACATTTCAGCCGCTGTGCGTCAGCAGTATCTGTTGCCTCGTCAAAGTGGATTAAACACCAAGGCGAGCAGTCCGCCCAAGAGTCGAGGATCCTTCACTCGTGGTAAAAGTGCCACATTTATAGAAGCCACACACCAAGGAGCTGACAATTTTTAAAACTTCTGCCCTCCGATAGAGCTGAGGGCTGATGGAACATTCTAATGACCTTATGTTTTGTATCTGAGCGAAGCTACTTCCTGCCAGCGCATGTCGGCATGACTCGCTCATCTTGTTTTTCTTTTTTACCCATCTTTGACAGTCACATTCTGTTCTTGATGCCCACCCCATGAATCATTATCTGTCTCCCTGCCTCCTCTAGCAGCCGGCGCAGTGGAAGTATCATCGGACCACAGTGCCCTTTCGGAGAGGATAACTAAATCCCCACCGGAGATGCTTGAGTAATTGACTGTGGGAAATGGGCGCACGTGGTGCACGTGAAGGGGATAGCCTCGGCTGGCTAAATCCTGCTGCCTGGTGTTTACCCCTGGTGCTGTATCTCCACATCTGAAATCCCAGCTATCCTCAAAACCCCATTATGGACGCTAATCCCCAGCCCTGCACACCGTGCACGCCGTGCGCTCTAGCTCAGGGCAGCATTACGCTCAATCTGAGTAATTTAATTTCTACTGAACTTGTGCAGTTACTCCTCACGTATTTTGTCGGATGTTTTCTTCATTCGTTCCACTGATTTCAAATGCAGGCATGAAAATTCACCGTGATAGATGAGCTGTCTTTTTTTTTCTTTTTAACAAGAGCTGCATTTAATTCATCGCATGCACTAAAAATTTGGGTAGGGGGGGAAAAACAACAGGGAATAAACACTTTATTAGGGTGAATGACAAGCCTGTCACCTAAATGTGAAAACTGAGACTGAAAGCATCTTCAGATTAAAAGACATCCCTTTTTTTTTCTTCCCCCGCCCAAAAAAAAACAAAAAAAACTGTAATTGTGTCAGAAATGGTGACGATGCCGGAAAACAAATTATCATTTTAGAACACAGCAGACAAAGCTCTTCACCCTACTTTTGGTTAATGCATAGTTAAAGTGGCACGGAGCAGCACTTTTTTTTTCTTTTTTTCAGTATTTTCAAGCTAAAACAGTTGAAATGACACGCGCGTAACAAAAGGGTTATCATATCTTTCACAAAATGGCTTCGGGACAAGACAGTGAGATGATAGTCGGCGGCAAAGCCAGACATAATTTTCGCAATTAGGTGAAGCAACTCTGGATGTTGTGTTCAAACATGCGAGCAAATCAAGCTGACGAGCCTGAAGTTACGCTGCTCGTCAGGAGGAAGGACTCCGCTTCCACGTGAGCTTTGTGGTCAGAGGGGCCCCTGATACGAACGCGTATGTTGAAAAATAATTGCCGACATACACGTCTTTAGCCATCTGACTAAGAGCTGCATTTCAGGCTTTCTCCGTGCCGTTGACCTCAGGGGGAGAACGATGCCATGCATGAGCACAGAACCCCAGCAGACGTGTGCTAACTTTCCCGAAGAAAACTTTCCCTTTATGCATTAGCATCACATTTCTTTGGGTTTCATGATTCTTTTGCTCCTTTTTGAATTAGATATTTCACAGATTGTGAATAGTTTTATGTGGGTTCTTCCATTTCATACATCTGTACATACAGTATGTACTTGGAACTGGATGTACACACGGTGCTGCTGTGTTCAGCGCAGATGCTCGCGGCACAAGTTGGTCGGGTTCAAGTCCTCCTGGAGCTTTTCTACGTGGAGTTTGCATGTTCTCCAGCTCCTCTGTTATCCTCCCACAGTCCAAAGACATGCTTTTAGGGCACAATGAACTTGTGACCCCCTATCAAGGGAAAAGCAGCAAGAGATGGATGGATGGATGAATGGATGGATACTAATTCAAACATTAAATCCACTTGCATACTGAAACAAATACATTGCTGTTTTAAAATGTGACACTGACAGAGGACAGTGGGAGAAAATTTACCTCAGAATTCTGAGATCTAACTCTATTTCTGGTGCGATTTAAACCTGTGGAGTTTAAGCTTCTCTTCAAAACGTTGCTTAAAAACCTTACTTTGTTCAAAATTAATCACAGCGAATCCCCTAAATGCACTAAGAGTTGCTTTAAGTGAATAAATAAAAGTGTTTTTTTGAAGATGGTGTGACTATTTTACAGGATAGGCTCAGGAGGCGCTGCCTCTGAGTGCTTCCAGATCTTTAAGTGAAGAGGTCACGGTCAAACACATCACAGGAGAGACTCTCTCAGTGGAGAAAGCATCAGTCACAGATGCCTGTGCCAAAGCCTGGCTGGCACTTAGCCATATCAAGTCCTCGTCTACACCGGCTAAGTTCTCTTGGAGGAGGGATGGAGTAATCGAGCGACAGCTGTGCTGATGAAATTTTTCATTCCCTTCGCTAACCGAGTGCCTTCTTATCACAGTCACAAAACAAATACATCGGGGCGCCCTTTCAGGGTGCCCCCACCCTTCGTTTTTCCAGCTCTCAACAGATCCCTAATGTAATTGTAAACTTTTAAAATCTAATTGTGGATCTGAGATTTGCTCTGTGAATTTAATCCAAGCCCCCCAATAGAAAGCGAATCCACCCGTTTCCTCAGAGCGAAGCCCCCCAGGCGAGCCCCATCCGGCGGCACAGGTGGCGCAGGAACACAGGATGCTGGGCACACATCACACACACACACACACATATTTGAGAGGGCTCTTTAATATAATTAGGTACAAAGCAATTATGCAAGCAATCAGTTTCACTTTGATGATATGTCAACACTCCTTGTCAGTCCTATTTCCCAAACAGATTTTGAGCTCCATCACTAATTTTCTGTTCCTACTCAGCGTCCGGGAAAAACTTGCGTTTCTCCACAATTATAATCAGCCAGGCCTGTGCAGTCACACTTTACAGAGAAGTGCTGACAAGAGGTCAAGTAGAGGAAAAGAGTGAATTCCTTCAAGGCCAGATTGATGGAAAAGGTCTTTTGATTGGCAGTCAAAAAAAAAAGAGTTCTGATCGCAAAAAAAAAAGAAATTGTTAACCTAAGTAGTTTTACCATTGCGCTCCCGAATATATCTTTACTTTTTTATTAGGTGTTTTGAATGCTAAGGTGAACTGGAGACCCGTCCAGCTTGTTTTCCCACCTCCCACCTTGTCTGTTGGAATCCAGCATCCCTGTGACTCTGATTAGGATGGATAGAGGTTACGGCTTCTTCTATTGTTAGCGATCTCGGTTCAGAGCTGGTCATGTAACAAACCAATGAATGAAAGGGTTATTTTTGAAACAAATATTAGTTTTCTTAGAAGGCAATAAAAAAAATAAAAATGTATTGAGAAAAAAGGACTGAGCTCAATGTACAGTTAATGACGATCCACATTCTTCCATTTACTTTTTGCAGTTAACCTACTTTGGATTGTAGAAAATGTGCTAATACGCAAAAGCTAACGACATAATCACACCTCAATGTCTGGGGCTGCACGGCTGAGCGACGGGCTGCTGTGATGCTGCTGTCATTTCTGGAGACTGTCGATGCCGACATTTCTTATCGCTCGGTAAAATTGTGGAGTCAGTGGACGTTTTAGCAATCCTAAAGACATTAGCATTTCCAACCGTGAGCACATTAACCCGCTTCATCTGCACAGCAATGCTGCATTTAAATGCATACGTGTCAGCCGCTATAAAACATAATGTCTGTAATCTTCTTTTTTTGACACTTTAACAACCAGAAAAATAAGGCTATATTCTGGGTATTAGAATAAATTTAGATGCTGCTGACCCTGAGGGCCTCTTGACCCCAGGAAAATATTTACAATTATATGATCTAGGTTGACTTTCTGGTTCAATCATTGCTGTCGACATCTCAGAGATCACCCGTTGGCCTCAAATAATCTAAACAGCAGCACAGCTCTGACCTGCTGAGAACTCCTGTGCCTCACCTTTCCTAAGTAAAACTTTGTTAGCGATGGCGTTTCCAAAATATTTTCTCCGCCTGTGTGATCATCATTTGTCGTGCTCCGTGCTCCAGTGAGTGATTAGTCTGAAAATAGGCTGCTTTGAGAAACATTTTTTTCAAAGTATCCCTCGTTCCCCTTCTCTTGGTGCTCTCAAGTAACGATGAGCAGCAGATCACTCAAATTTAAAGATGATGACTGATGAGCGGCGGCTAATATTAGCCTGCCAGAGATGCGGGTTGCTAACTTTCGTCAACTCGAAACACACCAGCTCTTTTTGACAAGTTTGTGTGCTCCAGTTTTGGTCATCAAGTTGTTACAAAAAGCCACCATGTCATTAATTTACAAATACCTCAGCCCATTTTTGCAATTTGTCAAAAAAAAAAAAAAAAGTGCCGCCATTTTATTGGCAGAAGCAGGCAGTGACATATCAACGCATGTCACTGAGGGACTGTTCTGCGGAACCGGAGCATCAACATGACATCAAACCATATTTTTAAACCTCTGCCATTTTGTGCTGGATGGGGAGATGAGCAGAAAGTGGCCTTTTTTTTTTTTTTTGAAGGAAAAAGCTTTTGAATCCCTCGCATCTGCCTACCTTTTTTATTTTCCTCCCATCCATCGCACTCTTTTTATTCTTGTTTTCCATATTGGCGTCTTTAGGCTAATATTAGTGGTTTACATTCATGAGGTGAGCTGCAGTGATGAGTGGGTTGGGTTGGACGGCGCAACATAAAAGGTTTTCAGAGACCAATTACAGCTAAAGTTTAATACAGAATGTTCCCTGTATTTTTTTTTATTTTTTTTTTCAGTCTGAGTCAATTTTAATATTGAGCACATTTCTTCATAAGGGTAAGCGTTAAAAAAAAAAAGTTATGTCAGCTCGATGCCATTCTTCAGCCACAGGCGAAGAGTTGATGCTGCAGGACCCTACTTTATATTTATGTGTAACCCCCTCAAATTTGTCTATCTTTGTGGGGACTTTCATAGTAGTAATGCACTCCCCAGCTTCAACCTTAACCATCCCAACTAACCCAATAACACTTATGTTTAATGCTCGGTGCTGAGCTCAACCTTAAGAACCCTATTTTAACCTTGAAACAGGCCTTTGAGGCCGAAATAGCCCCACTCTGCTAAAATGTCCTCACTTTGCAAGTGAAATGACTTGTGCACACACATACACACACACACACACAGATCACACCTCTCCCGGCATCTAGCACACAGACGCTTTAGACCATCTCATAACCCATAGCCAGTATTTTTTTTGGGGGTGGGGGGGCGGGCGGTTGCTATTTCTCATTCCATTAAACCTTGAATTATTCAAAGCAGATGAAATTGATTTCTTGATAGTTTAATCGCAAATCAAAACTGAACCTCAGCCCCAGTTCATTCCCTCGGGGCAATTTTTGACAATCAAATATTCATGGAGAAATGAAATGTTAGCAGATCATTTCTGCTCCTGGCTGATTAGGCAGACACAATGAAATTCAGATGGAGAGAAGAAGAGGCCGTGGAATTAACTTACGCCAATAAGCCATGGAAAAATTGAAAGGGAGATAAGATTTTCAGATTCGATTCGATGATCCGGTGGAAGCTCTCTAGAAAAGAGCTCGGCCTTTTTCCTCCCATAAAAGGCAAATTGCAACACGATGGGGGGCAAAATAAATGTGCGAGCTTTAAATCAGCACTTTATTTATCTTTAACCCCTAACCGAAACCGGAAGAATCTGTTGACTGGAGCTGTAATACCCGGCTGTGTGTAGGTCCGGGACAGAAGCACTCATTGTCAGAGCTCCCACAGTAACGGTGTGTGAGTCCTGAATGAATCTCGAGAGTTATTTTAACGGCTTATGAGTCCTCCTCGCTATCGACTCATTCACTAAATCCTGGCTATGCCTGGCTAGCTCCATGCAAAGAACAGACTGTTGTTCAACAACTTTTAACTGCATTTGTATAACTAGTTAATCACACTCCTAACCCTGCAAAGTATGCAAAGAGAACCCAGGTAGACATGGGAAAACATGCAAAGTCCATATTAGGAAAACTAGAACCTCCAATTAAGCCACCAGGTGGTGCAAAGAAAAGGTAAGAATAAAGTAGAATATTGTGTCAGCGGAAGTGGCGTCACGCCATTGATTGATGAGCTCATCAGCCCAACAATCCTACCTAAAAATAACTAAAGAATAATTAGAAAATGGCAGGAAAGCTTAAACAAACACAAAAAAGGAGGTATGTTTGGCATGGCTCATGTGTAGAAGCGTATTCCTGCCACTTTATGTAAATAAAATTGATCGTTATAACATAATTATTGTAAGATCGTGATAATTATCTTGCAAAACAATGATACATTTTTTTGTAAAAACATAAAAAGCCTTTTAGCAGGTAAGTGGAAGGAAGTGGCTTATTTTAAGTGACTTAATTAAGTTAAGCTCCATACTTGGAATGACAGATGGCAAGATCCTGTTGTTCCTGTGCTCAGTCGATGCCATTGTGATAAGTGCGTGCACACAACAATAGCTCCTAAGATTGAATCAGTTCGACCCTATGAAAGTAGAATCA
>CAAE01014624.1:0-50979 GCA_000180735.1 Tetraodon nigroviridis | reverse complement strand
AGTAGACATGGGAAAACATGCAAAGTCCATATTTGGAAAACTAGAACCTCCAATTAAGCCACCAGGTGGGTGCAAAGAAAAGGTAAGAATAAAGTAGAATATTGTGTCAGCGGAAGTGGCATCACGCCATTGATTGATGAGCTCATCAGCCCAACATCCATCCATCCATTATCCTACCCGCTTGATACCCAGTGGTGTCGCGGGGGTCTGCTGGTGCCTATCTCCAGCTCTCTTAGGGCGTAGGCAGGGATACACCCTGGACAGGTCGCCAGTCCATCGCAGGGCACACACACCATTCACTCACACATTCATACTTCTATGGACAATTTTGAGTCTCCAATTAACCTTGCATGTTTTTGGACTGTGGGAGGAAGCCGGAGTACCCGGTGGGAACCCACGCACACACGGGGAGAACATGCAAACTCCGCACAGAAAGGCCGGCAGCAGCTGGAAGCGAACCCACGACCTTCTTGCTGTGAGGCAACAGCGCTAACCGCTGCACCACCGTGTGGCCCATCAGCCCAACAATCCTACCAAAAAATAACTAAAGAATAATTAGAAAATGGCAGGAAAGCTTAAACAAACACAAAAAAGGAGGTATGTTTGGCATGGCTCATGTGTAGAAGCGTATTCCTGCCACTTTATGTAAATAAAATTGATCGTTATAACATAGTTATTGTAAGATCGTGATAATTATCTTGCAAAACAATGATACATTTTTTTGTAAAAACATAAAAAGCCTTTTAGCAGGTAAGTGGAAGGAAGTGGCTTATTTTAAGTGACTTAATTAAGTTAAGCTCCATACTTGGAATGACAGATGGCAAGATCCTGTTGTTCCTGTGCTCAGTCGATGCCATTGTGATAAGTGCGTGCACACAACAATAGCTCCTAAGATTGAATCAGTTCGACCCTCTGAAAGTAGCATCATTTCCTATTAATCAGTTGAAGAAATGTGGCAGGCACCATGGATACAAGTTGCTTATCACGTTTTTACAATATAATTATCATGTTAATACAATATAACTATCACACATTATGATGTAAAACGTTTCACATTCTTACAAGTATTATCATGTTATAACGTGAAAATATATTGTTCTCAAAACAAACACTAAATAACGTGTTACTGATCACTTTTTCATATAGAATGGCAGCAGTACGCTTTCCTTTTCCTTGATGCTCAAGCCATCATTTTAGTAATTCTGGGAGTAGATTATCTGCTACCATCTCAAACTTGCACCTCCTCCTCTGCTTTTTGTCTTTGACTGATCAACCTATGTTAAAAATGGAAATAAAAGGCTAAATGGTTCTGTGGCTGTCGGCAATGTGGAGCAGTTACGGCATGTACATCATGCCAACTCTCTTTTCGGTGCCATCTCTGTCCGGAACCGCTGAAACTCCACTATCCTCTGCAAAAATTGGACTTTTAGCCCTCCGACCTGTCATGGCTGATTAATCAGATGTTTGCTTTCAGTTCTCGTGTTTAATATCCTCTTAAATTTGTGGGTTTGCAGCACAATTTTTCCTTTGATGGCGAATCACGATTTATTCTCTGGTGTTGAGCTGATACCAAAGCGGCTCGAAAAAGGTTTTTTTGTTTTTTGGGAGGGATTGTTTTCCAGAAAAGTGTTATCTTATTTAAACAGTCTACCTCCAGGTCACAAGTCTTCATCTTTAGAAGTTATGGTTTAATTTAAACGGTGGTTTGGTATTAAAAAAAAAAAAAAGAGTTAATTAAATTGGAAAGTATAAAAGTAAAGCACAATAAATGCAAATGTGTGAATAAAAGTGTTGAATCTGGATAAAGTAGCAGTTTAAGCCGTGCTATGCGAACCAGACTTTGCTTTCAAAAACCCCTACTCTACATAGAAAAAACCCTTTTAAATGATTAAATTCTGCTGTTCTTTCACTGCAGTTATCATCGAGCCATTGTCAAATTTTTACAGTGACAGCAGGAATTAAATTAAATATTTTTTTTTTCACCCACTCAATCAAAGAGAAAAAGACATGTCATTACTAAACAAAGGGAGCTGCAATATGACTGCAATTCACCTCAGAGATGTGATCTCTGAATGCCCATCTGGGAGCCCCTTACAACGGGCAGAATCGTGCGTTTTTTCATTCGACATGAAAGGGGAACACGAGTGTGGGTGACAGAGGTGAATGAGTGTAGAAAGAATAATAGTAGGAGATCAAATGCCATCAGAGGGAATCAGTAAGCGAGTGGGGTGGGGTTTACTTTTGCACTTTCCCACCCGCTGCCGCAAAATCCGACTGCATCTCTTCAGGGTGAAGGATGACTTACTCGCGCTGACACGTAAAGAAGTAGCATCCGATAGATTGAGTCCGCAGACTGTGTTACAGCTCCGGACACACGTTTGGTCCAGCTGCTGCCTGCTTTTCCACCCATCCCTCCCACCTGGGGTCATGTTACAAGATTTAGCGTTGATGGTCTGCAGGATTCTTGTCTCGGGCCCCTCCGATCTCATTATCGGGCACAGTTGTGCACGTTTTTTTCCAGCTACATGCATTTAGTGGTGTTGTAACGCATGGATCTTTTGAGAATACATAGATCTCTGCTGCCAGGTGATGGCTGTGGGTGTGGAATTATACAAATTTGCCCTTTCTAAGGTCAACCCACTGCATCGTGTAAACGCAGCAAGGACGGTGGAGGTTTCCTCCTGGCGCTCTGCAGGGGGCAGAATCAATTATTTACTCGGCAACCGTTCGCATTGCACAGGAACCTTTTCTTCACCTAATAAATACTGGATAAATATCTGTGCCGAGTGTGATGTGTCTGATCAGCGGGTCTCGCACACTCGGCAGGAAGGTAATGAACTGAGTCTCAAGAAGGGTGTGTGTGTGTGTGTGTGTGTGTTTGTGTTGGGGTGGGGGATGTTCGCAATAGGCCGCTCAGGTTTTGTCAAAGCCACAAAGTTTTGTTTGCGTACGAGGTACCAGAACTGTGCCCAGGCACACTCCCTGGCACAGGAACCTCTCCAGTTGTTCAGGTTCTCAACATCATTGGTTGATACGCCCTCCAAGGTTGCAGAAGTGCTGGCGCTCGTGGAAAACTTTCCACTAGGCCCCATCAGGTGGGCTGAATGGAAGCCAAGAGCCACATACACACCAATGGGCTTGACGCCAGTTGGGTTTTACGCTGTCATAATCTACACAGAAACAATGAAAACTTTGGTATGCAGATATTTCCTAAAAGAAATCTAATAGTGGAGGATGAAAATGGAGAACCCTGCAGTGGTTATGAGTGATGCTCCAGTGCCCTCAGCTGGAGCTGCTGGGAGGCTGCATGCAAGCGAATCCCGGCTGAACCAGAAGCTCTTCGCTGACGTTTGAGCTCCGCTTTGAGCGTGTTAGACACTCCGTTGTATTATTTTATCTTTCGTTTGCATTCTTCCTCTCCTTCTGCTGAATTTGTGTTGAAAGCGTCTCACTAGATGAACTGTCTCCACTCATTGGGATCAAAAAAAAAAAAAAAAAAAAAAAGGAGCTGGAGAGCTGGAAAGCTTGGTCGCTTTCAGCTGGATTCACTTGACCGGACCATTTCACCTCCATCTGTGGAGAACCATCTCACCAAACAGAAGCTGTTACTCACAGCGGATGATCAAAACCCACCAGCAGTGTGTAAATTAGGACACATCTGTTTTTTTGGGGGGGGGGTTTTGGTTTGGTTTGGTTTTTGGTTTTTTTTACATCACTGTGATGGAAGGTCTCCGCTGTGATGCTAAATTTTCTTAAAGTGGATAAAGAAAAGGTCAGTCCCTGGGGTTTATACATCCACGTGCCAGCGGCTCATGTGGCAAAGAAGCAATTCAGCATTTCTCTTCCAGAAAAAATAGAATTAAACCTCCACAGTGTGGCTGTTTTTTCAGACTTCCAGCCATTACAGGGCAGAGATAAGCTAAAGGTCACCTCTAGACACACTTGTCAGTCTTTAAAGAAGGTGGGCAGAGCACGATAAGGCTTTTACCGGCACCTGGTGAGCACACAATCTTCCAAAACGATTCGTATTTTTCAAAGATGTGTTTTAAGCTCACTGTTCTGATAAAGCCCGGCGCTGGGCTAACCTGTGAGGAGGGGAGGGCACTGTGGTGAGCACGTATCACAGATTCTCTCCAGGCTACTGCTGCAGAGGAGAGCGTCGTGGTGTGAGTGCCTATGGATTCCACTGCTCCGTTTCTTTGGACTAGTCCACTGATGAGATTTTAAACTTTTGTTTGAAAATGTCAGGAAGACGGAAAAAAAAATCACAGACATTACCACCCAGAGCGGCCTCCGCCGTTAGATGTGTCACAAAGAAAACGATGTGCATGGAATGGAAATTACATGTACATCAAATGGATACGATGTCGCCCACCCGCCACCAGGCCTGTAAACAACCGCGTCTGCTCTCAAAAAAACAGTGCCGGTCCAAAAGCAACATTTCAGCGTTGGGTACACCACTTTTAGTAAATTTTGGCTGTAATTATTATAGGTACCAAGACTTTGCCCATATTCCCTCAAAGCTCTTGCCTCCGCTGGTAAAAAGGTAGCACAAGCGCGCACGCTGCACACCGCCGACAGCTGCAGTGGAGCCGAGCGGGAAGAGTTGGTTTTTAATGATGGATAGCAGCTGAGAACAAGGAAAGAAAAACTAATGAGGCCTGCAGTCGGGTACGATGACGACTGTGTCTCACACCGGGAAGTGAAAAATAAAAATAATATCGGCGGCGCGGAAAAAAGCTCCCCGTATCAAATAACTCTGACTTTCTCAGGTTGTCCTGGTGTGAGAAACTGCACGTTCACACGCTGCACGGTGCAAGAAGTGGTGTTTTCTGGTAGACATCCTGTTTAGTGTCAGTCGTTGTCAGTGTTCTTTCCTTCTCCTGATGGTGCCATGTCGAAAATATTACTTCCGAATTCCCAAATCGCATACAGTCAAAATGCATTGAGTCAAACAAGACTTTCAAATGCTGCTGGGAAATTGACATTCTCTAGGAAGCACCGAATACAGCGCAAGACTATGTAGCACAAAGATGATAAAAGAACCCTCTCCCACTGCGGTTTTGAGTCATGCTGAGGACACCTGGCCAAAGGTAGAAGCCAAACCTGCAGCACAGCTTATCTTTGCCTTTCCAAGAGCCTTGGACTGTAGCCTGCAGGGGTAACATTGCAGCAAGAACGACTCTATGGAGTCGGTTGTATAACTTAGCTCTAAATTACACTAATAGCTCAAAAACTAAAAAAAAAAAAGACACTGACTCATTGCATTAGACCAGAAGTGCAGATCTTGCTCCCCCTCAGCTCCACTGGTAATAACCGGTGTTCATGCTGGCTTTTAATGTTTTATTCAGTCTGCCAAGTGTAACCTGTCACAGGAAGATTGCATCTGTCAGATGGCGGTGATTACCACAAAGCTTTACATTCCTATGACAACACCATCTCATCAGATCTGGGATTTGAGCGCTCCTCACCTCAAGGGAGAGACATTGATTGCATTTCATGTCATGGCTGACTTCCAGAGACTTAAATGTCTGCTTTTAGGTAAAACACATCAGAGCGATGAGGAGAGACTCGACAGGGCGTTCGTAACTTTTCTGCAAGGTAGAAACTTCCGGAATGCCAACCCTGACATCATTTTTTTTTCCTGAAACAGGAAAAATGTTTCCCTGGGGAAAATCCCTCTTGTCAGACATATTGTATTATTAAGGAAAAGTGACAACACATGTTTTTTTGTCCTTAATTTTGCAAGGTGTATGAACATTTGTGTTTAAAGGAATTACCAACCAATTCATTAACCAACCGCTTTAGAGAAAAAAAAAAAAGTTTTATGTCTGATGATAAAAAAGTGAGAATTATTCCAAACGTGAACTGTTTGTGCACCGTGGTCGAGATCAACGCGGATCAATTCTAAAGACCATCACATGACCGGCATTTGATTTACATTCAGTTCAGGAAAAAAGAAATAAAGTAAGTAAAAATTCCTGTAGACGTAATAACTTTTGAAGGACGTGCAGTTGCTGCACAGGGGTAATTTAAATTTATGTACTTTTCTCTTTATTTGACTTTTTGTCAGACTGATAAAATCAGGCCCAATGGTCCAAGAGCACGTTTCCAAGGTTTCTATGGAAAAAAATGTTTTACTTTTTCAGAGAGAGAGTAGAGAGGAGAGAGAGAGAGAGAGAGAGAGAGCCTCTCCTCACAGCAGACAGGTTCCAGTATTGTCCACAAGGGGGCGCTAATCTCGCACATCACCAGCCGAGGATTTGCGGTCATTAAAACGCCAGAACCAAAGGTGAGGATGAGGATTGACAGGTAAATGTTCGGCTCCCCCGCTAAAAGCAAAACTGAACATATTACAGCATGTTTATTTTCTCAGACAGGACTTTAACAGCGCAAATATGATTGTGTGGGTTGTTTGCTCCTGCTTACTTTCTGATTTTAGTTGGATATTTTACAATAAAACATGATTCATCAATCCCTTTATTTGAAATGAAAATGCTATTGGTAACTGTCAAGCATGTTTGTGCATGACTGGAAACACATTCTTTTGACTTTATCTGGGTTCGCTCTGCTTGGTTGAGCGAGAAGGATTACAATTCACTTGTTGCTTGCTTTGATGGAAACGTGCTGGGGATGGAGCCAAGGAGGTGGAGATGGTAATCTGCAATTTATAGAGTCGAGTTGTGCAACAAAATCATGCAGCAGATAACAACTATCCCCGTGTATAGTTGGCACGTTTCTGAGTGCGCCAGTCTATGACGATCGGAAGGCGGTACAGGGAAGAGGAGAAGGAGGTAGGTACTGGTGATACGTGCCTGAATGGCCCAGGTGACATCTGACAAGAACAACCAGGGCGCTTGAATGTACAAACAAGAAAGCAATCAGCAGCATTCAGGCCAAAGGCACAGATAACGTAGATCACATATAAAATCACCCAGGGCAGATTAGCAAAAATTAAATGAAGCAGTATCCGCAGCCATTAATATCCAACTTCTGGTGATGAGGCAAGTTCCTCCGATAGTTCTTGGGTGTTCATCAGTGAATGATGCACTTTAATTCCTGCTGGGTTTTTTTGTTTTTTTTCCATCTGATTAGGCCCAGTGCGATGATTACTGCCTTCATAAGCAAAGAGTTTTGCATATCATAACTACTGAAATGCCTTTCAGAGCATGCAAATGAGGGGGCTAATTCGTTTTGTCCCGAGCACAAACAGCTCAACCTCAGACCTCTCCTCGTCGGATTAGAACAAACAGCTCGCTGCATGCGTCATGCACACATTAGTGGCAATTAGAGAAGGTGGGTTCACGCGTCGGACAGACCGGAAAACCGCTGTACCGTTCAATGGTCAATAAACACACGGTTCATGTCCACTTGGCTCCCCACGTGGATGACAAAGCGTTGATCTAGAAGGACAGATGGATGACTGGGGCAGCAGACAGACAGATGCTATAAAAGCTTGTGATTAATGGTGCAGAGTGAATGAGTCTACCTGATCTCAGGTTTTATGATGTAATGGGTTTTGGCAGCACTTTCTCAGACACTAAATCGTTCATATATGTGATTCATCTATATAAAAGCATGAGTAAAATAGTTGAGACAGTGTGACCCAAGGAGGGGGGAGGACAGCAGATGGTAGACATGACCTCACAAAACATATATTCTTCAGTTAGGAGGAGAGCGGCGATAGAAAGTTCAGTCTCTCAGGGTCACCTCAACGCACCAGACATGTGTCAGGCATCAGGAAAAGTCAAGTTCAAGCCTGGACACGGGAACATAACTCCGAGTCATTGTACTGGAGTTCAGTTCAATCAATAATAAAGACGCTGGAAAGAATTTGTCACTTTCTCGCAAACCCAGTGACCGTTCCAGAAAGCAGTTAGAAAAGCCACTAAGATGGCCGTAACCTCGGACTGTCATGTGAAGGCAACAGTCTTTCTTCCTGAAAATGGCTGGAGTAAATCATGCTGAAATGAGGTGGTATTTATTTTTTTGAGCCCTCCTTTTTTTAAATACCCCTCCAAGATTTATGCACTCTTTTTATCTTGTAATTTGGTTTGAGTCGATACATTATGATGTTTATTCTTTCTAGCTAAAAATTCCAAGTGCGTAGTAGTAGAGGTACTCACAGGTAAATTACTTCCAGTTTTCTTCTGACTACTTCTGAAAATAGCTTAAAGTATTATCTTTCCTTTTCTCAGCAGCTTCCAGTAAGTCTTTGCAGGCAGCTGCTTGTATTTACCTGTTCCAGCATCACTCTTTCAGGTTGACCCTCAGAATGTTCAATTTGCGGGAAATGGTGGGTTTTCTCACAAGTGGCCTGAATGGCACAGAGCCAGCACGTGAAAATGTGCATAAACCTCATGTTCATGATCATATCGACTTGCGATAGCAATCAGAGCAGAGTCAGGCAGAACCAGATTTCGGTGAATAATTGCAGTGAAAGGTGTGTGGAGAGCTTTATTTATTGTTTTAGAATGTGACCTCACCCAGGAGAGTCTGGATCAGCGGAATGTCAGATGGTTCCCATGCAAGTATTTGCTGTTGCCTGTGACTTGTGCTGGCCTGAGCTCATGGTTACTTCTGAGAAAACATGCTGGCACAGAATCTATGTTTCTTTTCGTTTAATGTCGGCAAATTGACCTAGAAAAGGCAAAGCGCTGCTTCAGTCACGGCATTAATTAGGGCAGGGCTTCAGGGATCATTTACTATATTTATCTTATGTGTTTAACCCTCATGTTTTAGTCCTTTTAATGTTATTTTGGAATTCGCTTAACAGTACAATCTCAGTTTTTAAATGAACTCACCTTTTCAAACTATGGCTGTAATGAAAAAAAAAGTTTTTAGTTATGTCACCAGTTGACACCAGTGGTGTCAATGGGATTTGGTTGTTTTAGGACACACGTCAGAGTGTTGGGTGTTGGTCTGGAAGGGTTTGGTAAGGTTTGAGAACTTTTTTGGAGGTGGGGCATAAACGAGCATTGGCTTCTTCCCATTGGCTGCTTCTCCGCCCGTGTGAAACCGTGGTGTCACCTTTACAAAGGCAACACATAAAAAGTTAAGGAGAGAGCGGAGCTACGGCAGAATCGTCCTGCTAGATCCCTCATCCTTCTGGCTCTGGCTTGATTAGCGTTCCTGAAGGAGGAAGTGGTCGCAGTCATGCTGACAGGTTCTGTTTGAGACTGATTTCTGCTCCCTTTAGGGGGACCTCTCTGGAATTTCTGCCTTCTGTGGTAAAGACGGCTGGGAGATGAACTGTCCAAGGTCGGCTTCTATCTGCTTTGATGCTTAGTTCGGTGGAATCAGGCTGGAACAGGTTCTAAAACCTAACCGTGTTTTTTCATTTTCAGGGTTCTCCATGATTTTGGCGGTCACACGCAGCCAGCCGTGACGTCAGTCAACCCCGTCGTGTGCCTGAGCCTGCAGTCATCGTCAGCTACTCCATCAACTGTTGTCCCCTTCTTTTCCAAACGCCTCGCAGCATCCTCCCGCTGAGGGTCTTCACTCGCGGCGCTACTCCTTATCATTTTCCCCTCCCGACGCATCCTCGAGGCCAAAGGAGCTGCTTTCGCAGGATCAGCCTGGGCTTGAAAAAGAAACGTGTGATGTTTGCGGATGCTAAGGGTTTGGCTCTCACCTCCGTGCGTCTGTTCATCCCCGAACCTGTTTCCTTTGATTCTCCAGGGATGAAAACCTCCCCAGACACACACTTCTTCCCCGCTCAGCCGCAAGATCAGCAGTCGGCTTCGAACAAGCAGCTGCTCTACAGTTCAAGACAGGCTCCTCCTCAGCCAGTGTCGGACTATAGAGCACTTCTCATCCATCGGAAAACATCCATACAGCTGGAAAGCTGCGACATTTCAGAGAACTCACTGCTTGGGAAGGTGTGCATCTCCTTTGCCAGTAATAAAAAGACGGTATGGATCCGGTTGACCTTAGACTCTTGGCGGAGCTTTCGAGATTTTCCTTGCACGTTCCTGCACCAGCGTCCCTCCGCAGTAGACGTTTACGCATTCGACCTGCGTTTACCAACGAACATCGACCCAAATGAAAGGGTGGAGTTTTGTGTGTTTTTCAAAGCTGAACCCGGTTCAACACCTCAACGGGACAACAACAGGAGCGACATTTACAGCGTGCATCTGGAAAAAACTGCATCCGCCGTGAGACAAGGCCAGGTTAATCTTTGCTGCCAGACATCTTTAAAGCAACGACCCCTAATATGGCCTTTCTCTGAGCTCCAAAATCAACACTATTTGGTTAATTAGAGAGAGCATGACTACAATTGTATTTATTAACAATTTTTCTTTTTTTAAAGAAAGAGGTTGATATTTGGACACATGTAGTTGCATAAGCTTTGGTTTTATCAATAAAGTCTTTGCGAAAATCTATATTTTTCCATCCATAGAGTCTAAAACATTAAGTATTTGTGCATCATGGACATAAACAGACATGTGTTATTTATTTTCAATTACAATTTTATCAGAACATTTTTTTTTTTTTTTTTAAATTAAGCATGTAGACATACACTAAAAAAGTGATTTGGGTAATTTAAGTATGTTGTACTTTTACCCAAACTGAACATAGAAAGCTGTGAAAGGAGGGTGTCAACATGAGTAACGATGACTGATGACGACTTCATTCCTGAAACGTTTTAAATGTCTACACAGACACAGGTATTTTAATGGTCAGTTACACAACAGCAAAAACAGACACGTTGCGTATGAAGCCAAGAGTCAGGAGGTGAGAGAGAACACACACCCAAACACTGCTTGAGGTAATAACAAGAAGCTCCTTGTGTTTTTCTGAAACACAAGTTTCCTTTTTCCTATAACCAAGAGGGAATTCCCCATTACAGCCTTTGCAGGAGCACAGAGCAACAGGCAGCATCACGAGATTTATACCTCTATTTTCATCTAAGACAAAAAAAAAAACATGCCTATTGTGAATATTCATTCTTTAGTGTCTGTTACTGACTGGTGTGGAACACACTTGCAGTTCCGGAGGAAGAGGAGATCAGATAACAAGACTGACCGAAGACCAAGAGAACTAAGAGAACTAACCAAGAGAACCAAGAGAAATCCCAAACTTTGGAAAGTTTGGGATTTCTCTTGTGGATTCCTGCTACAACAAATGCATTGTGTCAGAGTGTTCTGGTGGGTTCTTGCTGGTTCAAACGCTTTGTTTCAGAGTTTTCTAAAAAGAAAAGGGTTTTTTTTCTCTTCTTTTTTTTCAATTGATAAGCATTGCTGCAAGAAAATGAGCTAGAACCCAGCTGCGCAGGCCCGATCACCCCGCACAACTGGTCTGCATTTGCTTTGGACTGCTCCCGGGGGGGGTTGTGGTCGGGACGAGTCCCCCGAAACCTCGTGGTCGGTCCCAAACCGGGCTGAGCAAAACAAAACAGATACCGCTCTGAACAATCACTTGGGTGGAAATAATGCTGCGAGCGACAACGTTTGGGGCTCTTGCTCGCATGTGCAAGGACAGCGCAGGATGTTACTTCCCTCCCCATGCAAGTCACAGCACGTAGCACCGCGGCACGTCTTTGAACTTTCGGACGAGTTCCACTTTCATTTGAGTGCTGCTTGGGGATTTCTGCTTGGGGATCATGAGTGGGGTAAAACACAACAGGTGCTTAAGAAAATGAAAGGAGTAAAAATGTGACTAACAGTAATGCTTGCTGGAAATTGCAAGTTAGGACAGGGCATCAAGGATGCAAAAGACATGCTTCAAACTGTAAAAAAAAAAAAAAAAAAAAACTTGGTTTTTACATTGCGCCATTTCCTCCTTGCCTCTGACTTCGCCTTTGTTCCCCAAGTCGCAGCTGACTGATGGCGAGCAGCCAGTAACCATCTGCTAGTGCTCACGGTGTTAAGTGTTTACAGTAGCCAGAGGAGTGATCTGGCGAGACGCAGCTGTGATCATGGACCGAGCCACTGGGGGGGGAAGCCGAGGTGGCCGGGTAAAATATGCTCGGCTGCAGCAGTCTTATTTGCTTTGAGTTTCAAAATAGTCACTTTGCTAGCAAAGCCAAGACATTTTTTCTGAAGTGGGGCCATTTTGGTTTGTCCCTGCACCTTTTTGATGGTGAGGGTTGAGATTAAAATTAGGTTTAGTTTAGGGTGAAGTTAAGGATAAGGGTCGCGGGGTTGGTTGGGATGGTTGGGGTTATTGCAGGGAGCTGGTTATTGTATGACGTCTATGAAAGTCTGCGTGTGTGTATGTGTGTGTGTGTGTGTGTGTGTGTGTGTAATGAATTTGGCAATCAAGCAGGCCAGAAATCAGCAGAGTTAACATACAAATATGCCAATAAAAAACATTAAGACAAATTATACGATGCCTAAATTATTGAGTACACGAGGTTGAAATAAACAATGTCGCAACTTTATTTGTGTTGTCGGGCTGGCTGCAAACACATCTCGTGGAATTCTTCATATGCGGCGATGGATGCTGGGGCTTTCACTGACAGTTCTCGCTGGGCAGGTGCTCATGTTCGGGGTTCCACTCTGACCTGCCAAAACATTCTGCAGCCTTGCGGTCGCACTCACAGATGAACATCTCGCATTCGTTGTTGCTGCCTGGAGAGGACGAACGGAAAACGTCAACGCCATCGAGCGTCACCCGTTTCGTCTTAACTTAAACAAAATGCAGAATCTGAACCTATGGAGATGTACTCACTGCCGCAGGTGACCTTCCTGTTAGCCTCATCGCAGGTGTAGTCGTAGAGTTTGGTGTAAGGGTTGTCCAGGATGGGCCAGCATTCGGGATGCTGCATGGCGTCGCTGTAACACTGGTCGTGCACTTGGCAGCATCTTGAGAATCATTGCAATTTAAAAAAAAAAAAAAACAAAACAAAACTTGAAGACAGGCTGCACTGTTGCATGATCGGGAATCAGCGCACCAGAGTACTGACCTGTCCAGATCGTCCACGGGTGTGCCGGAGCCTCCTAATCCGCAGTAGCAGCCGTAGTTCGGCGTAGTCGAAGATGGGCGAGCTATCGGGCATCACACACAGGATCATTTTCCTGAACTGGTTGAGGGCCAGGTAGTCCAGCGACTGGCCTAAGAGCAGGAAAACATCAGGAGTCAGAACCTATATTGAAAGGATATTTTCCCCAGTGTGAGACGTTTTCTCACCAACGGAGAGGCTCGCTGCCACGAGTAACACAGCCTGAAGGGCATTCATCCTGGGGCATATCAAAAGGCAGAGCCCACCTCAGCATCTTTATATATCAAGTGTGGGACTTTGGTACTGCTCTGTCAGCTGTTCACACTACACGTCTTCACACACACTCCAAAGTGCACACGCACTCTACGTGAACCCGGGATTTTGGTTCTGTGTAGATTACGGTGGCCTTGAGGAACACCAGGACTGAAAACACAACAAAAAAAAACGTCCTTGGATAGTTCCTGTGTCATCTGCAGAAGGAGCAGATGATGTCGAGATATCACCAGTGTATCCCGGCAACGGAGATCATTATCGCATCCGCTAATCTGCAAGGCAATAGGAGTTGTAGCACTGACGCAAAAATGGATAAGGACAGCTTCAAAGTTTCAATCTGTGCTTCACCAGAAGATGAGCTCGGATTAGATTAGATTAGATTTTATTGTCATTCCGCTGTACAGAAAGATGGGAATGAAATGCGGCGGTCGATTATGACACTTTGAGTATTGATAGGTAATGCCGTTTGTATAAAATACTCATCAAAGCTGAGTCATTTATATTTCAAAAAAGATATCTTATCCAATGCTATTTTTAGTGTAGATTTTCAAATATATATTGTATTAGGATTTATTTACAAGTTTTATTACTTTGCCTGACAAAGTAGACAACTAACTAATATAAGCTGCACTGATATATTTACACAATAATTTCCTCCATTTATTACAAGTGACCATCTTTAATTCAAAATTTCATCCCAGTAGCGGCAATGAATTTTTAATACCCGCCACTTTATAGCCCCTTTACACACCATCGCCGCTACCGAATTAAACAATAACACATCTTCTTTGGCAGACGGCCTCCATTGCTGCAAGATATTTTCATACAGATATGATGTTGACACACAAAATACTGAAATTTACAGTATTAAAAATTATTGCTCAAGATGGGCCTTGATTAAAGTTCCTAATTGGAATAAAATGCTACATGAACTGATTTAGAATAATCACAGTAAATACATATTTGAGTCACTGTGCCTGCACGTGTTCAATGCTGCAAAACTCTTTGACTTTAACAATTACGCACAATATTTGTTTGGGGGTTTTTTTGCCTTTGTTGTTCTGGTACTTTTTCTTGAGTGACAACACAGGCAGAATATGGATGGACAAAGTTAATCTTTAATAGAGGTGACTCAATATTGAAAATGTGCACACAAGGTTCAACATTACACACATTAGATCATAACATCAGTCAAAGTCCAGCATTTTCTTATTACCAAACTCTATTATTAAAAGGTAAACAGGTTTATAGAGATTGTTGTTCTCTCCAGGCCTGCAGCATGAACCACAAAAAAAAACAGTCTAAAATGGATTGTGTTGCATTTTGACTATAAATAAAATATTACATAAGATTAAACCAGTTGTGTGACATAATCCCACACTCATCTTTTCTTGTGGCGGTTCCTTAATTCAGTCTTTTATATTCACATTTTTTTTTCTATTTACAAATAAATTATTCGTTTTAGTTAGTCATTTCTGCAACACTCATTCAATCTAGTGCAAAAATAAAGTGAAGCTGTTCTAAATTTACACAAATTCTGAACCATAAATATCAAAATGGAATGGCAGCGACCAGCAGTACTATAATTAAAAACACAAAAATAGGTGCTAACGACAAAGCTGAAATAAATATGTTAGAGGCTCGCGTTGTTAAAATAAATAACGTTTTTAAAACATAAAACTGGTAAATGAACAGTGAAGATCTATAGCAGTGCATGTTTCCATCCTAAAAATATGTATTCTTCCCCAGCAGTGTCATGTTCCCAGCCTAACTCAGCCCATTTATACCTGTCTGTGAAGAAAAAAGCAACACCACTAACAAGTGAAAAAACAAGTGAATAAATAAAGTCAGATTAAGTGGGATTAACAGAAATATAAGGGATATTAGCTTTTAATTAGCTTTTATCTTCTCATTAAGGTGATTAGGACTGTGGGCAGTCGCACACTGACTCTCTGTGCCCGTGTGTCTGAACCCGTCTGTTGATTCTCCGAGACAAAAAGAAACCATTCAGATTGGTTTATACAGCAAAGTGGTGACGTACTTCTTCTTGTACCGATGCGTTGCACTAAGCACCATCACTCCATCCTGAAGAAAGCAGAAAACAGAGCAAAAAGAAGCTGAGACCAGTGCTCTCACACTGATATCTCACTTTCCCCCCTCCCTCACCTTCGCATAGAGACATAGAGCCAATTTTAAACTCCAAAATTCAATTTCCCCCACCTACTTTTCTATCAGAGTTAGTCTCTGTATGTATACCTTGATATGTATGTTTGTTTTTCCTGACATTGTATTGGAAAGAGGGAAATAAACTGTCCAAGTCCCGTATCAGCTGAGTGTTATCACTGTGACACACACACCACACAGTCGGTGTTTGCTCACAGCTGTGCCGTTTCGCATTTTCTATTTGATGAAAATTTGTCACTGCCAGAGATTTTTCTTTCCTCCCACCCGCCCATAGCATCGAGGTGGCTGAAACAGGTAAAACGAGCACAAAGTTAAAGCTTCTGCTACGTTTGAGTTAGCTTGATAGCTCACCTTAATGGAGAGGGCATAAAGGTGGTTCAGCATCACGTGGTTGGGCTCTGGGAGCAATGCAGGGTCACACTGGAAACAAAATAAAGCCATGTCATGACCAGTTCGTGTTTTTCGGTTGTTTTTTGGCAGCCTAGAGGTTTATTGTAAAGTTACTATCATCTATAAGAAATATGTGCGGGATAAATAAAGAGCGTAAATAGAGGAACTCACAGATATTCCAGTGTCTTTGTTGAGAATAACCTGTAGTAGATGAGGTGGGAGTATAGGTGGTGATTTGAACTTCTCTTCCTGTGTTAGGAACATAAGCCTCCTGGTGATATGGTCCGGGTGGAGAGCTGGAGAGGTCTGATTATGTAAAGAAGAAAGCGTGGGTGGCACGGTGTGTATACGAGAAAAGCCAGTATAATCACGCTCTCACACTGGTTTGACACTCACCAGACATGTCGGAGCATTTCTGGGAGTCGACCATAAGGGCGTCGAACACCTCAAAGTCTGTTTTCTTTACCTGGATGATGTTATTCACCGTCCCCATTTGATTAGTCACGACTGGCTGTGAGGCAACGCAAAAACAAACAATTTCACGACTCGAATAATCAAATGCCATAACGTATGAGTTCCTCCGAGTTTGCACAATCCCACTCTAGGTCTGTTTTCACTGACACGTTCCTCACAGCATGGACAAGGTTTTGTGGTCAGAATTAGGATAATGTATGACAACTTGAGCTGACCTCTGCTGGATCGTGAGTCCACTGGCCGTCCACATAAAACTTGTACTGGTGCTCCCCTTCAGGTAGATCCACAATGGCCACAAAGGTGTTCTGACTTTGATAAATGACGTAAAACAGGCTCACATGAGTGGGAGAGATGTTGTTACCTTTAAATACATTTCAAAAGCCTTCTGACCTTCTAATCAGGGGGATCTTGTTGGCCCAGTTGTTAAAGGATCCAGACAGATAAACCTCCTTGCACTCTCCAGTCCAACGAAAGACTGTTGGTCGGTCCAAGGTTGGCGCTTTGTCATCGGCTTCTAAGTCTCGCTGCCATTCGAGGAACTCTTCTTTTTCCAGAGGAGCCTAAAACAAAAAGAGAATTCTTGATTTATTATAGAGAAGTAATAGCAACTTACGAATTAGGGTTGCAATTTTACTTTTATGTCATCGGCGTGAAAAATATCCGCATCCTCGGGACTATCCATTAGGATTTTTGGCCTTTCTCCTTCCTTAGTTCCTCGGCTATCTCGCCGTTGGGCCTTCTCCCCGTGGCCCATAGCGGCCCTCTCACTGCTGGTGTTCCCCATGACTTAGGCTGGGACAAGGTATCTGTGAGAAAACAGCTTTGGTAAAAAAAAACATTCTAAACTTTAAAGATCATTTGGCTAAAATCCTTATGGGTCATATATTCATCTGAAAACATGTGTGTAATGATATTTCTAAATAAAAATGACTGATGACGATGGCAATGAAATGACAGTGATTGATCTGGTCTTACTTTGACACCGTGTAAAAAATAATTGATTAAAAAGAATTGTTTTATCAATTAAACGATTGATAAAAAGTGCAGAAATCAAACTGACCCCTATAAATTTACATTGTCCATTTTAAAAATGAGTTAATACAAAAAAATCACCTTAGGGAAGATTGTTATGATTGGACAAGTTAATAGATTACCTATTTCCTTCAAACATTTAAAAAGTACTGACTTAAAGTGACCTTGAAGAAAAGTAGGGTTGTTTAAATGCAACATTCTCTCAAAGATGTTACTAATATCGATAGTTAATTACATTTTTAGATGATTGTTCGCATACTTTAGTGTGAAATTATATTAGTATTATAAAAGGCGAAACAGTCATATTATTAGTCAGTCACATATTAGTCACATCACATTACTTAGGTTCAAAGTTGTGAATAATGCCGTCAACTGGCAACTGAGTTTAAACTGAGCACAACAGCGTACATGCATAAAGCTAATGCTAGCAGGAGCTAGCAGCTACGCTATGTGTCGCTGCCGGATTGCTAATCCTAGCAGTTCTAAATCATTAGTATGAAGGGGGAAAAACAGATGGACGATCGATACAATCCTGATGTATTTTTCTACCTCAGAAGTGTTGGAGTCAGTCTGCTACCCCATGAATGAGTGCGCTTCGAGGAGGTTAAAACAACGCAACGCTCATAAACAAACCGCCCCCCTTTCGCGCATGCGCAGTAAATCACAACTACTTTCGAAAAAATAATAGAAAATTGCTACCAAAAATGAAAAAAATAATGTGAATGGGGTTACTTATGTATCAACCGGATCTGTAGAAATTGTTTTTTTGTTTGTTTGTTTTGTTTTGTTTTGAATCCGAGAGCCAACAGTTTTCGACAAACACTGGGTTGAAATTTGTTTTGTCAACACTAGGTGGAGGCAGTATTCAAAGTGAAGTTTGGCATGGATAATATAATTGACAGAACTGGAACTACGAAAAAAACAAATAACAAAAAAAACCAAATAGCATTAAAATTTCAAAAAACTACAAGAACTGTAGGTTTGTCTATGACCGTTTCCAATTAAAATCTCTCTTTAAGACGTTTAGGAGTCTCTGGGGGCTAAACAGCCAATCACAAGAGAGAACATTGCGTCTCCATGGTGAAGGCAGATTGTTTGTCGTCAAACTTCCTGGTTATCAGCTATTGATAAAGTCTTTAAAGTGTCGGCAAGTAATAATCAGGTTGTTTGTTTCATAATTTATACTATACTTGTTTCTCATATTGTTATTTTAATTACAGTTTGTAAATGTTAACCTGAACCCTGTTTTGATTGTAGAACAGTAAAGAACAGACTGCAGAAGCTAAGGGTTATCCTTTGTAAGTGCGAATCTTAAAGTATGTTTATTTGTCATGTTTACGTTGGCATATGTTAATGTCTATTTGTCTTGATGATCTGTGTTTATATGAGTTTTTTATGTTGTCTTTTGATCAAAATGCTAAGTTTCTTATCATGGTGGATATCATACACACCTGATGGGTTGATGGTGACTTCAGCTTGAGAATTTATAATATTTAAATTCTTTTGGGCATTTGAACCCTTAAATATAGCACGGATTGTCAGTTTTTGTTAAGTCATTTTGATAGTGATACAGTGCTTTTATGAACAAAATCTTTTTCTTGGTGGTGGACAGCAATGGCAGGAACAGCAAGACATGACCGGGAAATGGCAACGGACGCCCAGCGCCGCCTGTCAGCGTCTACGGATCCGGTGGAGCGACTCCGTCTCCAGTGTCTGATCAGAGGTTCCTCTGGGATCAAAGGTCTCAGCAGGTGAGGGCACTGATCTTCAGCATCCCTGTGCAACAGCACCCTTAAAGGTCAACAGTCATGTAATAGCACATGCTATATACCTGTTTCATTCACAGTGGTAAAGACAGAAAGAAATATGATGACATGATGTATTTAAAGACCAAATGACTGCAAAATGAATAAAAGAGTGTATTACACAGTCAAACAAAGTAACCATGCTGTTATCTTAATGAAGCGCTGACTCTTTTCACTGTTGTTGTTTCTAATGCTGACAGTTGTGCGCTGAGTTTATAGTCTTTCTCTCGTGAATAAATTTTATTGTGCTGCACACAGGATGTTGTTGCGCATACGACTTCCTTGTCACATAACAGGGTTGTTGCTGATTTTGTGGTTTTTGTTTGCTGATGCCCGGCTGGAGGCTGTTCCTTTCGTAACCCACAACTGCAGATTGTGTAACTGCATCGATACTTTTGTCTTATTCTGAGGCTTAAAGGCAGATTATTTTCATTTTGGAATGCTGCATAGAGCTAATCTGTTGCTTTGAAGCTTTTTAGAAAATAAACCACCAGTCAGTTGCATCACTGCCTTTTATTATCATGCACGTTATTACCACAGTAATAACACAACTGGCTGCACAATACACTGTTTAAAGGCTTTCAAATAAATATTTGAGCAAAATACTGGCATATTAGTCTAAATCAGTCGTGTTTTTTATATCTTATTCTGTCATAAAATTATAATGACACCTATTTAGTGCCTTGGAAATTGTATTTAAAATCATTGGTGGGATTTACGGAGGTTTTTGCCATTTTTGAGACGCTCCATATTTAGAAGTTACAAAACTAGAGACTCTTGGCTGTTCATCAGGAGGGTGTAACCCTGGTTCGACCTGTACTGGAAACTCAATAGGACTCAACAGATATTTTACAAGTAATTAGATAATTATGTGATTAACTGAGCCAGCGCTGAGAAGATAAAACAGCACCAAACCCAAACTGTGGCTGTTTGTCTCTTTGGCAGAACCTTCAAAATAATGGATGACGACAGCAACCGCTCTCTGGACGTTAAAGAGTTCCTGAAGGGTCTGAACGACTACGGAATCTCCATCGAGAAAGAAGAGGCCATGGCTGTTTTTCAGCAATTTGACCGCGACGGGAGCGGGACCATCGACTTTGACGAGTTCCTCATCGCTCTGAGGGTGAGTCCTCGCTGCTTCGTTCGCCGTGTTTGCAGGTGTTTCTGCTTCTGACCGCCTCATTGTTCGTCGCCTTCAGCCGCAGATGTCTGAAGCCAGGAAGGAGGTGGTGATGCAGGCCTTTCGGAAGCTGGATAAGACAGGCGATGGGGTGATCACTGTCGAAGACCTGAGGGGAGTCTACAACGCCAAGTGCCACCCAAAGTACCAGAACGGCGAGTGGAGCGAGGATCAGGTCTTCAGGACTTTCTTGGACAGCTTCGACTCTCCTTATGACAAAGACGGAAAGGTAACAGGAACTTGGCGTTTAGCCTGGCAGGCTTCCTGTGGTTCTCTGAACATGATTTGATGCTGGTATTACTCCCTGAAGGTGACCCAGGAGGACTTTATGAATTATTACGCTGGCGTGAGCGAGTCCATCGATAGTGACGACTACTTTATTATGATGATGCGAAACGCCTGGAATCTGTGACTGAGCGGTCTGCCAACTTAGGAGCAGAAAGTAGCCTTCATCTGGTATGGTTTCCATGGCAAAACGCAGTCATATTTGGATTGGAACCGCACAATATGCAGATTTGGCTAGGACAGTCGTCTGGTGGTGGATGATGTTTCTCTGACCTCGTACATAGCAGGTTGAAGGCTTCTTTCACATGCTAAAACTAATCTATCGGGGTTCTTATGTCACACCATCGTTCCAATTTGCATATTTATCTCATTTCCTTTCATCCCCAGGTGACCAAAGAGGAATTTATCAACTATTATTGCGGCGTCAGTGCTTCTATTGACACCGACGTGTACTTTATTATCATGATGAGGCACGCCTGGAAGCTCTGAAGAACACCAACTGCTCATCTTACTGTCATGTCTGTATTTCAGATTGATCCAAACATGACTATTGAAATCACGTCTCCTGTCTTTTTTTTTTTTTGTTTTTTTTTGTTTTTCGGATGTTTAGAGGAAATAACTTCAACATAGACGCTAATAAAGTAAAGTTTTATTTAAATACATACAATCAGGCATGCTCAAATAGAGGTGATATGTCATATTAGAATAGGCATTTAAAACGGCATACATTCACGCTCTTTCAGCCTTTGTGTTGAGTATATCTTAAAGCAGCGTTGCGACGTCTCCACAAACAGAAACAAACTGGCCGGGTTGCCACGGCAACCTGCCGTTTTACACGCAGAAGGTGTCTATTAGTCTGTCTGCAGTGCTGTTCTATGAAGAAAGACTGACTGGGGGCCTTTTAATGCCACGCCTAACAGCCAGGCACAAAGTTTGTTCTCGCTGTCTGAGTACCAGTAGTTGTTTCTTTAATGCTCCTTTGGAGAAAGTAATGCAATAGGCATGTCTCAAGGGCGAAAGATATTATGTGTACAGTAATGTATATATACAGGCTACAGAATATATAGATTGGTGATCAGTGGCAGAGTGTATTCAAGATTATTTACGGAAATTAACTGTAGGTATGGAGCATTTGGTCAGTGTATCATAATTTAAGATATGCCATATGGTAATACATACAGAAAAGAAAACATCCAGGAAAAAGTACATTCTGGCCTTGCTGGTTCATTGTTGGGACTAACAAACTTTGTTACACGAGTAAACCCTACACTTTAGCCTGCAGACCTTCAGCGTTTGTCTCAACTTTGTTACTAGCCCAGTCATTTCAGGTCTGAGCCCCCAAAAGAGGGTCTTTGACCTTCACTGCTTCTGCACAGACTTATTAATCTGATAAAAACTCGACATAGTGACGTAAGCCTCCTCATGTTTGCTCTCTCCGAGCACTGTCCCCTTCCCCTCGCTGTCCTGCTCAGACTGAGGCGTCCCGGGGGGCTGGACGCTCTGGGGACTCCCCTCATCGTCGGAGGAGCTCCTGCTCAGCAGCGCCGAGAGCTCCAGGTCTTCCGTGCTGTTGCTGTCTGCGCTGGTGGAGCAGTCAGAGCTCTGCAAGGAGGAAGGAAGACTGAGCTGATCCGCATCTGCAGCGTCCAGAGGTTCTGATTCCTCCACTGGCTCCGCATCTTTTTTCTCCGAAGAGTAAACGTTGAGGACGCTGAATACTTCGGGTTTGACATTCAATAAGAGACCCTGCAAATGGGGAAAAAGAGTAAATGCATTGAGAATTTCTGGCCTCTTGACACCATCAGAGGGATCAGACATGCGAAAAGAGTTGTTTTAAGAGAGAGGAGAATGGGACTTACTGTATTTGGGTTGCAGATTTGCAATATTGTTTTTTTCGGATGCGGGATGCTTGGCCAAACGTAGGTAATAATTCTGTCAAAGAAAGAAAAATGACAGGGTGACATTTGTCCCAGGCCAGTTGGCATTTTGAGATGAGATGAACAGAGATGCCATACTTGTGCTTTAAGGTTAAAATGAGACCCAAAGTCACGACCAAAATAAGGACGAGGCACACAATGAGTGTGTGTGTCTCCCACCGGCTTTGGATTTGGCTATTTGCTGAAGGAAAAGATAGAATTTTGTTATTATCATCCTACTGCTCATCACTTTGCTCACAACCTGCACTGTAGCCGGCGCTTTAGTTCATGTACTCGTCCTGTAGCGTGAGATGTTAAATGTTTGTCGTACGCGGGTCTATGTTTTCCTTATGTAGCTCTCGTTGTCTTTTGTATGTTGTTTAATGTAGCATGAAGTCCCAGAGGAATGTTGTTTCGTTTTCAAAATGTATTGCACCAGCTATCTATATCTCCAAATAACAATAAAGCTCACTTAATATCAGATCACTTGCAGAGTCGATGGACTTCCTTTTATCCCGAGGAGTGGAGAAGTTGTAGGGTTGGCTCCACTCGCTCCAGGTCCCCTGTAGGTCTTCATTCGGTATCGCCCGCACTTTGACCTGATACTTTGTGTTTTTTTTCAGGTGCGTCTCGTCAATTCTCATCACAATCTTGTCCAACGATGAAATGTTTTGAGTCTACGCACAAACATTGAGAGGAATCCCATAAATACCCTGGCAGGGCTACACGCCGCAGGAAGACAACATCAACTGGTGCGTGCTACCATGTTGTCGAACGCAGTCCAGATGTGCAGCTGGAAGAGTTGTTTCATTGTTGTCAGGTAATCGTCCCGATAAGGCGTCACAACGTGGATGAGAGCCTCGTAGGGCTCCAGGTGGAAGGTGACGTTCCACACCTGAGGACTTCTGGGTTTGACTGCAGGAAAGCGACAGTCACAGATCAACAAAGAAATCACATCCTGGAGGACGACAGAACATCTGTAAATGAAAAGCCACAGCGGGCCTTGCAACTGCATCATGGAGTTTCCTGGAAAACACTGGCCTCTAGTCTGAGCTCGCAGCTGGGATTTACCTATTTTCTTGAGGTCAATCCTTTTTTTAACGGTTCGTTGGCTCTTGAACCTGAAGGTCACCTCCAAAATGATGACGGGACTCAGCTCAGTAAAGCGGATCGTGTCCCCGTCGCTCTTCACACATCTTATCGCTGAGTTCAGCTCGGTGTAGCTGTGGACGGAAGAGTGGAGCGTTCCGTCACTGATCTTTTGTCCCGTCAACACTGCATGTGGATGAAGAGTTAAACGCCTCACCATGCCTTCATTTCCTCTATGACATCAGTCTCTCCGTCTTCATCGTCCACGTTGTCGTTCTCTTCCACCTCTGCGTTACAGGTCAGGGTGCACGTGCTTGTTGTGATGTGAGAGGTGCAGCTGATCCTGGACTCTGAGCATCCACAAAATGTCTTTGATATTTTTGTTGCATGCAGATTTTATAATTCTATAATTCAAATGAACCACTGGCACAACTATATACATATATATACATATGTATATACATACAGGGACTGTGTGGGCTAAACGTCACCACAGTATTTTAGGCAGAAATAAACGTCATAAGTGGGGAAGCCATGGCAACCAGTTTCAGTAATGCAGTTCCAAAGCTGCAAGTCTTGCATGTTGGCTGACAGTGACCTCGGTCGTGCCAGTAAACACAGAAAATAAAGCAGGAGTTGCAATATCATCTAAACTAATAACACCACCAACAGACGACTGCATGAAATGACGACAGTCCACGTTCAAGCCCAGTTATAAAGTATGGCCCCGACCATTAAATGAGTTGCCAGGACAACAGCACCCTCTGCTGGCGAAAGTTTGGTTTGACAGTTGGACCCTATTTTACGCCTGTATCTTTCTGAGGACGGTTGACAAATACGTGAAAAGCTGGTGAAAAATGAGAAATCAAGCCTTTTTTTTAAGATCTAACATTTCATGGCATACTTTTTTTTTATGACAACCTTATACATGTTGAAACTGTATGTTCAAATCATTATATGATTTGACTTTTTACTTCAATAGTCAACAAAGAGGAGAAACTTTGATTTAACTGCATTACAAGATGAAATGTGCTGATGGTCCTTTTTTGAGCCAAAATGTTTCATCTCATATTCAATGGCTGAAAAACAATTCCCAATTGTTTCACAATCCCCAGTATTCCAAAAATGCTCAGTGTGAAGCGGAGTGTGGGATTTGTATTTAAACCAAATGCTACAAAAACCACCTAAATCATCTTCTCACCTAGGTCACCGTCTTCATCTCCACTCTGAGCCTTTGTTACAGCTGTCATCATCACCATCATCATCATCATCACCAGCAGCAGCAGCAGCAGCAGCACAGAGATCCTGTAGCTGGACAGCATCTCCTCACAGTCTCATCACGGCCATGTACGTCAAACTCAGTCTGTCCTCTGCACCAGCTCACCAGCTGAGAGTGCTTTTCGAGCGCCAGCGTGCAAAGAGGAAAGAACGCCACAGAGGAGAAGGAGGAGGTGCTCCTCACAGGAAGTCCTCTAAATCAGAAAACATCTTTTGTGCACACAGAGAAAGCGTCGCATTGAATGTCGCTGCACGACAGGGAAAACAAAAGCCTCGCAGCTGATCTCAGCAGAAAGGCCAAAATACCTCTTTCAGAATAAGACAAATAAGACAGAGCAGACAGGACTCCATGGGCATTAAAACTGTGTTGCACAACCAAAATTTTTTTTTTTTTTTTAGATTTGTGTTGCCACAAAGAACCTTAGAATTTTGCTGATCACTGTTTATTACAGGAAATCTAGAGATCTGAGCTCTGAGTTTTGAGCGGGAGAGTTTTCAAGCAGCATAAAGAGGCTCTGGAAGGGTCACAGAGAGAAGCTGCTCCTTCCCTTCAACCCGCTTTAGGTTTTAGCGCTAGTTTAGTTTAGTTTAGTTTAGTTTAGTTTTTCATCCAGATTACTGTTTGCCTTCTGCAGACGCGGAGATAATCAGTGTTGACCAAAGCATGACTTTTTTTTTTTTTTTTTTTTTTTTGGGCTCCCACAAAAGTTGTTCGTGTAGGAACTGTCTTTTTCAGTGCGTCAAAGCCGCAGCTCCAGTTCTAGCAGAGAGAAAGAAACAAGCTCATCCTCGTCTCAGTCATACAGCAACCGTGAAGCAGAAACCCGAACCTGCAAACCACTTCCCTTCCACACATGTCATCAGTTTTGTTTTCAAACGAGGCTGGTGTGGAGCTGCGTCGGACCGACAGAAACCATAAGGTGACCTTTGAGCCATTCACAAAAAACAAAAAAAAAAAACAAGGTTAGAACAAAGATTTACAAACATCTTGCCCTTCTTGCTCTGCTGTTGTGAATTTCCTGTCATTTGCTTTCATTTTTTTTTTTTTGGGGCCCCGTTGCACCTATTTGTTCTCTCTGCGATGTTTGCGGCTCTGGTCGTGATGTTCTTCTTCCTCTTTGAGTCCCACATCGATGCACACCGATGCCGACGAGCCAGCAGGCCTCGCGACTGCTGCGCTCAACGGAGAATCCCGAGAATAAGATCAGTCTCTCCAGAACACAAACCTTGTTTTTATTTTGTATTGTATTGTTTTGTGGGTTTTTTTTTTTGCTGTCGCTTGAACCGCAAGGATCACGTGATCGTGACTTGCACCAATCCCACAATGTTCAGAAAGCAGATCTGGGTGTTGGAGGCAGCGGCGAGGAGCCAGGCCGGGATCTCGGGTTTGTGGGACACGGAGCTCTCGAAACCAAACCGTGGGCCCGAGCCTACGAGCGGTATTTTTGCGGTGGGAAAGTCTAGGATGCCAAGGGCAACGGGGAATGGTCTTTGGCGCGGCGTGGGCGCGTCCTGGAGGGTGTCGAAGGTGCTGCCGTGGAGTAAACAAACGCTCAGCTCGTATCTGGGAGGAGACAGACACCCCCACCCACCGAGCGCAAACCGCACGCCTCAGGTTTCTATCTGAGCTTCACATCGCAAAACATCAGCTGTGGTTTGGAGCGTTTGGTCGCCCCCGACGCTGCTGCTGGTGGGAATCTGATGATGCATCTGTTTACACTGTGTTCTGTGGTTTTGGATCCTCAACAAAAATCTACAAATGCCATGATGCTCTTATCATCCCAGACATCATTACCATCATTATGAGTAGTTGTAGTAGTAGTAGTTGTGGTTGTACTGTCTTTTTTTTAATGGTCAATACATGTTATAGTGCTTTAAATCTCAATCTTCACCAGCAATCACATTTACACGTGTAGAGTGTATCTTTGCATTGAGATCTGTTGGAATCCACATGCCCTCTCTTGGAGGTAGGTATTCTCTTTATGGATTTACTTTAAGAAAGAGGGGGGTTTTGTAACTATTTAAACTCTGCGTGTTATTTAATGCTTAAAACATATCATAAACAGGCCTTTCTGGGAGTTTTTTGTATGTTGTTGAAAGGGGAAAACAGGTTGAGGTGTTGGACAGTGAACGCACCTCCTGCTCCGGACATCCTGCTCATATACACCTTCATCCATACATCATCTATACATACCTACAGAGATGGCACATCTATTTATGACTCCAGTCTTTACACCTACACATATACCTGTACAACCACAGAGTAAAATCTCATGGTAATGAAATTCAGTGAAGCCACACCAAACTGAGTGGGTCTTTGAAGCCCGAGTGACGGGAGCCACATGAAGGCCTCCCTTTTACACCCTCTCTGCAGGCTCGGCTTCCTGCTTCTCCTTACTTGTGTTATTCTGCCGAGCGGCTTCGCTTCACATCGTCACGGCGTGCGGACAGACTGAGAGGCAGACAGACAGACAGACGGGCTGACTTGGCTGGGTAACAATGTCGGTGAGTTTTTGTAGAAAGGGGTTGCAATGTGTGCAAACAGACCCGGTTCAGAAATGACTCTTCACCACATCCTCTTCCTCCACTCAAAAACGAGCAGCTTCATCCTGAGCTTCATTTTAGGGTCACAGGTGACACAATAATGAAGGGAAAAATGAGAAGAGCCAAGTGGAGACGTCTACCACGACCTCTGTCAGCCTCCTGTGGGGGGGGTCACTGTAGAGGTAAAGAAATAAAGGCCCTTTTCTGCAAACCCAGCATTCGAGTCTCTTATAAAACAGACAAAAGTCATTACTTTATCTAAAATTCTGCGAGCCATTACACAGAACAGGACAATCACACCTTAGCTCCCAAAGAAACAAACACAAAGAAGTAATGGCTGGCATCGGTGGGGACTATTTTCAGCAGCGGACTCATCCACACCTGATGCTGTGGTGAGGGCTTGGATTATGAACCGAGCCGATGGCAGCCTGGTGTTTAGGGTACCACCTGAGAAACAGGTAAACCACACGCAGCTGGAACAACCGACAACAAGAGAGCTGCTGGTGGGAATCGTCTTACCGTCGTGCTCGCACAGCATCTCGGCCCTAATCTCTCACACCCAGCCAACGGCCACACAAGCTGCAGGAGTGCAATGAGTCAGGCCCGGTTTACAACACTATTTCATATATATATGTGTGTACACACACACATTGCATTGACACAGATCCAATGATATATATATACATATATATTGGATATATATCACTGGATCTGTGTCAATGCAAATGTAGGAAATTTGGGATGTTTGGGACACACAAAGGAAAAAAATTCTGGCTCTGTAACAAAAACAGAAATAAAATACATTTTATTCATCGTGACGATGAGGCAATCCAGTATTTATAATCCACGAATGCCAACAAAGAGAGGGAGAAAACGAGCATCTGCAGTTGTGAGTCAGTTTCTTCATTTCTAAAAAAAATATTCTTTGAAATACAGGATGTGACTGTGCTTCATACAGAGGAAACATGTACATCAGCTGAAGATGTTCGCCGCTACAAGCACGCCGCATCAGCGAGTGTTCAATTTCAGAATTGTCTGTCAAAATATGCTATTTTGTCTGATCACAGATTGGTTTACCTTTAAATATTCTCCTCTATTCTAAACACTCTGCTGTTCTTCAGCCACACTTGAGTACTTCAAGTACAATGACGCTTATTAGACCGTGATTTCTTTTTAAACCATAATGTAGAATACATTTTGTCAAGATGAACTTTATTGAGTACCTTTGAATAGTGCAAATGATTATTTGGGCTTCCATTCTCTCTAGATGGAACATAAGTCATATCAGATTTAGAGCATGATTATAAAACTCTTCTAGTTTTCTGCGATTGCACAATCACACAACAGAAATCGAACTTTTGGAAAACATTGAAAGACGGCGCAGATAGAGTGGAAGAAAGCACAGAATAAAAGTGCACGGGCCCAGGTCACGCTGGGGACGGCAAAAGAGACAAAGGCAGCAAAAAGTAGCAAATTCATCCGAGTCATTAAACCAGGCGACTGGCACGGGGACACTGTTTTACAGTGCTGTGAGGATTACTGAACTCATTTTCACTCCGCTTCATCTTCCAACTTACATCCAACTTGCATGTCGCCTTCCTTTCTGAGGAGTTGTGAATGAACGATCACAAACACTTAAATCGACTAAAACAAGTAAGTTCACCGACTACTCGGGGCAGGTTTTTACACATGTAAACTTCAGAGGTGAAATTCTTTGCGCCGTTTCTTAGGATTTTAGCATGGAAAACCACAAATGCTTCTGAGTGGAGAGCAACTCATTCCCATTCGTATCATCACAGTGCTTCAACTTTCACCACTGATGAGTCAGTCATTTCTTTTTTTTTAACATATAAAGGTTAAAATGCTGGGAATATACGTTAGCGCACACATTTGTATTGGTGAAGATTCTGAATCATCCGTCCACTCTCAGATCCTCCCCCTGAAACTAACCACTGCCATTTTCTCTCCTGCGTGTCACTTCCCGTTCATTTCATTGGAACACCTGCATCACTTCTCCGCTTTTTGATTTGACCAAAAAAAAAAGTGTGGGTGAATAAATGCCCTGGCATTCTATAGGTCTCAGTCTGTTTTTTTCAGATACAGTATTTGAGAAAGATTTAAATAATGGGAGGCCCCAGGAAGACATAAATAGTGTTTGAATAGAATGGCAGAATAACAGACACATTGTCCGTCTGTCTGCTCTGTTGGCTCTAGTGTTCAGCTTGAAACATGGCAGTCAGTCTGTTTTCAGTGCTTTTTCAGCTGTCAGACCCTGACAAGGAATTCCAGGCCGAGGGAGGCAGGGATGTGCAGGGTCTCCAGGCTCAGAGCAGACGGCGTGTATGGGAACAAGACAGGAAACACGTGTTTGGTATCTACAAGAAGCTGTGGAGGATCGTTTCTCTCCTGTAGACCATTCTGTAGACACAGGAAAATCGACAGGTGAAAACAGCCAAATGAACCATTCTGTACCTGAGATTCGAAGTAGTTTACTTAAAACGTAACGGTGTAAACCCTGTTTTCCTTATCTGGCTTTACCTGAATGTTTCGGATGAACGACACCGTGACTCTTTCTTCAAACTCGTTCAGGGGAGTGTACAAGTTCAAGATCTTTACTATCTGTAACCCAAACAGCAGAGCCCGTGTTTAGAACAGGCTTTTTTATCAAGAGCGGCGCATTGTTGAGGTGGGATCAGCTGACCTGCTGAGTGGTGAGGCTGCTGCACAGTGAGCAGATGGCTTCCGCATCTTGGATCGTCTTCTTCTTCACCTGCAGCAGCTGAGCGGCCTGGATGATGGGCTCCAGAGTGGCTGCGGCATTACTGGAATACAAGTTGTTCGCTCGCAGCCACTCCTCCATTTGAGTGGTGTTGTACCTGAGCGCACAAACGGATACTTTCCTCAGAGCTGCTGGATGCGCAGGCTCTCCGACGCATCGCGCGCACGTACCTTAGCTGCATGCCATTGCTCCACGAGCACACGTCTTTGCGCAAAAGCAGGTTGTTGAGAGTGACAGCGTTGATGCAGTGGAAGAGCTGCCGCACCACCTGACCCACAATCTCGGGATCCATGCCGTGATCTTGCATGATGCCGAGAAACTGCCCCAGCTGGCGGATCAGGGCCTCTAGGGTGTAGCTGCTGGGACCGCCTGCGTCGGTATCCATGCTGGAGGAGCGGTTCCTGTAGCCCATTGGCTTGACCCCTGCCAGACTGGGAATGCTCTCGCTCTCCAACATGGCCGACACTGGGTAGAAAAGACAACACCTGACAGTTCAGACCTGACATTTGGAATAACAAATAAACGCTGGACATGAATTCATTATTATTAACAACTATTAATTCATTATCAACAACTTTGGCAGTGAATTTGTGATGACAACATTGCTGACATTTTTTGGGAGAAAATTTGACTTGCAGCAGGAAACGATCACATTGAATGTCTGTCTGTGGTCTGAATGTTCTGATGGAGAGTAAAGTACAAAAAACATGTGTATTAACAGTTGTTGAGTGGTTGGTTTCAGAAGATTAAATGAGTCAAAACAACAGCTGCTTCCTCAACTGTGACGCAATATCTGCACATGAACGCGTGAAGTGTAAAAAAGTCCCCGCTGGTTTTACTAGCAAATTCTACAGAATCTGGCATGAATGTGTTTTAACTCAGAATACTCCCCAGTGTACAAATTGAAAAGTCTCTTCCGTCGAGGAGTAAATGCAAAAACTGCATGAAAAATCACATACACGTTTGACACAACGATACTTATTAAAACCTTAATGCTAACCTCTAACGTGTGTTCATTAAACAAACAAAAAAAAAGTCCTTATATGTATACAATCCTTATATGTTGACAAAACATCCAACAGTTTTCATTCGCGTCTGTATTCGTTTTATATGTATTTATGCGCAAACTCACCGGTCAATGTCACAGTATTGTGATTTATATCAGGTTAAATATATATATATATATATATATTATGGTTATAAATAATGGCCTATCGTAGATTGAAGAGTGAAACTATGCGCAAGACTTGGAAGCGACCGGTTCTGGCTTTAAAAAAAAACAAAGAAAGAAGGCCGTGTGTGCGGTGTCACTGACCAATCATGGGCTGTATGATTCCTTCAGCCACCTTGATGAGCTGCTGGTAGATCTGGATGGAAAGGTCACTCAGCACCTGTCTGTACTCCGTCAGGTCAAAGTTCTTCAGGCAGTGTTCGTTCTGTTTGCCTGTGTTCTGTTTCATAAATGCCTGAACAAAGGGAGAAAGGATTGCGGACCGTGTCCGAGCCAACCTTTGACCTTTTCGTGTCATTTGTATTCTCACCTCGTCGCCGCTGTATTGTTTCAGGCAGTGCAGCAGTCGGCTGGTGTTGGCCAGCCAGAAGGATGTCATTTCAAAGTCGTCACTGTTTTTCTGTACAGAAACCACAGGGAAATTTTGCGGGGTGGTACCAAAAATGTGTGCTAACCTTTTAAAAACCAATGGCCTGGTAATAAAATACCATGACCTATAATTTAAAAAAAAAAAGTTACAGCAACAGACGTGAAGGTCAATGACATTCACCTTGAGGACCTTCTTGACGGAGTTGATTGTTGAGGTGAGCAGCGACTCCACTTTCTGGTCGTCGTTAATATAGTCGGCATGACGGATGCACATGAAGAGGATATAAGCTGGTAGACAGGGTACAGTAGCTGAAACTGTGCTGGGTCTCATGTCTGGAAGCACAAAGAAACAGAGTTGGTTTCAAAGCAAAATTCCTGACATCAACATGAGTCAGTTAGCTCAAAATGGATCTACTTGTTTGCAGATGTAAGGGTCATGTGTTCAAAAGTTCGCTTTTAAATAATATGGTGACGTGTGATGCTGAGAACTGACCCATGATAAGAGCTTTGAGCAGGTGGGCTTCTTCCTCCTTGCTGTACTCCAGCATCCCTTCAAAGTCCTTCTCTTTTCTCTGGACGGTCACCTGACGACTTAGTTCGGGCTTGGACCTGCTGTTCTGGGCGGCAGCTGCCTGAGAAGCTGCAGCGCAGGCGGAAGGTCATTGTGGGTCATGTGACATTTAAAAACAGCTGCGAAAAGTGGCAGGTACCTTCTAACTCCTGAACCTTTTTCATGTAAATCCTCAGCTGCTTTTTTAGCTTCTTTTCATTCTTTTCTAGCTTCTCCACCAACTCTTTAAGGTCCTACAAAATAAAAGCATCTCAATAGAATCTGCCTCATCTGAAGCAGTTACTGAACACCGTGTTGCTGCGCAATGTAACAGAGTCTCCCACCAGGTTCTCATTGGTGAGGCGAGTGATCTCCTGCTGGACGCTGTACTCCACTTTAGCCTCTGGCGATAGAGATGCCGTATAGTTCAACATTTCCTGCTTTTTCTCGATGTCGTCTCTCAGCAGCTCGATCTGAGTGTGAAGGGCTTCGAGTTCATCTTTGTGGTGTTTGGACTGAGTCTGCAGCTGAGCCTCCAACAGCCTGAGAATACCGAGATCACCAAGTCAGCGCGTTTGCCATCAGCTCTCAGACATTTAGGAGGTCTAACCAAATGCATCCAAGTTTCTAAGGGATAGACGGCACATTCAAACCTCTAACTTTAAAAAAAAGATCATGAAAGAGTTTGTTAAAGCAGCACACCGCTATATTTGGTATCAAAGAAGGGAACGCGGGAGAATATTAGGACAAAAGAAAGATGGAAAGACCTGGCCACTTGTTTTAGGCCTTGGTAAGCCAAGCCCAGTTCTCCATCTTCATTTAAAAAACACCAATCCTGTTGTGTCCTGGTGTCCAGCAGGAAACAGAATCAAAAGCAGAAGCAGAAATAAGGAAGACTGGAAGCATCAGAAGCTGATAGAAATTAAGAAGTTAGTTGAACGTTCGCAAAGAAAAAGAGAAATCAGATGTAAATCTTGTGGAAAAAAAAAGCTAAAACCTTCTTATGTTATATAGGAAAAGGAAAAAAAGAGGTTAAATGTGAGTATACAAATTAAGTTGTAATTATTACATACTGTCCCAAATGTCTATAATAAAATGTATACTGTGCCAATATACATGAATAAGTGATGTCAGTAAGCCACTTACTTTTTGGACTCACACAGCCCATTATAAGCTTTGACAGCCTCCTCTTTGTCCATGGGCTCTGTGCCATTTGTCATTTCAGGAACGCCGTTACTTTCCGGCTAAAAACAGAAATTATGTTTTTGGTCGAATTTTTTTTTTTTCCCACTCCAATAAAACATACGTATTTCTGTTATTTCTGTTCTGTCATATTTATGAATGTAGGAGAGGCTAAACACTCTGTGGCATAAGCGGTATTTTTTTTAGGATTTTTTTTTTCATCACTTCATATGTTCATTCCTCTTGTTGTGTTGTTTTTTTTTAATTAAAAGAATTGTTTGGTTTGCTGAGTGATGAAATATACTTAATTACAAAAAATGAAATATATTTGAGAACAGAGGATTCGAAATGGGTCAGGGTTCAACAATTTACTCACTAAATTGTCATTCTTGTCCAGGAGCTGCGCAGTGCTGACGATCTGACTCTTCAGAATGAGGACCTCCTCCTTGCGAGCGTCCAGCTCCTCATTGGCTGCTTTCAGCTGACTGAGGAGGAGGTTGTATCCATCCTGCAGCTCATTGGAGGAATTGTTTTGGGACGCGTGATCGGCAATGGTCTTCCTCAGCTCGTTTAAGTCATTCTTTAAGTTCTTATTTTCAGTTTCCAGTTCCTGTCTCTGCAAAGACAAAAGACAGAAGAGATATTCAGGGTTAGCGATGCAAAATTTACAGCCGGTAGATTAAAACTTTGACTCCGGTGGGAATGAGGTGTGAGGTTTGTCTAATCTAAGGAAAAGTGAAGCAAACCTTAAGACTGTCATAAGCCTGATCTGCAGATTCCTGCTCAGAGATGGTGTTCCTCGATTCAGATCCCTGTAATGACAAAAGCCCATTGCTCAATATAGATCTTTGCCAGTTGTCCTTTTTTACATAAAACAGCTAAAGTAATCAGGCATAATCACTCATCATCTAAGGTTCTCCTCTTGCGTTAAACCTAATCACCTTGCGCCTGTTGATCTCCTCCATTTTTTCCACACTAGCCTGCAGTCTTCTCCTCTCCTGCTCCAGCTCTCTGACTCTCTTCTGCAGCTTCATGAACAGACTGATATCCATGGCAGCCTTCTCTAATCCCATCTCCTGCGTAGGTAAAAGAGAATCAACATGTCACCTTCACTGGCTGAGGTCGCCACACTTTCTTCGTTCGTGCTGCCTGACTCACCTCCACCTGCTGAATAGCATCCTCAGTGTCTCCAACCTCTGATGTGGAAAAAGACGGGTAGTTTGAATCTGACCCAATGCTGCTCTGATTGGATGTCGTCCTTCTATGGCCAGGATGGAACTGGAGAATAATTAGAGGGAAACTGTTTAGTGTTTATTAGTTAATACCCTAAGAAAGAAGAATTTTATTATGTTATGCTCCTCTGCTTAAGTTAACAATAGTTTCACCTACATACTAGATTTCGCAAGACTTAAATATGAGCCAACATATAGCTAAAACTGCTTGAAGCTGCTGTTGAAAGAAAAGGTCACCTTGGTCAGGGACACCTCCTCCTTCAGGTTGTCATATCTTTGCTCCAGTCTGGAAAATTCTTTCACAAGATTCTGGTACCGTTGCCTCTCTTGATCCAACTCCTTCTGCAATGATGCCTCTGACTGAGACACAATGCTGCCACCTCCTGGAGTACACGAACAAACAAGCGTGTTTAGAATCTGAACATATCGAAAGATTTCTGATGTTTTAAATATACTCTACGTGTTTTACAGTTATCAGTAAATCTATTCTTTAGTAACTTGATCAAAATACAAGACACTTTATTCCAAACATGCTCAACTTTATCCAATCAAAAGAAAAAAAAAAAACTTTACTTTATGACAGTGACTTAAATCTTAACCTAAAATTGCATTTGCAATGTCGTGTTGGACCAAATTCAGATCTCACCTGCAGAGCTCAGTGATTGCTGAAGAATTATTTGATTCATTTCTTCTTTTTCGCTCTTCAGCAGAGCATTTTCTTTCTCCAGTTCCTCCACTCTCTGACAGAAACACAGCAAAGGTAACACACCTATTAGACCCCCTGGACTTTTCTTCTTTCTCTTCTTCACAAGCACGACTTACCTTTATGAATTACAGAAAAACACAAAATATCACCTGAGACCTTGGGAATTGTGTATATGTCTAACTAATTACGCAGTCCACCTGGCCTCACCTTTTCCAGCTTCATCTTCTCCGAGCTGTGCTCCTTCTCCAGCTCCTTCTTATCAGCTGATGCCTCCTGCAGTTGCTCCCTAAGCATCTCCAGCTCATCCTGCAGTGACGTCAGATGCTCTCCGTCCTGCTTACTCCGGACCTGGTCCAGTTGCTTCTGGAGCTTGTTCACCTCTGAACCCAAAGTGGTATTCACTAGCAGCAGCTGTTCATTCTGAGCCTTGAAGTCTTTGGACTGAACACAAAGGCCAATTTAGTAAAGCACAAGTCAAATTGTAACTTCTGGAACTTGTTTTACTATATTTTATCCTGCTATATGTCTGTACCTGCTCATCCATCTTTCTCTGCATCTGGACAATCTTGTTCTCCATACCCGTATTGAGCTTCTTTAAATGTTCAGCAGAGCGGGCCTCGATCTTCAGTTGTTTCAACTGGCGTTTAGCAAGCGTGCGTCTGTATGCGCACTGGATGGTGATCGCAGCGGCACGTGCGCGGTTGAATTTCCTTCTCTGCAGCCAGCCGCGAACATATTTCTGAATGATCATTGCCCTGTGGTGTTGAAGAAACTGTAGAAAAGAGGAGATGTGTGAAGGGGGAAACTTTCTGGGTGTGAGATGTGAGGGTCTGAAGAAATGTAAACAGGTCAGAGTGAGGGTAAAAAAATTCTCTAAAAGATAAAAAGAACTTTTTTCGTACCACCCAGTAAATCCTGCGGGTGTACATCCCTCTGGTGTAAGCCTGGATGGTTATGACAGCCTGTCTTACTCTCAGATAGGCCCGTCGTTCTCTCACCATACGGTACTGTTTCTGACAGATGACGACTGCTCGACTAAGACGCAAATATTCAGCGTATCTGAAAACATCAACAACACAGCAGTTAATGACATACTAGGCTTGCTTAACCAGAGGAAAATATACCTTCAATGCAAGTTTTTAACATGGATTCTGTTAAAAAGTAAGTCTGGTCCTCCAGTCCGTCTCTAAAGCCACTACCCTTGTTACAGGTTTTCTACTGACTACATTTATTTGTGGTCAGTCGTAGGGTTTAAAACATTAAGTTGGATAAAGACAGAAAGAAAACCTGATCATCCAAAGCAGCTGTGCTGACTGTTTTGTCACTGGGACTCACCTGCGGGCCAGGTACCCTCGTCCGTATCTCTGCAGAGTTACGGCAGCCCTGTAAATCTTCCTGTATCTAACTCGCTGCAGCCAACCGCGAACAGTCTTCTGAATCTTGATACAGGCTGCACGGAACTTATCCGCCCTGAGCTTCTCCAGATACGCGACCTGCCCGGCTCTGAAGAAGATCTTTGTCTTACCGAATTGGAACATGTCTGGCTCCTGAGACAGGAAATCAAAGACTTTTATATCAAAGCGTAGAATAATAACGAAAGATGCATATTAACTCCAGCTGTCCTTTTAATGAAACACCATTGGCATCATTTTATACATATATAGCAAATGGCTGCACAACATAACTAAAACCATAAACATAATCAGAGACGCCGTGTAATGCACTTTCTCACCTTAATGAGAGTCTTCAGCAGGTTTTTACACACCAGCTTTTTGTCGGTTGACATCATGTCTGACTTTGTCATCAGTACACGATATCTGTTAAAGAAATCTGAATATGTCCACCTGGAAACACCCCAACACACACTTGTCAATATTTATATCCCAATTTTTGGTTGACAAAGGAATAACTGGCTTTTATTTAAGGTTTTGTTGACTCATACAATAAAGTTGGACTTGAACAAACTTCAGTTAAAATCCTAATGGTACAGTCAGAACTAATTACACAAAATCTAATACAACAGCAAACAAAAACCCTATTTAACTTCAGAAATGACAGACAGACACAGACAGATTATCATTATTCAAAAGCTCATTTATATATAATGAATCAACCACCTATTTCATCCCCTCCCTGAAACTATTCAAGTCATAACATTGTAGATTGGATAATGTATCTAAAGAAATGGGGTTATCCTTAAATAAGTTGTGCTAATAACAAGGCTCACCGAGATGGATATCCAGCCGCGCTGATGCGAATGGTCTCCAAGACTCCGCAGGCTCGAAGCTGCTGTACCGCTCGCCCGGAGTCAAAACTGCAGCAAGAAAAGCATTTACAATCGTTTTTATTAAAATTAAAACATCTTCTTGAACAACTCAAATACCTCATCCTTTTCTTTGGCATCCTGACCCAGGCGTGTTTGCGCGTGTGTGTGTGTGTGTGTGTATGTGTGCAATGACTCTTTTCAGCTGACTCACAGAATCTGAATGTCACCAAACATGTGACTGAGGCTGGTCATTTAATTTAATAAAACTGAAGCCACTGTTTTACACAAAAATGCAGTCAGGTTGGTTGACTATCAGGAAATCTCGTATAATATGTAGGACCCATGAACCAAGTAACGCACTAGCAGGGTGATCTAATGTTTCTTTAGAAGACACAATAAGTAGAATTTGCTTGTTTTGTTCAGTTTAACTTTAAATTCTTGCTAAAATACACAGGCTCAGTGTTGTTGACTCCAGGTCAGATGTATGTTACATTTTTGGTGTTGCTCATCTATTGGCAACATTCAGTGTACAAATACATCTTACTGTACTTAAGGTTTAGTTAAAAAAAGATTAAATAAACACCTTAATGTTCACAGAGATTCGATAGAGCAGCTTTGCATAAATAATCAAATCTTAAAGGCTATCTGTGGAATAAAGGGCACGAGTTGTTGACTTACGTGAAGGCCTCCTTAAAATCATTGGGTTTGATGCAGCGGACATAATGAGGGGTCGTTGCATTCAGAGTGTCCATGAGGAGGTGAAGAGAACTACGGAACTAAAACAGACGCGCATCAACATTAGCGTCGTGGACATCAACGTGTATTCGCAGACGGCAGCTGAGAGTACCTGATGCCCGACAGTTTTCTTGTGGTCTTTGTTCGAAGCTTTTGGGATGGACTTGGCCGGCCGGACGTTTACTCTGGCTGATTTTGAAGGGCCTGCATCCTCCTTCTCATGAAACAAATCTGCAACCAGCTGAAACTAAAGAGAGCAAAGAAAATAATCACATCCTTACAGTCAAAATTCAAACTGAAAAAAAAAAAAACCCTTTTAAAAGTATGTAGGTTATTTTTTTTGCTCAGTTAGGATTGAAAGAAATATATGTATACAAACACAAAAAAAAGTTCATGATAAGTCCTTACCACATGTAATTGCAGTTCACATGTTAGTGAGTATTTGTTTTAACTGCTGACCACAAATCTGTACGTGCCTAACTGTCATCATGTGGATATTTTAATTTTATTGTTAGAACATTTTTCTTTAACTCTTTAACGCTGTGAGTGGGGGAATGCCAAATCGACCAAGTGATCCTGACTGACACTGGAGTGACAAGAAGATTTTGTTTTGCTTGATTCTTTGTGTGGGAGGACAAAGAGTGAAAGATGAGTGAACAGGAACAAAGATCTGCCCCAGTTCTCCTCAATTAAGTGCTCAGCAGTCTGTGACAGCCTGTTTTGCTTGTTCTTCTATTTATGGCAGAAGAAAAATAGACAGGTTCAGAGAAAAGTGGACTATAAATCATCCATCTCCCTATCTAAAAGTACTCTTTCAAGAATATTTTAGTTTTATGATCCTACAGTTGAGTGAGAATTATACATAATTATGGAATTATTTGGCTGCAACCACAACATGTAAATACTACACAAGAAATAAAAAAGACACTCATACTGGACTTTTGTTCATAAATAGCTCCATCACATTGTAACATCTCAGCATAGATATTCTTGTTTCTTTTGTTTGGTACCTGGCTGGCCTTCAGGATGTTGATCTGTTCCTCGTAGACCCTGTCTCTGTTCTTCTCCAGAAAGCCTTCACATTGATATTCAACCTGTCAAGTCAAAACTTTGAATTTAAACAAAACAACATTACACAGCTTTTACATTTCCACATGAAAATTACTGTGTTTAATAATGTTTAACACTTTGATGACAATATAATATTTGCACAGGTTTTGTTAGGGCTCTTTAAAATACAATATTTTGTTACTCAACATAAAGATAACGAACAGATCCCTAACCTTTGCTTTAAAAGTTTTTCCTCTTTTTTGTGTGTTTTAATGAATAATTTTCTTGACCGAAGAACAACGCCTATAGACTTAGTACCAACAGTTTTATATGGAAATTACCATAAAGTCGTTAATTTAAGTGTTGCCAAAGTTAAACGTGTCCCTGGGCAAGTTATTTCTAAAAAAAAAAAAAACAAAAACAAAGGATATCAAACATCTGTTGTCAGTTTACCTCATCAGCAAAGTGTATGATAATGAAGGAGATATTTGACATGCGAGGTTTCTGGAAGTGGGCACTGCTGGAATGCTGCTTGTAAAGTTTTTGGGCCCAGTTTTGGTCTGTTCCCTTTGGCACCTGCAATGGGAAGGAAATAGTATCACAACTGTAATGGGAAAATCAAACTTTTGTGAAGATTTTAAAAAATGTATTGCAATAATTTCGCTCCACATGTCACAAAAACAAACACATCTGTACAAACAAAGAAACGCAAGATGAGAATTAACAGATGAGTCGCAGGAAATGCATTTTTTTCACTAATAAACACATTTTTTGTTTATGAAGTCGATGGGCAAAAATAATGAGGGGATTATCTGTTTTTTAATAGTAATTTTAATGACTATTGAGAGGGAACCACCCCTAATAAGTCTTACTTTGCACTCTTCATCCAGCAGGTCCAGGACACCAAGTCGAGCCTCGATCAGGTCAATACAGGGCTGGTTGTCGTAGTACTCTATCATAGTCCAGGGGATCTCCTCCTTCATGTACTCTTCCTGCTCCAGCTTAAACACATGCTGATGAGAGAAAACAGAGTGGTTTTTTTATCAATTAAAAAATTAAAAGTAAAAAAAAAAAAATCACAATGTGCAACTCTTTCAGGTGAAGGTTAAAAACAAAGGAATCTTACAGAATTGAACTGCTGCTGAAGTTTCTCATTCGCATAGTTGATGCAGAATTGCTCAAAACTGTTCACCTCAAATGTCTCAAACCTGTCGAAGACGACAAAAAATAAAAAAAATTCTTAATAAGCTGGACAAATCTGAACCAAAAACCTCATACATTGTTATCCTAAAATTTGCAGCTTTGCTCCCACCCGTAGATATCCAGGACTCCGATGAAGGAGTGCTGTTTGGATGAAGTCTGCAAGGCCATGTTGATGTGGTCCACAATCCAGTCAAACATACGGGCGTAGATGTGTTTGGCAAGTGCGGCACGTGCATTATTTGCCTGTTTGCTCGTCATATTCTTCACATAAGTCTCGGCTGAAGTGACTAATTTCCTGTGACAGAGCCAGTGCTCCATCTGCTGCAGCTCCACGCCCAGCAGTCTGCAGAAGTGTTTCAGGTGAATGTCATCCCTCTGCAACAGAAAAGCACACGGCGACGTTAACGTCATACAGCGGGCGTTTGCTTTGATTTGCAGATCATCAGCTGGAACTATGCTCACATACAGAAATATGACAAGAGTCTTCATCTCGTTCTGAGCAGATCTCAATGTTGCCCAGATGCAGGATGGAGGCAATAATTTTGAAGACATTATTCTGAGTGCTGTCCTTTATTCCTAAAAAAAAAACAAATTTAAACACTGAGACAGTAATTACCAGAGCACCACGTGCCTCCTAAAATTCTGTTCATCTAGGTACATCTGGGTTTACTGTGTTGAAGGCAGATTTTAGTGCAGATCTTAATGCAAGTACGGAAATCATAAGGTAAATAATAAAGAAAGACCTGAAATTATGAGATCATCCTAATACAAATAATTTCAATGCCAAATAAGGTGAATCTTCTTTGTTATGTAGGTCCAGACCTGAATATCAGATGTAGGCTGTTGCAGATTGTAGTTACATTTATTCCTTTGTTAGTTTGTTGTGGTCTCCTTATAATAAAGTATTAAACGTGTTTCCTTTCTCTGAAAACTTTTTTCCCCTCTCTGGTCTTCACAAAGTCTTCAGCATCGTTTACTCCCTCGATAAAGATGTTCTCGCCGTAAGATGTGTAGGTGAACTCCTCTGCTGAGGCTAAATAACAGAAAAATGAAAACACGGAAGATAACCATGGAGCTTAGGCGCTTAAGATATTAATAAATCAAACAGACTCTCCTCATGTTATAACACAATCTGCTTTACTGACTGCTTGCAAAGACAGCTGGGATTTCTGATTCGGATATCACAGACTTAATGTAAGCACTAACAAACACTAGTTAAAACAATACTCCGTAAAGCTCATTTTAGGCTCAGAAACTTGATCTTTAAACTATCAATAAACATACATTTCTTAACCCAAACCAATTTAAAATTCCTCCCAGGGTGTTTCTGCTTAAACACCGACGCAGAGATGCACTTACTGAGGGCCAGATCTTTAAACTCTGGTAAACTGGCAGAAGCACACAACTGGTAGAAGATGTGATAATTCCTCTCGTCTTCGGCCTAAAGAAAACACAAGCAATGAAACCATTTTACACATCAAAATCAAACCCAACAGATGGAAGCAGGGCGTTATACAACATAAATCAAACCTGCCTGAAAAACAACACGAGACTTCTCCAACAGGTATGTTCGCATGTTGGCACCAATGATGTGGTACCGCCGGCTGAAGCCGATTTGAATATATTTCCCAAAGCGACTGCTGTTGTCATTTCGAGTTGTTTTCGCATTTCCAATAGCCTGGGGAACAGAGAGCAGTCATCAGAACATGAAGCCAGATCTTTAAAATGAAGAATAAATGCACCACGCATAGTGTAGAAAGAGCTTTGTCATCTGACAATGCCTAAATAACATCATCATTGCTGCCTTAAAGGGCTAACCTCCATGATGGGGCTGGAGGCGAGCACTTTTTCCTCCACATTAGTGTCGTTAGCGGAGCCGCCCACTGTGGCAAAGAAGCGCATCGCATACTTTGCAGAAACGGTTTTGCCCGCTCCGGATTCTCCGCTCACAATGATGGACTGATTCCTCTCATCTCTACCAAATAACCAGAAGGACATGTGGTCTCAGTACATGACAAGTCAGAACATATACATGAGAATTAAGAATGGACTTATAGGCAAGAGAATTTAGTGAAATAATGTATATTTTTCTTGTTTGAAGCAAAATATTTCAACATTTTGTGGAGCAGTTTTTTTGGGAGGAGGGTGGATATTGTTATTAGAAGGGTCTTGGTTATCTTGTGTGCACAGTTGCAGCTGAGCTCCGATTTTCAGGCTGTAATTAGAAGTGGTTGGGGCCATCAGATAAAACTCGGGGCTTTCGTTGAGCGCTATAAAACTTGGAAAACGATCGAGTTCTGTTCATCTCCACAGCAGCATGTCAAGATTCCTTCTTTTCTTCATTAAAAACTGGCCCGATCGCCTCTAGTATCGATCGATAAAACTTCAGGTCTGACCTCGCCATTTGCTTGTACGCCTCTTCAGCTACAGCAAATATATGAGGGTCCATGTCCCCCATGTTCTGCCCACTGTAGGCAGTGATGACCTCCTCGCCATAGATCTGCAGCTGCTCGTAGGGGTTGATGGCAACCAGCACAATCCCTGCAGAAAACAGTGAAAACCCTTTTATGCAAACACCAACTCTATGATGACCAACTGTGTAAAAGTAACATTAAAAATGATTCCAATAGCTTTAACTACTGTCAGTTTTATTTGTAGAACCTCCAAAATATGGTCTGGATGTCCTAACTTTTTCATAGTTTCACATCAAAACAGCGTGATAAGTTACTGACCGCAGTATGTGTAGATGTGGTTGGACTCCAAAAAGCGAACTCGGAGGTTGTGAAGGACCGCAGGTTCGTGCAGGTAGCTGAGAGCGGTGAGGTCATTTTCTCCCACCAGGATGTCTGGGTTGCGTAGGAAAGGAAGAGGCTTGCCTTTTGCGCCCACTGCATACTCCAGAGGCTAATCAAACATACATAAGACTTAATCAGCGCTTTGGGTTTTCTGAAAACAACGGTTTTTATGCATGTTCTTGAATTGGCATCACTTTTCTTTGAATGTGTATCTGTTGGTAATAACGTACCGTCTCATCTTCCAATTTGAGATGAAGCACCGTCTCTCCTTCTTTGTAATCTCTGGTGATCTCCGCGGCCTTCCATACCTCCTCGGGATCTGGGATCCACACCCGAGTGAACTGAAACACAAGTCATTAGAACAAATTTCATTAAAACTAAAGATTACACCAACCAGTTCATGCAAACTAAAAAGGATTAATCAAATAAATGTGATTATAAGTAATGCAAACTTCTGATAGATGCAGTAAACAATAGGAGCAAAAATGAAAATACGAAAGTCCTAAGAACTGAACTAGCTCTCTACGTAATCACAGCTCATGTCTGAAAGTAGTTCATTTGTGTCCTCCCCTGCAGATCAAACCTGTTCCTCTAATTCTTCAGAGTAAAGAGCAGTAATTACCGCCTCACTTTGAAGTTCTGCATCTCTCTGCAGAATCACTCAGAGCGTCTTCCTGATCAAAAGCATCATTAACACCACTTCACATCAAAATCTATGTTCTGCTATGAAAACACAACACCAGAATTTAAATGAAGAAATGAGTCCTCTCCAACTCTCTAAATACAACACAACATTATCTTCGTGTTCGCTAGGAGCCAGAAAGTGTTGCTATATTAACTCTATTCTTAAAAATGTGCAAGACAATGACGGACAGTCAGACACCAGTAGTTTTTAATTATGGAAGTCGAAGCGAAAACTCTGAGCACAACCTGGAACTTTAAGAGGCAAAAATATCTACCTTTAAAAAAGAAACATATCAAATAATCTGTCTGCTAATGACTGGACTAAATATAAGTAGGATAAAGTTTGACACAAACACAAGACACATTTTTGACAGTATGAGAAAGTTTATCTGCCAAGAGTTCCAAGTCGGGAAAGTCGAGGTGATGAATAAAAACAAAGGCTGATGAGTCAACATGCGGGATGCAAACCAAGAAGCTAGACTGCCCTTCATAATGCCTCATGCTCTTATTGGTGTAGAACAAATCTATTCAAACATCTCTTTTGGAAATCTGTGGGAAAAACTTGATTCAAACTAAAATTTGCATTAATTGTTGATCACAATCAAACGGGACAACTGAAAGAACATTCCAGGGATTTAGGTCTAGATTCTTTGCTGTTGTTGTAGCTTCATGTGCAGCCAGCAAGAGAAACCTGGAAGAAAGAATCCTCCTTTGTTTATTTGGGACACTGTCAGAAGCTGTCCAATGACGGCGCAGAAGGCCGTCGAAATGCAAAGTGTCTCCTTTTAACTGCATTTTTGGGAATGAGGACACGAAAATGGAACAACATTCAGCTCATAACAATGCATGTAAAACTCAGAAATCCCATTATACAGCGAATACGCGGCGACCGGTTCGGAACGTTGCTAGGAAACGAAGCGTAACATTAAATGCACAGTGGGTGGTTTGTTTTTTTTCCTTCTCTTATGGGTACGGTGGGTCTCATCCCAATGGGGAGATGCTTCTAGTGGGGGAGGAGGGGGAAGCCAAATAGTACCCACAAATGGAATTTCCACTTTCTACACACAATATAAAGCATACCTACAGATAATGAACACTTTTTTTTTTAATTCAAAACTACAGCTTTCAGTATTTTATCCCATCCGCTCACAGACACCAGAAACCACACAGATATAAACTGACATACTAGAAGTGACACTACATTTGGAATTTAAAATGATCACATTTATGTCAGCAACCAGGATTCCTTCTTATTATTTTTACAATTGGCAAAAAGCTGCTTTGAGGAAAGTTTCTAAAAACTAGAAGCTACTTGTCATAAAGATTTTAGTGACAGAATTAGTGTCAGCTTGCTTTCTTTTGGCCTGCTGCAACATGTAAGAGAGGGAAAAATAACGTCCCCGCAAGTCTTTTCCCTTAGTCTGGTCTAATGCTCGGAATCTGTTCTTTAGAGACTTGCAGTTATTTATTGGTCGATGAGCTCGTGGAATGTATTTAAAAAGATCCACACTCCGGTGTGTGTGTGTGTGTCAGAGAAGTCGATTCCTGCCTTTTCCACTTTGCTGAATGTGCACCTGTGGAAAGGTTGACACCTGACACGGCAGCCTCGGGTTACTGTTCGGAGCCTCCGCCCAGCCAGGTTTTATCGGCACAATGACATCACCCTTCAGGGGCGGAGGTAGGGGTGGGGGGTGGGGGAAGGTCTTAACCATTTGTATGCAAGATGTATGAAAATGAATTATTCAGTTACTGGGTGACAAGATGGATTAAAAAAATCCACAGCAATCTATCTGAAATGTGAAAACGTGGAAGAAGGGAAAAAGTGTGCAAGACAATGACGGAAAGTCAGACACCAGTAGTTTTTAATTATGGAAGTCAAGCGAAAAAGAACTTTAAGAGGCAAAAATATTTGGCTTTAAAAAAGAAACATATCAAATAATCTGTCTACTAATGACTGGACTAAATATAAGTAGGATAAAGTGTGACACAAACACAAGACACAGTTTTGACAGTATGAGAAAGTTTGTCTGCCAAGAGTTCCAAGTCGGGAAAGTCGAGGTGATGAATAGAAACAAAGGCTGATGAGTCAACATGCGGGATGCAAACCAAGAAGCTAGACTGCCCTTCATAATGCCTCATGCTCTTATTGGTGTAGAACAAATCTATTCAAACATCTCTTTTGGAAATCTGTGGGAAAAACTTGATTCAAACTAAAATTTGCATTAATTGTTGATCACAATCAAACGGGACAACTGAAAGAACATTCCAGGGATTTAGGTCTAGATTCTTTGCTGTTGTTGTAGCTTCATGTGCAGCCAGCAAGAGAAACCTGGAAGAAAGAATCCTCCTTTGTTTATTTGGGACACTGTCAGAAGCTGTCCAATGACGGCGCAGAAGGCCGTCGAAATGCAAAGTGTCTCCTTTTAACTGCATTTTTGGGAATGAGGACACGAAAATGGAACAACATTCAGCTCATAACAATGCATGTAAAGCTCAGAAATCCCATTATACAGTGAATACGCGGCGACCGGTTCGGAGCGTTGCTAGGAAACGAAGCGTAACATTAAATGCACAGTGGGTTGGTTTGTTTTTTTTCCTTCTCTTATGGGTACGGTGGGTCTCATCCCAATGGGGAGATGCTTCTAGTGGGGGAGGAGGGGGAAGCCAAATTGTACCCACAAATGGAATTTCCACTTTCTACACACAATCTAAAGCATACCTACAGATAATGAACACTTTTTTTTTTAATTCAAAACTACAGCTTTCAGTATTTTCTCCCATCTGCTCACAGACACCAGAAACCACACAGATATAAACTGATATACTAGAAGTGACACTACATTTGGAATTTAAAATGATCACAGCAACCAGGATTCCTTTTTATTAGTATTTTTTTTTACAATTGGCAAAAAGCTGCTTTAAGAAAAGTTTCTTTTAAAACTAGAAACTACTTGTGATTTGAAATAAAGATCGAAGGGACCGCTTTTGCAGAGGTATTGCAAGGTTATGACAGTATGTGGGCCAGAGAAACAAGAAGAAGGGAAGAGCCCAGGCTGTTTAACAGGTTGAGTATGGAAGAGGAGTCTGTGTTTAAATTAAGCTTTAAAAAAAGTGCAGGACACAGACACATCCTGACGACATTTAGGTTCTGATGTAGCATTTTAATAAAGATTTTAGTGACAGAATTAGTGTCAGCTTGCTTTCTTTTGGCCTGCTGCAACATGTAAGAGAGGGAAAAATAACGTCCCCGCAAGTCTTTTCCCTTAGTCTGGTCTAATGCTCGGAATCTGTTCTTTTGAGACTTGCAGTTATTTATTGGTCGATGAGCTCGTGGAATGTATTTAAAAAGATCGCCACTCCGGTGTGTGTGTGTGTGTCAGAGAAGTCGATTCCTGCCTTTTCCACTTTGCTGAATGTGCACCTGTGGAAAGGTTGACACCTGACACGGCAGCCTCGGGTTACTGTTCGGAGCCTCCGCCCAGCCAGGTTTTATCGGCACAATGACATCACCCTCAGGGGGCGGAGGTAGGGGTGGGGGGTGGGGGTGTCACTGGGTGTGACAAACAGGAAGAGGCGACACTACCTGTACCTGTCGAGGAACTTTGTTCTTGCGCAGATGACGGCGTGTTCAGAGACGCCACCGGAAAACACTAAGGTCACATGTACTTCAGCTGTAGGACGCATTAAAGGACACACTCGAACATCGACACATTTAGAAGAGGAACAGAAACCTCCGTGAACGCTTTAGCCAAGAAAGAGAGTACATTCGCTGCAATTTTAAAAGGGATTTAGACAGAAAGACAAAATTCTAGCGTCGCAACAGGTGTAACACACCACGCAACAGCATCAACATCTGCTATCACGCTTCACAACTCAGCAGGATTTTGTGAAAAGTGAGGTAATATAAGAATAACAATCAATCAAATCTTATCAGATAACTGTTTGCTTTGATAATTTCAAAACAAATCTTACATATAGTTAATAAACACTGTGGATCTACATTGTGATATGATCCACACTTTAAACCCTACTGATTCCATAACGACTCCAGGACAATCTGCTCGGTAATTACTATGCAATTAATGATATGAAGATACCCAACCGATACGCAGCACACACCCTATTAATCCCATGCTGACCCAACAGATTCTAACTGCTTCATACCATTTCCGACTAATCCTAAATGTCTCAGAAATCTCCAGAACTGTCTACTCACTCATTCCCTCTTTCTGAGGTCTATCCAGAGATTTTCAATGATCGGACGATGACGAAGGGGTCGCGGCAAATGTCAGGCTGGTGTTCTGTTCACCATTCTGCACCTTCCACCAAACAGGAAGCATTAAAAAGGATCCAGTTGACAAAAAGTCATCCGTAAAAACGACCCACGAATCAGTTAAGTCTGATCTGAACACAAACCAGATGGAGCAGCGGGATTGGGCGGACCTGCGCCAGATTATTTACCCTCGCAGCGGGGTGAAGGGACATTAAGTGGCTGACTTAATGTGTAGTCCAGGAGGATTACAGAGCTGCTCTTCAAGTTCCAGCAAATCCCTCAACACAGAGAATATCAATCTGTACAGAAACAAATCTGTACATCCATTCATTCATTTCAAACCACCTTTAAAAACCTGTTCCCTCGGTCTTTCTCAGTTGGATGCACAAAATCTATGATTTTCAAAGAGATGTTGCTCTCTGGCAGCACCCCGAGAAACTATAACTAAAGAGGAATGATGATTGTTATTATCACTGGCTGATCTAATTCAGTTTTCTAAACTTACACACAGAATCGACGCAAATCCTGATTCATCAAACTACCAGATCATCAACCAGATTGACCATAATCAATAACAAATGGTTGCTGATCAATAACTATTAGTCTATCATCATCCACGTGACATTATGTGTCGTTCAGAACAGTATTTAGTCAGAAATCATGGCAGTGACTCACCTTGAGACCAGTAAAAAGCAACCGCCTTTAAAACAAAGAGGTGCCATATTTTATAATGCAAGATGACAGCTGTATAACTTTTAATAACCTGGGTAAGACGTTTTACTGCTGGCTGGGGTAGCAAATAAATAAAGCACCACCACAGCATCGCTCAAAACGATGTTGTACACTAGTAATGTGTCTCGGGAAAAAGAAATCTCCTTAAACAACTTTTGAATTCTTCACATTTTGACTATGAACTATGATTGCGCCTCAGCTTTTGGCTGCAACAAGGTAATCAGAAATAAACAAAGCAATCTATCATGGCACACGTTGACAACTTATCTGTGTGTCTGACTGGAAAAAAACAGGTGTGTAACGTAATGTTAAACTGGGAAATCACACCTGTTCAGCCTGAAACTCGGTATGGGACCATCTACATTCAAAATTATGTAAAATCGAAGCACAATGGCCCTCGTCAAAATAAAAAAATCTTAAGCATAAGTTGATTGAAAGGGTTCTCTTGGATATCTGAAGCAATCGGTTAATACACACCCCACCTGCCAGCTACTTTTGGTAGTTTTTAAACTTTCGGAAAGCCCAATAATGGAGCTTTGTGCACCATCGAGCTGTGGCTAAACACAACATTATGTAATATGCAGAAAGCGTGTCTGCGGAATCAGCAACAGGTTGAAGGTAGCTGGATAAACAGGTGTTTTCATTCGAAATCGCGAATTCTGCGCTTTACAGGTAAAAGAACTCACCTTAGTGTACAACTCGTTCACAGACATGGTTCTTCCCTAAACAATCTACAACAGCCGCTGCGCTTTTTTCGACTAACAGCACATTTTGGCTAACATGAACCCAGAGGTTTGTGGCTTTGCGTCGTCTAAAGTGGAGGGGAAGTCGGAAAACTTTCCGTCTGCATGATTCCAGGTGGAGTTTCGGTCCGTCTCGGTGTCGCTTCTTCAGGGAACCCGAACGGACTGACAACCGGGCAGGTGTTTCCTCCTCCGGCTAATTACGCCGCTGCCTTGTTTTCCTTGGAAAATCGACCCTTGAACGCAACACGGGTGGAAAACTATCCATGAAGCCGGTAAAAATCCAACAAATCTTAGAATAAAGAAGCGATACTTCCTGTCAACGGTGACTTATCCCTGTGTGCACGCACGCCCGCGCGCACACACACACACACACCAGACGCACTACAACTACCGAGCAAAGGTTCCCGACGTGAGGGTCAACGCACCAGGAACGGCCGCTCTGCGCATGCGCAGTACAGGCCCTGACTGGGGAAACGCAGTAGCGCAAATATTCCTGCAAAAACGGTATAAAAGTTTAAAAAAGAACCAATGTAAATGTTATGCATAGGTGTAAATGATACATGTCTTGCCCAGCCCATCAAACCTCTTCCTGTGGGGCAAGGTGGAATCCCCATCATGTCCCTTGTGCCAGGGAAGGGGCACCTTGGAGCACATCCTCAGCAGCTGTCCCAAAGCACTTGGAGAGGGTCGCTATCGCTGGCGTCACGACCAGGTGCTGAAGGCAATCGCTGAGTCTATCAGCTCCGCCATGGAGTACAGTAAGCGCCTACCCTTACCGGGACGCGGAGTTAGGTTTGTCAGGGCCGGTGAACAACCTCCTCCCCAACCAAGGGCCCAACCAGGCCTCCTTGCAACAGCTAGGGACTGGCAACTAAGGGTTGACCTGGGGAAACAATTAAAGTTCCCGGAAAACATCGTAGAAACCAACCTGAGGCCAGACATTGTTCTGCACTCACAGTCGTCCAAGCAAGTTATTTTGCTAGAGCTGACTGTGCCCTGGGAGGAGAGAATGGAGGAAGCGTATGAAAGGAAGGCAGGGAAGTACGCTGA
>CAAE01014623.1:304367-317195 GCA_000180735.1 Tetraodon nigroviridis | reverse complement strand
AAAAATACCATGAAAGAAAATTTTGTTTTAAATGTAATGAATTTGATTTGGAAAAAAGAAAAACACATGAACTAAATTTGAACCCAGAGGTCAGAAATATTCTTACATTTCAAATAATTCAAGAATGTGACACCTATAAGAACAGTTTCAAATGTTTTGTGGTGATTATAGAAAAAGGATATAGCAGTAAATAAAATTTTGTAAATTTTGTTGATCATTTTTGTCTTTTAATAAAGACAGAAGAATGCCAGAGGAAATGAAGGTGCATTTTTCAGGACGCTATCTGAGCACCATTGCTGTGATGCTGCTGCCTCCTGAGCTCATCAGAAGTACTGAGTGGGGTCAGACTTGTCGCACATCTGCACATGGACGTGTGAGGTTATACCGGGGTAAACTGTCTGCATGGGCAACATGATCCCGATCCGTTCGCCCTTCCTCAGTGTGCCAGAGACTTTATCAGGGCGAACGTAAAACAGCTTGAAACACAGATCTGCAGGGGAAATTAAAAAAAGCCAAACATCAGGAATAATGTCATCTAGCTAGAAGAACAGATATATAACTAAAATCACAGCTGAATGTGTAACACCTCACCATCAATTTCAGACAGTTACTGCTCTTAGCTAGTGTCACATATTGTTTATAGATTTAACCAGTCCTTCAGAAAGTCACAGGAAATGTCTGCTGTGGCTGTGGCACACTAACAGCTGTGAGAAGTGTTTTGTTAAGTATGTTGCAGGTTACTCAGTTATCACAAAACAATGTGCTGACCGTGGGTCAAGGGGAAACAGGATGGGTTAACTGCTAGTATGTGCAAGGTAAAAATAAGGAATCGTTACCTGCTTAACTGAAGGACAAATCATTGCTAGGGGTTATTCTTTCTGTTAACGTGTGACCACCAGAAGTGGTAATCTAAGGTTAAATGAATGCAAACATTCTGTTACACTTTAACTGTGTGTGTTCAATAAAAGAGAGAACACGTGCAGTCTTCAGAGCGAGCAGCGGAAGCGCCTTGAGTGAACTGCTGCCGTCTCTCCCTTGCAAGGCCTCTGGTTCTCTTTGACTCTTTTGTCGAGACAGATATTGCGTGAAGTTTGTGAATCCACTTTTGGATCCCACGCAGGTGCTAGGTGTTACCATGCTGGCAAGGTGAGACTAAAGTTAATAGGTCAAAAGCGTGAACGAACTTTCTCCACTCAGGTTGATGCCTTCATTGATGGCCTTCTTCGTAGGGTCAGTGTAGACAGTGAGGCGGCCATTGAGTGTCACGTCAAATGGAGCATACACGACGGAGCCATCGTTGCACACGATATCCAGACCCTTGTGAGTTCGACCTCCCCTGAAATGCAGCAGACATTCCATCTGATTCATTTTGGCTTTTGGGTAAATCACAATTGTGTCAGGTTTATATTATATAATTTAGTAATTCTATTTATATTGTTACCGGCTGGCCCCGTAATGCCCCTGACCCCAGCGGTCTGAGGTCCTTCTCTGGTTGTTGGAGTTTCCAGCACAAAGCTGCCCAAATCTCACACCATCACAAAGACACAGCAGTGCTACGCACATGCACAAAGAAACAGTAAATCCATCAGTGATACAATTTAGAACTTATGGCTTTAGATGGCAAACATATACCTCTTAACATTGATTTCAACAAATTCAGGATTAAGACAAAGAATTAAGGACTCACCCAGCAGAACAAGGACTCGTCTCATCTTGAATACTGTTTCTTCCAAAATGTTCTGTAGGCTTTTCTTCTTGCAGCCTTTATAAAGGCCAAAGTTCCTCTTTCAATATAGGGGAAAGTCCGGTGTGATGGAAAGTAACAGTTATTGGGTACACGTGTTTTGTAATCAGGAAGTTAGACAAACAGACAAAAACAAGTCTGCCAAACAGACAAGTAAACCTGGTGGTGTTGTGCCATCCTCACTAAGGCAGGAGTGTTTTGAGCTGCTGTCTGTGATTTAATTACTGACACAAACTGAGTCGCAAAAGTATTTTTTTATTTGATTTAGCACATCACTAAAAAAGTATTAAACACTGAAATAGATGAGTATCTTTTCTGAGAAAACTTATGGTTTTAAACAGAACAAAACATTTAGATTACTAAATACACCTAATGATGCTGGTTTTGGACACATCGTCAGTGAGAGTACCTGGGGTCATATGGGGGTTTCGGGTCTTTCAACATCAGACCCCCTCACCCAGGCGACCCGACCGGGAGTGATCAGTTCCCGGCCTGTGTCCAAGAAGCGCTCGTCTACGGCTTGTCCCGCTGGATCCACAGCCATCTGGACGCTCTCTCTGCAGCCTCTGAGGCTGCACAAATGGTTCTCCTCCTGAGCATGCCTCTGATGCCCAGGAGGCTAAAGGCCTTGCAGAGAGACTTCCCTGCAAAGCCCCTACCTCCAACCTCTATAGGCAGGCATCTAGTGCACCACCCTAGTCTGCGACAATCCTCTACAAGCTCAGCATACATCTCTAACTTCCTTTCGTACGCTTCTTCCATTCTCTCCTCCCAGGGCACCGTCAGCTCCAGCAAGATAACTTGCTTGGATGACTCAAAGTGCAGAACGATGTCTGGTCTCAGGTTGGTTTCCACGATGTTTACTGGGAACTTCAGTTGTTTCCCCAGGTCCACCCTTAGCTGTTGCCAGGAGACCTGGTTGGGCCTTTGGTTGGTGGGGAGGGGTTGTTCTCCAGCCCTAACAAATTTAACTCCACGACCTGGTGGGGGAAGGCGCTTACTGTAGTCAGCGGCGAAACTGATGGATTCAGCAATTGCCTTCAGCACCGGGTCATGTCGCCAGTGATAGCAACCCTCTCCGAGAGCTTTAGGACAGCTCCTGAGAATATACCATCCTCACAAAGACAGGAATGTTTTGAGCTGCTGTCTGTGATTTAATTACTGACACAAACTGAGAGTCGCAAAAGTATTTTTTTTATTTGATTTAGCACATCACTAAAAAAATATTAAACACTTTTCTTCTTCACCTCTTTTCTGAGAAAACTTATGGTTTTAAACAGAACAAAACATATATATATATATTAACATATTTTCCTCCGTAACTTTTTTCATATTCGACCCTTGTTATTATCCTAAATTCAGTGAGCTCAACTGTGTAACTGTAACTGCTGTAAGTGGCGATATTTAGTTTCTCCAAGCAGCTGAGGCCATTTCAGCCGAGCATCAGCCCCTCGCTGATGGGCATGTTGATGTGAGCTGTCAGCAGTGGCGAGCTTTTCCCCTCATGCAGGACAAACACCTTTATGATGTCAGAGATGCCACGGTCACTTGTGCACTCCACAAAGGTCTCAATGGGGTAGACAAGTCCAGGAACCAGCAGGGGGATCCTCATGTAGGAGTTCCTCATCCGATAGAGGGTCTCATCGTATAAAATGCTGATGGCCAGGTTCATGACTGGCCGACAAGCTGCTGTGTTCTGGATATTCAGGGTCAGTTTGAATGACGGGCCCAGGCCCTGCACCACAGCATTCATCTTGAGAGGCTCGCTGAGACTGGAGGACATGGGTGTCAAGCTGGAATCCAGAGCCTTCAAGAACGCTTTGGCAGTGGCCAGTCGCAGGCGGCTCAGGTCCATTTGGAAGGCCCGGTGCATAATTGTGCCACTCTCCCGCTCTCGCAGCATCTGGTCTACGTAGAGCTTTGTCTTTTTCTGCGTGTTCAAACGAACACTCTGCGTCAGTGGTGGACCAGGGGCGCTGTCCCTGTCCTCGAAGGCTGCGGTCCTCTTTAGAATCTTCACCAAAAGGCCTCCTCCCTTAGTGGTCATGATGAGCGTTCCATCCTCACGGCCATACCGTCCGAAGCATATACTGGTAACGACATCAGGCGTCCTGATGGTACTCAGCAGGTTCTTGTCACGGTACAGGTGCACCTCACAGTTGGCCAGACCCACCAGAACCGCCTGAAAACCCCTGGTGGGAAGGTCCATCGTTGCCATGGTAGTTATTGGGGCAGGAAGGCTAATTTTCCACAGTTTCTTTCCCTGAGAAAAAAAAGAAACAGAGTATATCACCTGGAACTTTTAGGCAGTTGGGGTCCGGTGGGGCCTGTGATTCTCTACCTTCTGTGTGAAGCCATGTAGGCTCTCGTCAGTGCAGCCAACTACCAGGTTCTTCCCAACTCGGATGAGACCCACTGGGTGAGAGGAAAGCTCAATGCAGTACTTGGGTTTGTCCAACTCCCTGCAGAACAGAAAAACTAGGTCCAGTGGCTTTTATTTAGATTATTTACTAAACCACAGGCAGCAGCAACACCTCACCTGCGCAGGACATAGATGTTGCCATTGCGACATGCCACCGTCACACGAAACTCCACATCAAACTGACCCGTTACATTCATCATTGTAGGAGCGGATGGCAGCAACATCTGCAATGGCACCAAACTCGGTGTTGTTAAAGCTCTAACTTAGGTCTTAATAGTTTTTGTGAAGGGTGACGTTTGCTCAGCTGTCATAGAGACAGAATTAATGCTCAGTGACACCAACTTGACTCAGGGACCCTCCTGTTTGCTTGTCAGCTAAAAAAAAGGAACCACATAGGACAACAATACTTCAACCAGTTGAGCTCACCTTGGACAAGATGATAAAAGCTTCGGGGTCGAGGATATAAACATGGGAACTTTCGGTTCCAATCACAAGACAGCTGACCCCATCGTCGTCACTGGTACTCTTCTTCAGAGTTTGGATGCAGGTGATGACCGTCTAAAAGACGCATGCCGCTACTGAACACTGCATTTCTCAGGGTTCCAGTATAACAATGAGCTACAAGCTTTACCTGCCGTTTTATCGGTTGATGTTTGTGCAGCTGGACAAACTCATCCATTTGAGCGGGCTCCAACGACAGGAAGCTGAGTGAACGGACAGACAGAGGGACATCGGCCTTATTCCTGATGCTCTCCAACATCTCCTTCAGAGACAGAGGGTCAATTTGCCCCTCCTTCACCTGCTGCCACACGTCCTGATCAATCAGAGTACATAAACAACACAGTCTTCAGAATCATTCTTTAAAAGTCTGAAGAAACACGCAGACATACAAGGAATAAAATGAGCGTTACTGCAAATAGTGGGCAATACAAGCAACAGAACATCACTAGGATAATAACACAGACCTGCTCCAGGCTGTTCGCATCAAGGCCTGGCAATGTGAACTTGAAGTAGGGCCGCAGATTTTTGTAGATATAGACACAAGGTCCAGATGCTACAGCAACAGCAGGGATGCGTGGCTCATGTAGGTCCATGAAGAAGGAGACCAGACCAGTAGGTAAATCCAGCAGGGCACTCTCGCTACTCAGTGCTGTGCCACGGTATACTTTCAGCTTCATTCCCGAAGAACCGGATCCGAGGTCCCCAACCAGGAGCCGGTTCTCCCCATCCCCGTTCAGATCTGCCAGGTCCATGCATGATGAGAAGGTGTACAGGCCTGCCACTGGATCATAATGAGCATCCAGCCACTTTCCAGTGTCACTGCTCAATTCCATGACAGAGGGTAAACTGTAAAAATCAGTAAAGGGATTATGGTCTGATCGATTCCTCTTCTATATCCTAGTATAACCAGTTCAGATTTATGCAGTACATTTTTTAGCTAGTAAGCAAAAAGAGAAAAGTAACCTTATTTCCCACTATGTTGTTTTTAATTCAATGTCTGTACACATATCAACAGCACTTCCAATTGCTAATCCTTTCTGTTGTCGCAATAAAGCTTCTCACCGTTGTCAAGGAAACGGAGTTGAAGCGTCTCTTCACCGCGGCTCGTAACCAACACTAATTGTCTGTAACACACTTTTTTCCAAGTCAACCGACTAAAACACAATGCCGACCGAAGATTTTTGGCATATTTAAAACACATAAAGCGGTTGGCTAGTTACTTCCCCAATCTAATCACATATTCCAGAAACCGGGTCATAACCTCCTACAAGAAAAAAACACCGCCGTCCCCGGATGATGACGCCAGTAATCCGCGTCGAGTCCCAACAACAATGCCTTACTTCGATTTGGCTATAAACAATTTTTTTTAAACTCATAAATAATACCGTTTTTTCTGTAGTTTTTTCTAAAAATAAAAAAAACTATAATAAACTGAAGGTTTTGAAATGTAACAAAAAGTATGCATTAAAATGTTTGCCTTCATAACTATTCATATTTTAAGGGCTCGAATTAAGGCCCGTTATTGAGCTAAATACAGTAGGATCAACTATTGGTTGTTGTAATGTGTAATTTTATTTTTATTTGTATTTGGTTGAAAAAATATCGATAACTATAAAAAACATAATTTATTTAATAAATAAAGGGATGATGGTTTGAGGTATTAAGTTTTGAAACATTCCCTAAAAGTAATTTGTCTGTTTAGCAAGTCTTAAATTGTCTGTTAGTGTATGATCATAAAATTGAAAAATTACCTGTAAGTTGAGATAAGGCAGAGAAATACTGTATGTAGTGTTTATTTTATGCAATAGGGTGTATTGCAGTTGCTTAGAGATTCCACATGGGAGGTCTTTGACCGATAAACTTAGTTATGACATGCTCCCTAGAGTAAATATTTCCAAGAAGGAATGTTCAAATAAATGAGTCAATAAACATATTGCATTGTGCCCTCAGCAAAATTCTTTTGGAATTCCTTTTATGATATAATGGACTGGAAAAAAATGTGGCTGGTTGGAGATCAATTTAAAATGTCGCTTTTAAAATGATGCATAAAATATATCCAGTATAGAAAATGTTAGTGAGTTTTTAAATTGACATTGAATATTATTTTATTGTGTGAATATTGGGAGGAAAACAATTCATCATCTGTTTTATTATTGTGTAAACATTAGATTACTCTGGATGGTTGTTAAAAATGTTACACCCAAACGAAATTGACAAATACCTTTTCAGAAAAGCATATTTTCTATTTGTTCTAAATACAAGGAGAAATATGTTGGGGTTTTTTTGTGCGGTTACTTTTCTTTTCAAGAACAGTTCATAGTTACAAGAATAGATGGGTTGAATTCAAAACAAGCTTTCGACATTTTTTATATGAATTAAAAATGCAGTCTCCTTGTCTTCTGTTTTAATTCATTAAGTGGTTTTATATCTATCTATCTATCTATCTATCTATCTATCTATCTATCTATCTATCTATCCATCTATCTATCTATCTATCTATCTATCTATCTATCTATCTATCGATCGATCGATCTTTATTTTAGTTATCGCGAGACTATGAACACGCTCGTGATCGTCGCTAACGTACGCGTACGTCACACCCCCTAGCTATCCGGTTGGTTGTTATTGCCTGTTTAAAAACTAAAGGCGGCAAATTGGACGAAGAAACGCTAACTTTACATCCTTTCTTTCGGTATTATCTACTGGAAATGGTCTTTAAAACAAATCCGAAGTGAGTAAAAAGTCATCTAATGTGAAAGGAATATGAAACAAGACATTTTGGTCAAATCACCACGTCCAGGTCTGAAGGTTAGCCACCAGCTAATGATAACAACAAGCGCAACATCAAGTTGAAAGGATGGTCAGCCCCGATTAATTAGTTATTTTTCGGCTCTCATCTACATGCATTGCTCGCTAACAATAATATTTTTTATTAGTAGGTATATAGTGAATTGTTGCTGTTAATCTGCTTTTGAATATACATTTCGAAAGTCGTGCCAACGAGCTCAGGTACACAACGCAAATCTGAAATATGGATTTTGCTGCTTTACCACATTTGTAAGACTGTAAATGAAATAAGGACTAAATTAAAACGCTATTGTGAGTCTAAGGTAACATTTCTTTATCTCTCCCTCTCCCTCAAATGATGGAATCGTGTTTAGCAGGAATGCCAGAGAAATGTGGGCCCGTAGAGGTGGACGACATCAGTAAGGATCTGCTGACAGAATTCACTGATCGTCCCAAGGAGAGCGATGTGCTGTCGCAGACCGAGAACGTGCAGGTCTACGTGAGGGTTCGGCCAAACATTGCCACTGAGAGCAGCCACGGAGAGTCACAGGTTCTTTCTCTCTCTCTGTTAAATTTGCATATGTTTATATATTTACTACACTGAATCCTAATGAAAAGTCATGTGATCACACACATTTTTCCAGACATTTACCCTTAAAAGTTTTGTTGCACTCACAATTAGTGTTTATACACTGGTAGGTTAACCTTCATATTAAGTTAGAAAAGAATTATATTGATGATGACCCGCACTGTGTAAATGCCTCAAAACAGTCAAGAAATCAGGTTAGAATAAGACCTATGTTATTTTAGATTATGAAAGCAGTCAGAAAAGTAACATTTAATACCTTTTTTAATTTCAAGACTATATTTAAAAACTATTTAGTTACATTTTTCTGTTGTCCTCCCAAAACGCTATAATTCTTCCTAAATTCTTGGATTTCACACAAGAGATTCTTGTTTTACTGTCCTCTCTTGACACCTGGCATCTTTTACTTTTCTTTTCACCTATGTCCATTGGATGTTGGTTGGATGAGGTGGTGGGTTGGTTGGGACTGAAAATTGAAAATCTTGAAATTGAAATTGAAAATCTGTCAGCAGTAACATTGTCCTCTGTCCCTGAAATAGCCTCTGTCTCTGAAGTCTCTTCTACATCACTATCCCAATTCAAAGTCTGCGATAAAGCTTCCTCAGTTGTAATTTTGTTGTAGTTTTGGTGAGCTCGTTGAAGTGATGTCATGAGAATTAGTGATATGGACAAGTGTGAGAATGTTCCCTCTCTTCACACACCTTGCTGTGGGTCTCTGGGGCAACTAAAATACAAAAAGGTGTACAATAAAGTATAAAGAGACATGTAATTTTGGGTCCCAACAGCTACATACCCCGTAGTGAAGTCCCCAGGTTAAAATGATATGCAACATCATCAACGTATCTAAACTTTTGCTTCTTCTCAGGACTGTGTGACTATTGAGGGGCCAGAGACTGTAATTCTCAAGCCTCCCAGGAGTTGCCAAACAAACCGACAGACCGACAAGTCTCTGCCACAGACGGCACAGAGGTTCAGCTTCACTCAGGTACAGCACCTGTGACGATCCAGTGGTTTGCTTTTCTTCGTATCCTGTGTGCTTCACAGTTTCACTGTCTGGGATTTTCTTGTGTGTTTTTCATTTGTCTCTGTTCTTGTTGCTGGCAGGTGTTTGGTCCAGACGCCGGTCAAAAGAAAGTGTTTGACGGTTCCGTTCGGGGTTTGGTCCAGGATGTCCTTGAAGGCGGAAACTGTCTTGTATTTACTTATGGAGTCACCAACGCTGGGAAAACATTTACCTTCCTGGGTCAGAGCTTTATACTGAGCATACATTTTATTGTGCAGTACGAGAGAATTCGGACTGATACTTTTGCACATTTTGTTGTGTTGAATTCCTATAAGGAAAAAGAACACACAACCATCACAAATCTACACTCAATGATCTAGAATGTCAAAGTAAAAACAGAATTTTGGTTATTTTTTTACATTTAATAAAAAGAACAACTACGGTAATGTATTTGACTGACGTCAGTATTCAGACCCTCCAACATGTTAACTCTGGTGCTTTTCTATTTCTCTCGATTGCCTCTTAGATGTTTCCACAGCTTGGTTTGCTTCCACTCAACAATGCTAGAGATAATTTGTAAAGACAAACACTAAGTTTTATAGCTGACTATCAGATTAAGAGTAAAAACTAATGAAGAACTGCCTAGAGGTCAGAGACAGGACTGTATCCAGCCACACATCAGCAGAGAACTGCAAAAATGTTTCTAACGTTCTTAAGATTCCCAAGAGCCCAGTGGCCTCCAGAGGGAAAAAGTTTGACAACCAGGATTCCAGGAGCAGGACTTCCAACCAAATTGAGCAGTTTGGAGAAAATGTCTGAGACTTCAGTTGAGATCAACCTGAGGGAACTCCCAAGATTCTGTGCACAGATGGAAGAAAGTTCCATAAAATTAGAATAATTTTGTCCACCACATTTCGAGTGAGCCAGGCTTCCTGGCACTGAAACATGGTGGGGCAGCATGCTGGGTTTCTTTTTTCTCTTTTTTTCACTTTTAACTAAGTACTAAGGAATTTGAATACTGATGTCAATGCAGTAGTTTTGTTTTAACTTTACATTTGGTTCACTAAAAAATCTTTTGAATTTGAAAAAAAGGTTAAAAATTACTTTGTGCAATTTGGGTCATGATAGGGTGAAAAAAAATCTTGACCAAAGTCGTTTTTGTGTTGGTTTATCAGGTCCAGATCACGACAGTGGTCTTTTGCCGAGGTCACTGTCGGTCATCTTTAACAGCATCGATGGTCACCTGTACAGCCGCAGTGACCTGAAGCCACAGCGCTGCCGAGACTACAGCCGGCTGACTCCAGACCAGCAGGCAGCGGAGATTAGCAGCAAGAGGAACCTACTAAGGAACTTTAAAGAGGTCAGTATATTAGGCCATTCATTTTGTAGAAGTATTTGTTACTATGTGATATATTTTCAGAGTGTGTAGCGAGATTTGTCACACATGATATTCTTTAGAATGTTTTTCATGTTTGTTTCTGCAGAGTGACAAGCCATCTTCAAAATCAACATTTCTGGAAGGTTAGTGATTCTCAGCTCGTCTTTACGGTCAAACCTGCAACTCTAACACCCTCCTGTTTGTGTGTCTATGTCCAGGCTCATCTCTCACTGACAGTAGTGTCAACAGCATCTCTGATGCCGACGCATTCGGTCTAAGCTTCACCTCCAATGTTTGTTTCTCTATTTGGGTCTCCTTCTGCGAAATTTACAACGATAACATCCATGATCTGCTGGATGGTGACATATACAGCAGTTTCAGCTAAAAGGTCAATGTTGTCCATAATGTACCATCTTCAGCAACATGAGCTTAATAGTTCTCCAATTGCGATTGATGCGTTCAGGTTCCCACTGGACAACACAAACGCACAGTGTTGCGTTTGTCACAGGACGTCAAAGGAAACTCCTTCATTAAAGGTAAGGCTGAAACTCTAATGTGTGTTAATAATGTCTTAGTGCTAGTGTTTATGAACTTCCGTCATGTATGAATAATCTTTCGAACAGAAGGTTGAAACCATTCTATTGTTTCACCAGCTGGTAATTATGTAATTATTGTTGCGGTCTGTTCTGTTTTGTTCAGAACTATTATGAACTATTATGTAGAAATAAGGTTTTTAGACTGTGCAATCTGCATTTTGGTTAAAGCACCACTGGCATCAAGTACAGATTCCAGTTTTCTTGTATTTAAAGTCACACTTTGAAAATTAGGATTTGAAAATATTTTGACAATTTTTTCCTGTAGTTGTGACAAAAATACCACACAGCACCAGCATATTTTGACTGCACTCCTGAGAGTAATTTCCGTTCATTGGGTTACATCCTCTGTTGTTTTAGACAGTCTTATCTCAAATAATAAACTTTGGGTTATTTTTTTACTGTTGCATTATTAAATTACCGTTATGTTAATTGCAGGGTTTTAGAAGATAATGTCCAGCAACACCAAGTAACACACGTACTTAAGTGTGCGACTCCATTGTTAACCATTATCTGCCGGAGTCAAGTAAAAATAAGGGGGCCACATTTTTTTTTTTTCTTTCTTTCTTAAAAATGATGTAGTCATTTTTTGGAGGCTTCTGGGACTTTCGTGAAAACACCCTCATACCAAAGGAGTCACAAGAAGGCTATTCATATAAAGTAGACATGAAAATAATCATCAATGTTTGTATGTTTGATCTTCAGACCTGCGATGGGTCCAAGTAAACAGTTTTGAGGAAGCCTACAGAGTGATGAAGATTGGAAAAAAGAACCAAAGTTTCTCTGTCACTAGACTAAACCAGTTGTCCAGCAGGAGGTGAGGAGCAAAGTGTCCTGCTTCAGCTTCACACTGTCCAGCTTCCTTCATTGGAAAAAAAACCCATGACAGTTCGCAGCTACAGCTCTGTTGTGTTTGTTTGTCACATTGTAACTTATCAGAATGTTTAAATTCTACAGCCACAGCATCTTTTCCATCCGCATCATCAGAGTAGAAGACATCAGCGTACCCAGAGTTCTTGGCATTAGCGAGTAGGTTCATCGGGTCACGTCTTTCCTTAAACATGCACAAATTTGCAACCAGCCATATTTCTGTGCAATGCCAGACTGGCTTTGTGTGACCTCGCTGGATCAGAGCGTTGCTCACGTACCCAGAACACCGGAGAGAGACTGAAGGAGGCGGGAAACATCAACAGCTCACTCCTCACACTTGGAAAGTGCATCAACGCCATTAGACTCAACCAGCAAGCAAAGTACGTCAATTGTGTGTGAGACACACATTTTAAGTGGGTCTCAAAAGATAGAATGACTGATTTAAGAAGTGGAACATCTTACTGTAAAAGCCAGCAAACAATTCAGTTTTAATGCTTTGCGTGAATGCTCACTAAAAGTTAAGAATGTGGGAAATATTTACACCAGTCAGTTTACAATGATGATGATAAATGTCTTTAAGTCAGAGGTTCTGTAACACTTCTGTGATTTCTGTAGGTTCCGACACCACGTTCCCTTCAGGGAGTCCAAGCTAACTCACTTCCTGCAGGTCTTCTTCTGTGGTTCTGGACGGGTCTGCATGGTCGTCAACATTAATCAGAGCTCTTCCTGCTTCGATGAGACACTTAATGTGCTCAAGTTCTCTGCTCTTGCCCAGAAGGTACACTGAACCCGCACCCATTATGAAAACTGACGCAGTACAAACACACTGACGTTTGTCCAGTCTCAGCAGCACGCAATAACAAGCACATTTATTCTGTTTATGGACTGGAAATCCATTTATATTAAAATTACAATGCAATTTACTTTAAAATTATAAAACTTAA
>CAAE01014623.1:276026-303746 GCA_000180735.1 Tetraodon nigroviridis | reverse complement strand
ATAAATACCAAGTATGCAGTGCAGCTTTCAGCATTTTGTGAATGTGTGCATGTGGATGTGAGCAGATGGTTTGTGAATCGGCGCTTCGTTTGCTGTTGGAGGCTCAGATCAGAGAAGAAATCAGCGCTGAGTACATGGAAATCTTCAAGGAGATGGAAAAAGACTATAGGTGAGTGTTGATCACTGTCTGTTGTTCAGAGGCAGCTGAAGATCAGTTGTTTTAGACACCGGTGGACTGTTTGCCAGTGAGCGTCTGGAGAGGGAAAAGGAGATCCTGGAGGAGAGAGCTGATAGGAGGGTGGAAATACTGAAAAATCTTGTTAGCAAGACGGTCAACCTGTCCTCCAGCAGCACTAATGAGAAGGTGACTTTTATTCTGAAACAAAAAAATGCGATGACCAGTCTTTGGTGGCTCTTGCTAATTATTGATAATTGTTATTGTATAAGGAGGAACAGACAGCTTTGATGGAGATCATCAGTTCACTGACAAAAGATTTAGAGAAAATCAAAGAGGATGCACAGAGTGTTCACAGCTGCCTGACTGAACACGCCCACACTACAGGTAAGCATAGTGTGGTCTTCTTTTCCTCTCACATTTATGTCTGTTTATTGTGGTTTGTTGGTTAATCAATGCGTTAACCAGTATTTATTTATTTTTTTAAGATTTAATCTCTGTCTTTGCAGAAGCACTCGGATTAGAGAAGCAGCAGTCACATGAACAGCTTCAGGAAGCCAGAGAGGTATATTGTTTTTTAGTTTGTGCTGAGACTTCCTGTTTATTCCAGTTTTATTTTTTGTTTTTATTATTAAGATTATTGTTAGTTTTATTATTAATATTATTATTATACGGTTTAAAACCATGTATAATCAATTTGGGTTGGTTTTTTTTTGTTTTGTTTTTTTAAGATGGAAAATCAGCGGAAGTTATCTGAAGTTATGGAGATGTGTCAGCAGAAAGATGACATCATCAACAAGCTGCAGGCTGCTTTGGAGGATGCCACCAGGGATGTAAGTCCACTGTGTTAAGCGGAAGGCTGAGGTCTCCCTGCAACCTTGAATGCTTTATCGCAACATTTGCTCATGCGCTTAGGAGCCGCTGAAAACAAAAGGAACAAGGGAGTTTCATTTACCTCCTATAAGTCTTCTGAACTAAAATATAAGCACAGCACAGTTTTTGCTCCAATTGTATGAAATGAATTCAAATTATTTTTCCACATATGGAAAATTCTTGTTTTTCTCAAATATTATTCAGAAATGTTCACACGCCATTTCTTACCTGTTTGAGACCTGCTGATATAATGCCCCTATCTCAGTGTTAATTAAGATGCTAATTAGACGCATGATTATTGCAAAGTTGTGTTTTAGGCTGCTCACAATCAATGACCATTTTTTGTACCTGATCTAGTGTTTTAAATTGTCACAAAAGCGGCATCAGCTTTGTTGAACTTTGACACTCATGTTCTGTTAATATCAATCATGCACAGCAGCTCATAAACTCTTCCAGTTGTTGTTGTCATAAAATACCCGTTACATTAGAGGTGTGATGATGATTAAGAAGAAAAGACAGAAACTTACAGATTACACATTCCCATACTTATACATCTCTTGCAGGCCAGCAGGCTTGAGTTTCAGCAGACCTCCTGCTCTGGGAGGAAGGAGGAGGAGAAGGAGAATAGGAAAAGAGCGTGTGCTTCTGATGATGAGGGGAAGAAAGAAGGACCGGTGACAAAGAGAAGTGAGAAGAAAAGTAGTTGTGTCAAGGCCAAACTTTTATTCTTCATTAACATCATGATCATCGTCAGTGATTCTGGAAGAGGAGATCTGGAGGCTTCAGGAGGAAAATGAGAAGAAAGAGGAGACCATCGTTGAGCTGAGGGTGGGAGAGGAGAGGAGGAAGATTCTGGAGAGGGAGCTGAACACGAGCCAAGAAGAAGTTGCCCATCTGAAGAAAGATCTGGTGTTGTTGGAGCAGAAGGTGCAGCAGTTGTCAGGTATTAGGAAAAGCTTTACAGTATGTTAGATATCCCATAGACACCAGTACAGCCATGATGTCGATGTGAAGTTGATGTTTGGTCTGAGAACACGTAGAATAACCTGTCTCACCGGTTGGTCTTTTAGAGCCCGTTAACTGTCCAAACTGTGACTCTGTGTTTTCATCTCTGGAGTTGGAACAAAGAGAAACATCAAAACTGACCAAGGAGAACAAAGCTCTGGTAAATGGCATCTTCCAGCTGCAGACGGAGGTATGTTTCTTACAGAAAACAATGTTCGTTTTGTTTGATACATTTGTTTGCCAGATATCATTTCTTTATTCAGCAATTTAGTTGTTTGTATTTAACCAGGTTATGGGTATTCCTGTATCTATATGAACCACATTATATGCATTTTTGCATGGCTTACAAAAAAAAAAAAATGAGTTGTCTATGTTGTTTCAACTGAATCAGAACCATTTTTCACTGCTGAATCCAAAAAATGGCATCCATATTTCTCAGCCAGGTCAGGGTTTTATTCTAATTTGATTTTTAAAAATCTTACCTTGTGACTAAATTGATTATATTTTTTTGTGTCGTTTTTTTTTTATATTTCTTATCCAAGAAAGGATTTAGGAGGAAACAAAATCTGTCAATAACCAGTCTCCAATATTTGGGTTCATACTGTGGCACTCAGAGCTTGTGATGAAGCTAAACAATATCAAGTCCTTTTCGTTAAATAAAACAATGGAGAAACTGTTGATATCTGTTGCAAGGAAAAGGCGATGTGAGCACTGTTAGAAATGCAGTTCTTTTCCATCAATCTGGATGCCAATAGCTCGGCAGAGGACTCAACTCTTCTTGCCTTTTAGCCCACTGACGCAGATACTTGGTGCATGACTTACATACCATGTGTTGGTGCTCAAGCTTTATCCTGGTCACCATGTTTCACATTGAAATTAGCATGGTGAACACGCTTGATAAAACTCGCAAATAAATTCTTGTTAGGAAGAATAGTGTATTCACAGCAGATGTAGTAGAATTGTAAATTTTTACAAGATCTTTTAGTCAAAGACATTTCATTCACTTGATTGCAAATTGAAATATAAAGGAATTTTGTATCATATGACATGAAAATACCTGTACATGTAAACAAAAACGTCAAAACAAAGTAGCTTAGTTCGGAAAGTTGACCTTATTGAGCAAAATCAATGTGAATTTTGGATTCAGCACATCAACATTATTCTAAATCAACAAAACCTAAGCAATAATTTTAGTGTTGACCAGTGTCTATAATTTGTACACCACATTTTGCAGGTGACCAGCCTACAGACACAGTTGAAAGAGAAGACTGACAGATGTGACGGCTTGTCGAAACAGCTTTCTGTGACAGCGAGCCAGTCAGAGGAGAGGGCTGCTTCCATCGACAGTCTGAGACAGGAACTAGATCACCTTAAACTAGCAAAGGTTGCACTGATATGTGACTCGAGGACAGCTGTGTGAGCACATTGGAAAACGTTACTGATAGATCGATGGATCGTTTCAGGAGGAGGAGCAAGGAATCGCTTGTGTTCTCTGCACCAACATGGAGGAGGAGAGACAGGCGGCACTGGAGACTTTAGCTCAGAAATCACAACACGTCCAAGATCTGCAGAAAGACATGGCTAACCTGGAGAAGATGCTGACTCAGAGGTGTGGTTTATTAATATGGCTTTTGATCAGAAATTAAAACAACTAGTCCTCCACGTTAATTCATCATCGTCTTTGCCGCAGCAACAACAGGTGTGCTGAGCTTTCAAAGGAGCTGGCCAGTCAGAAAGAAGAATTTTGTCAACAAGTCACGCGTGTAAAGGAGGAACTTCAATCTGAGGGTGGAGCATTACAGCAAAGACTGGAGGAGTTGGAGCGAGAAAGAGATGGTAAAGAGATGCTGCATGGTTTTACCTGGAGAGAAATGAGAAATCTCACTTTGTTTCTGGGTGTCAGCGCTGTTACAGCTGGTGGCAGAAAAGGACAGACGGATAGATGAAAGTTTCAGACAGTCAGCGGCTCTCAGACAAGGTTTGATCATTAGGTTTTTATGATAATTTCTCTACATTCTGTTCAGGCTTAAAGTGTTAGCTTCATCATTTTTTAATTGTATTTATTTGTTTATTTTTTTTGTAAAATTTCAGACTTAAAATACTGTAGATGCTAATGTGTGACTGGTCAATCAGCTGAACAAGAATGCTTTTGTATCAGACCTGGAGCATCTGCAGGAGGAGTGTCGGAGAAGAGAGACAGAAGAGAAGGAGAACAGACAGGTGGAGATCCAGAGGTCCACCGTCCGGAGCAGAAGAGGGAGGCGGCAGCAGGAGCTGGGGGAGTCTCAACTGGTGCTGAATTTTCAGGAAGGTGCAAAAGTACCGTAAAAACCGGACTATAGAGCGCACCTGATTATAAGCCGCACCCACTACATTTTTAGAGGAAAACCGATTTTGTACATACACAAGCCGCACCTGTATATAAGCCGCATGTGCCCACATTAAAACATGTAAACATATTTACAAAGAAAGACGGTACACAGAGAGAGTTTTCAAAGTTTTAAGAATATACCTTAGTTTTTCTTTCCAAACAGTGCCTGTGACGCGGCAGTAACACAGCAGGAATACGGTAGCACAGCACTAACAGGGCTGGTTAAAAAAAACGGTAAAAGTCACTGAAAGCCAGCTCGACTGCTTTTAACTTGAAAGCTGCGTCATATGCATTTCTTCTTGCATTTTCCATGATGAGGGTCTGTTCATGCTAATTTTATTCACGGACAAAGCTCGAAGTTACGTTAAACTTGCATCTTCCTCGACACATATATTCCACCGGTCTCACTCTTACCTTTTCTGCTCGCAAGGAGGAGAGGAAGAGCTGTCAGGTGGAGGTGCGTGTGTGTGTGTAGGTTGTGTGTGTGCCTTTCAATTTGGCTGTAAAACAAGCAATCGGAGCTTAGTCCCTTTCTTACTGGAGCAAATATTGGTTCAGGAAAAGTAAATCAATGAAAATCATACAACACTGGCCTGGTATCTGCACAGGACACACACTGCACTGACTGTGACAATCTTTAGGTTTGTGTCTGTTTTTCTAGAGGTCAGAGAGATAAAGCAGTCTGTGTTGTATCTGTGTTTTATGGTGTGTCTGTGTGCACAGGACCTGGTGTTCAGTGAGAGCAAAAGAAACCAGTTGAGAGGAAACTCCAAACAGGTAAAACATGACACATCCAAACAGAGAAGAGTACTTCCTGTCACGCCAGGTGTCTGTTAAACATGTCTGTCTTTCTCAGGCGTCTCCTGTGGTGACAGTGGGGGAAGCTCTGCAGATCTCTGAGGTCACTCGTGGTTCTCCATCCGTTTTGAGTAGCAGAGGTCAGTTTGAATGGCGCCGTAACATCCTCCTCCAGGAGAGGGCTCTGCTCATGCCAACTTCTTGTCAATCCGATTTACAGTCTGTTTGTGCTCTGTCTCTACCTGCTGGTTCGTTTGCAGCTAATAACATTGTCAGCTCAGTCAACAATGACATGTTTCTCGCAACAACCAAAACGGGCCGAAGACGCAGGAAGCTTTACAAGACGGGGACTTCATCTCCACTGCTGGACTCTCCGCTGGCTGTGAGGAAACTGAATATGAGCACTGATGCAATGTGTTGACATCTGTCTTGTCAAATAATACATTTTTACTTTTCAGTCATCTGCAGGAGCTGAGGAGGAGAAAGAGAGTGATCATGTTATCATTAAGAGGCAGCTACGGTCTAATACCTGCAAAAAGTGACTTCGGCACTGACCAGAGCGAGCTGTAAGAGCTGCTTTTTTTTTCTTCACCTTCAAAGTTGTCAGGACATTTCTAAAGAAGACTTGCCTTTTTAAAAATAAATCTCTGTACAGTTTTTCCTTTTCAGTTGGTCATGTTTTTTGTTGTTTTTGTTTTGGGGTCAATAAAGAGTGGAGAGAACAGACACCAAGCTGGTCACTTCCTCAAAAACATTTGATTTTTATGCTAAAGTTGTACTGATGTTAAAAGTTCAGATGGTATTTCTACACAGTCTACACCATGAGACAAACTTGTGTTTACAGAGTGGTTTTTTTTTTTAATCAACAACACAAAAACACAGTCACGTTATTTCTAACACGACTTTGTAACAAAGCTGAGGCATTTTTCTGAAGTTGAGCAGCGGCTTTGCGCTCTGAGCTCATCGTTTTTAGCACAAAGTTGAAGTGCAACAGCACAGTCTGATCACGGTCCACTTCAGGGACAACAGACTGCTGCTCAACCTGATCGGCACTGATCAGCCTACTTGTCAGAATTCATCTCATCTTTTTTTTGTATTGAGTTCAACCAAAATGGGAGAAAAAAATATCACATCAGCAGCCATTACTTGATAATGTAGCAACTGATTGTTGTCATATACACTTCATACACTTGCATTTTCATTCAGATAAAAGGTGTCATGTTGTCATCAAATGATCCCAACATTTCAAATCCACCGATAAACGTTTGCGTCGATTAGTCAAAGAAATAAAATGTTGCAAAACAGAGTTGTCAATCAGCTCTTTCGACATGAGATTAGGTTTGGTTATCAGGGTTGGACTAAGAACCATTTTTTACCATTTTAAATAAAAATATGAGCTGCATTGGCCAACCACGCTGAGATACTCCATTGGTGATGATGGAAGGAACCTGCTCAGGTGTGCCTGGGTTGACTGGTCTCACAGGATCGCCGTGCCAAAGACAGGAACTCTGAACTGATACTGATCTTCTCTTGTAAATAGCCCAGAAAAGTCCTCCCTTTCAGTGGATGATCGAATCCTTTTCTTTTTTGAAAAGCTGAAAAAACACTCGGGTGGGAGGTTCTTGATGGAACCTTAAGAATTCAAATGTTCCTTTTTAAGGGCTCAGTGGGATTGCTTTGGTCTCATTTGTTTCCTCCGAGGCCGGAAGGTGTCCACCTAACTGATCTCCCCTGTCAATGGCAATGAAATTGTCCGCTTGCTTGGGCAGGATCGGGAAAGGGGCCAGTGCTCGGATTCCTTGGCTAACCTGACGCGTCTGCAGTGACGTATCCCTGCAATGATGGTGAGAGTGAGCGCGCTAGTCAGTATGGCACCCCCACTGAGGAAGAACGTGGCTGTGTAGTTCCCTGTGACATCAACCAACCGACCTGCAAGAAGAAGAAAAAAGATGCTAAGACAAGCGGTAAAGTTCCTGTGGTGTAGGTTTGCGCCACTGTTTCACAGCAAGAACCTTCCGGGTTTAAATCACTCGGGTGTGCAAGGGTTGTCTGTGCGTGTAACATAGTTACTTAAAATGTATTTATGGGTGGATCATGGTCTTGATCTTGCTAAGAACCAAGACTTTTAAAATTCAAAACTTTTTATAGATATACTGTGTATATATATATATATATATATTTTTTTTTTTTTTTAATTTTTTTTTTTTTTTTGAGGCGATAGAACTTGGAAAAATTTGCTTGATTTCCCTGTGTTAGAAATAATAAATAATTGCGGTAGTGTGTACAAAGCATCATTACTGGCCAAAGAAATCGTGGCCACTAAAACGGTCAAAAATGTATTAATATTTTAACAATTTTAACTTTTTTGGTGCGCAAACAAAATAAGTGCATAATGCATCCTGAAGTTATTATTCTGACCCTAATATTTCAAGACGGAGAGGACTTTTTTCAGGAAGCTATGGTTTGCAGCGTTCCTTTCATAGAACTCAAAGTAACTATAATTAAAGTTAACCTGTGTAACCCTCAGTCCAGAGTGACCAGCCCCATGCTGTTTCATGGACTAACGAGCATCAAGTTACACACACACGGAGAACGGTGGACCTTTTTTTCTTTTGGTTCAGATTACAGATCGCTATGACAACTGTGTGAAAGACACACACATGGGACAGAGACAAGGAGTTCCAACCAAAATCCACAGTGATGTTTAAATGACTTGCTGCCATGTGTAGCATGTTGTTGATAAAACCAAAGGAAGAGAAAAAATCGGGACACCCTGGACGGACTTTGCATAAAACCGGGACAAAATAATGGGGCTGTTGAAATCTGTCGGGACACAAGGCTCAAGACTAGAACTGTCCTGGGAAAACCGGGACTGTGCTGGGTAAACTTCTGGATGTTTCTGACAGCGGGGTGCTTCCTCACCTCCAATGGGTGGACTGATGAGATAGGGGATGCCGTGGAGGAAATAGGCCACACCCAGTGCCGAGGACAGGTGCTGGCGTCCCACTAGGTCGGATGTCACCACGGGGATCAGGGCCACGTAGGCACCGTCAAAGTACCCGTAGAAAACAGCGAAGGGCACGAGGAGCGGAAAAGTCTGCAGCAACGTCACAAAGAGGCAGCAGAGGCCTTCCATCGTCACAGCAAAGATGTAACATCCCAGACGATAGGGCTTCAAACACCTGTGAGGGCACACACCAAAGGTTACCAAAGACGAATTTATTGTCTATTATCGTGCTGATGGTTCCAGGAGAGGAGCACAGACTCATACTTTCTGTCCGTTAGCCAGCCGAAGGTGACGTTTCCTACAATGTCTATGACTCCCAGGATAGACATTAGGAAGGCAGCATTCTGCTGGCTGACTCCATTTCCTAGAGCATACGGAACCAGGTAGATAAAGGGGAGGCTGCAGCCGCTGGCCAGCAACAAGAAGGACAAGGCCAGACCCAGGAAGTCTGGAAGCAACAGGAAACTGTAGTCCTGACTAGACAGGATGCAGGAGTCCAAGCACCTTCTCCGTGACTCTGGTAAGAACAAGCGGCTCACCTCTGCTTCTTTGGGTGGTTTTAAAGCAAGTTTAACATCCTGAGATTGTACTTGACCTGTGACATGAGAAATGCCCGATTATAAAATGTTACCTGCGTTGCAGAAATTGAAATTAGGAAAAACACTTGAAGTGGATTTGTGTTTCTTTCTTTCAACTTTCACCTTCCATGTTATCAATAAAACTATGCCAGAAAGATTAACTTCCATTGCTAACATTGTAGATTTCTGTATCTTACCAGTTTTACTGTCTTCATCTGACTCCTCCTTCTCATTAAAATTCTGCAGTGTGATTGGCCGGAGTAGAGCGCCACACACGCACAGGTTTGCGACAAAAGCACTGAGGACCAGCAGCGCCCCCCTCCAGGAGTAGAGATCGATGAGCAACTGCACCGCGGGCGCCAACACGAAGGTGCCGATGCCGCTGCCAGACAGGCCGACGCCGTAGGCCAAGGCCATACGCTTGTGGAAATAGCAGCCCACCATGGCGATGGCGGGAGCGTAACAGAGAGCGAAGCCCAGACCTGCACAGACAGGACATGGCTGGTTTGACGGCACTTAAAATCATCCTCACTGTGGCCCTCGTGTATCAATCTAGCGTAGAAGCCCGTGCAGATCCACGCGCAAAGGTCATGGTATGAAAAAGAAGCATTGATAAATGAGGGTCTGTGTTTCTAAAGACAGAAACGTCTGTGGATGAAAGGGCTGAGTGGTACAAACAGGTATTAGAAAACAACATCAGCTGAGGCCACGCGGATAGTGAGAACTTTAATGTCCGTAGATGCTACTGGTGTTTAAAGAGCCATGAAGATGCTTTCCTGACCCATCATGATTCCCATGCTGAAGTAGAGGAACGCCAGGCTTTTGCTGAAGGAGCTGAGCAGGAGCCCACAGGACGACAGGAGACCCCCGGTGATAACAGACACCCGGCACGACCACCGGTTACTGATCAGGCTGCCGATTGGAGCTACACACACACACACACACACACACACAGAAGGTTTTAGAGGTGTGGAAGTGGACCCAGGTGAAGGATGAGAGCTGTTTACTGACCACCGACCAAAGAGCATGGTGTTGCAGTCTACCAGGCTGTGGACCCAGGCTGTGGCTGAGTAGTCAGCGTCGAAATGGCTCTGAAACTCAACAAAGAAGATGGAGACACATCTGTGTGCGCGCACACACACACAGACGCACACATGTAAAAAAACAAAGGTCAGTCACTGATAAAAATACCACAACCTAATCATTTTGATCATCTTTGTGCTGTGTGTGCATGTGCGTTATGTAAATTCACAGGGTCTCAGTTGCGGTGGTTGTGCAACTGATAGGACACCAGTGTAATCATTAGTTGGCTTGTGCGGGATCCTTGTCCTGTTGTCCTGAAGCAGTGTGTTTTTGGAGCACAGCTCATTAAGGTGGAGGACAAAGAGCTGGTAGTGTTTCAAAAAGTCAGGATGAACAAATTTGTAAGTCAAACATTCAAATTTAGGGTTAGGAAAGGTTTTAGTCTCTGCTGGCAACTACATACATTGACACACACGTACACACACTCAAACACGTGCACACAGAACGCAGCAGAAGAGTTTGTGGATGTAAATATGTAACAAGGTGTTTGTACAGGTGTGACAAACATACATGTGCACCCACACACACACACAGTTCTTGTGTTCTAACTTATTTTTCAGCTATCCCTCCTAATGAATCGACTGATGCTGATGATCCGTCTCCGGTTTAAGCAGGATTGTCCCAGTGACGGGATATTACAGTTTGGTTTTTTTATTGGTCCAAACACTAAAATAAAAAAAATCTTACACAATTTTCAAAATCTTACACTCAAGGAACAAAACATTGGACCAGATTTCACCACCATAAACACAAATTCAGCCTCACATATTTTGCAGAACAATACACACGGTGATTCGCAAAACACTAAACACGCTTGTCCACATACACATAGTTGATCATTGTGTTACTTGTAATTACAGAGTGCCAACTGATTAATCACCACACCCAATAATCACCCACACCACACCCACACCAAGTGATCAAACACACACATCAGCTGAGCAAACACACGATTGGTTAACTGGTTTAGACAAGCAGGTTTGAGCACTACACAAATGCAACAGGTGAGTTCACTTGCTTGCAAGCGAAGTGGAAGAAGTTAAAAAAGGTGTGAAATAGGAAATCCGTGGAGGACAAGTAGGGTTGTGAAAGAGGAAGAGAAAGACCTGAAGCGAGAGGAGAACATCCTCTTAAAAGAACAGAACCAAATTTGACAAATGAAACTCACGCAATACCAGTTGCATGAAGAATGAAAAAAAAATCAAATTATTCAATAGTCTGCAGCATTGGTCTTGTTCTTTTGTTTTGATTGTTCTATATTTGCAAGTTCTCTGCGCAGTCTAATCCCTGAGGGGTAGAATTCGTTGAAGCGTTTTAGACGCAGCAGTGTAAATACAACTGTGTTTAACTGGTTCAGAGTTAAACCTCACAAAAAGTGTGTGTTCCACATGGTAACATGGTGTGGTTTTTATAAATGTGCACATTGTTTTGACAGGAGTGTTTCCTTTTGTACAGAATCTACAATGTTCTGCATACTGTGTGTAGTGTTTTGAGTGTGTGTGTGTGTGTGTTCTGTACTTGCTACATACTTAGTTGAAAAATATTAATTCTGTTATTAAAGTGAGGGAAGTGAAGACATTTAGGTTTGTCCTCACAACTTTAAAGACCTGTTTAAAGTTGACTAAAATTTAAAATTAAGGTCAAGTATTCCCGTGAGGTATTTCAGCCGTTCTGGGAGTTTGTTTCTGAACTGTTTTATTCTGACAGTTTTCCCAATCATGTCTTCAGAACAGTCTTGCATTTCTGTGCTCTGTTCGGGTCTTGACTCGCCCTACATGTACGAACGTGTATTTACGAAGCACTTTACTGTGAAACAAAGCCATCAAATATTCATGAGGATGTCTAAGAGGTTGCACTCGCAGCTACCGACATGCTAACGCTGAGTCACATGCCGGGGTGTAAAGACGTTCACATTTACGCTTCGTTTTCCAAAAGTAAAGTCAAATATCCTTCCCCTGCTGCAGAAGTTTTTTGACATTCAACTTTATTGATGCTGAAGTCTGACTAAAACACCTCAACTAAAGGTTTAAAGTTCATTAAACAGAAAAGGGACCTCAGTCCCTAAAACAAATCTTTTTTTTTTGTTTTTTTGTAGTCTGACTGTTGCACAGAACCAGATGCAACTGCTTGTTTGGTTGCTCAACATGTTCACATGAGGGTTGTCGTTGGTGATGTCCAGCTGCTCCAAAGACCCGTAAAGTTCGAGGACAAATGGACCAAATTCACTGAAGAAACGGCTGTGTTCAGTTTTCACTAGGCAACATTTAGTGCTGTTGTTTTTATAAGCCACATGGCAACAGCAGCGCTGCTTCCATATGTGTGTTTGTGTGTTCGTGTGTGTGTTTTACCCTGGTCACTGCACGAGTGCACACTGTCACCATGAAGCAGCAGCCAACAATCACCCAACCCCACCCTCCATCCAGGTGTGAGTTGGTCGCTCGATGTCGTTTCCCACCAGCCATCGGAGCTGGAACGGATGCAGTGTTGGCTGCTCCCAGTCCTGGTCCCGGTGAACGAGCCTCGTGCGATCCAGCAGGTCAGTGTGCAAATTGGGTGCTTAGGTGGGGTGGGTGGATCCTGCTGGATGCGGAGGAGAAGAGCAGGAAGAGGTTGTGAGGCTCCGTCCTGTCAGGTGTGAACGAGTGCATCCAGCTCAGGTTGTCAATCAGTCACCAGCAGACCCGCAATCATTAACCGGACTGCAGATGATAGCGAAGGACGCTCCGAAAGCACAGCTGAGACGGGATTCCTCCCTGCAGCATCAACAAGAATGACAGGAAGCTCACATTCTTTGTTGATGACACCCCTCCTCAACAAGGAGTGGCTAAGCGCGCAGGTGTCGGGTGTCACATGGAACAGGAACAGGTCTGACAGAACCACAATTACTGAGGAAAAAAGAAAAAACAACCCTGGTCGCATGACAACTGATCTATTATTGGTGTCAGGGTTATCAGATACTCGCTCTAAACTGTTGTTTCGCTTTTTTTTTTTTTTTTTTTTTTAAGGTTGCAACAGCCCGTGTTGTTTGGGGGCCTCAGCCTCGTTTTGCATCTGGCTTTTCAACATCACGATCAGTGTCCTGCAGATTAAAGATTACATTGGTTCTTGGGTCTCTCTGCCGAGCTCCGGGTGGGCAAGCGCGCTGTGGCGCCACCTGGTGGACACACGCGCTCATATTTCTTTTCTTTTTATGTTAAAAATCGCACAAATTCTTCATCATTCTGTGCTGGACTGACGCCAAACTCGTGTCAAAGTGAGTTTTTACGTAACAAACTCCGTAGAACTGTAATTATTACTTCTGGAAATAAATTATCATATCGGGTATCTGATGTTCCGTCATTGATGTTCAAATCCTGAAAAGTTTCGTGTTGTTTAGTTTTATGAGCTGAAATCAGAAAAGGGACATTCTGTTCCCTTACACAATCCCATAGTTCACACGTGACTGAAACACGCGTCCATATGTTATCATGATGAAGATGGCAGATCTTCATCTTCAACTCCAGAGTCTTAATGCTTAGCAGATAAGTTCTCACCGTGGTTCCACGTGCGCAGCCCCTCCAATCGCCTGTTGATCGCTGATCGATAGCATCGGTTATCAGCTGCAAAGTCTCGCGTGTTCTCCCTCCTCCCCCACTTCCTCCTTCTGTCATCTGTTTTCAATTTTCTGCATTTACGAAACGAAATCTTTTGACTCCAAAGAAGAAAAGTGAACCGATTTAAAAACGAACTAACAAGCCTATTTAGAGAGGAAAACATGCGGTCATGCGTGTTAAAATAAAGTATGCGTTTGACAGACGTGTGATCCTGGACGTTCCAGTTTCAAGTTTATTTATATCTTCATCTTTTTAGTTGCAGATTTTCCAGGCGGAAACTAAATGAACACAAGCTTGCTTAGAATTAAAAATGTGATGTTGGCTTGTCCATTTTATTTATTTATGTTATTTATTTATTGACAACCACTTTTATTTATTTATTTATTTTTGTCATCTTAAGGATTTCATGAACTTTGATGCAAAGTGAGCTGTTTGTTATCGTATTATTTTTGACAATTGTCATTGTTGCAATTTTGGGTTTTTGTTGTCCTCAAGTTCAGTTTGTCCAATCGTTTTATGACTTTATTTTTATGACTACATTTCTCACAAACCCAGCTTCTATGTTAGACCTTTTTTGATTTGTTTTTGAGTAAAGTAAGTCTGTGGTATAAAAGAAATTATAATCAGCAAAAATAAAACTAAAAATAAGTGATGCAATTCATGAGGTAACTACAGGCGTACACTAAAACTCACAACTAAAATTGTTACTTTAAATATAACAATTACCTAAATTATTACAAATTTATAAATTGATGTTACTGAAATAAATAATGAACTACCAAGAAATAATTACAGATAATGCATAACAATCTTTTTAATTATTATTCAATCAAACAAAGCAATAGTAAAAGAGAAAAAGCTTTAAATATGTTCTGTTTTCATCATGTGAAACTTGAACAAGAAATTTAATTAGGCAGAAAACATTATCTAAGATAGCTGAGCAGTGGTGAGCAGGCGTAGGTCAAGAAGTAATCCAGAACTGTTGTGACATCACTTTTGGTTATTCTGCTCATCCAGCAAAGTCTTTATTTCATTCTGCCAATCCAGAACATCATCAAGAGGGCGATGACCATCCTGAGAAAAAGATGGAGCCATCTTATTTTATTGCAAAATAGAGGTTTTACTAGAGAAGTGCTTCTCCTGAACTTGATGATCCTGGGTTGGGGTTAGGGTTACCTGGTTGGTCACATGTGTGTCGGCTCCATGCAGCAACAACAGCTGGATGATTTTCAGTCTGTTTTGTCGAACTGCATCATGAAGAGGAGTGTCTCCTTCCTAGACCACACAATAACCTTACTGATTACTGATTAAACCGTTTTCACTGGGTTTGCGTTCACACGCTCACTCGGTCCTGGGTGTTGACGGAGGCTCCGTTGTGGATCAGGTACTGAACACAGTCAAGGTGTCCCGTCCTCACAGAAACATGGAGAGGGGTACTGTTCAGCTGTACACAGTAGGACAAGTTTTCTAGAATTATATGCAAGTTATAATAAGAAAGATGAGGGCAAAGAAAAGGAGAAGGGACATATCAGAAGAGGAGTGAAGAAGGCAGGACCTGGAAACAGGAAAATCTCTGGACAAGACTTAGCAGTTCACCTGCACCTGACCTCTGATGACCTCTGTCTAGTCCAGAGGTGGGCAAACTAAGGCCCGGGGGCCACATGTGGCCCGATGAGCTGTTCAATCCGGCCCGCACAGCCTTTACAACAGGTTTTCACAAGCCAAGTTAAGAAGGTTGTTAGCTTGATAGTTTAGAAAGAAGTTCAACCCCCTGTTCACCAAGCATGCTAACATGTTCTTGTCCATGTTAACAGTCTACGTGTCCACGTGTTTATAATCCATCAAGCACATGTAGTATCTGAAACCATGAGACCATTCTTGGTAACCCGTAAGATCTCAGTCTGTTAGTAGCAGGACAGAGAATCTCCAGTTTTCATCAGGAGCCAGTGGGTCCTGGTCACTGAGTTCACTTATTGCAGGTGCACAGACGTTTGCTCACTCATGGGGATATCTCCAAGAGGATAGAAAAACACCATGGCCTTCTGATTTATGATGTCCTGTTTTCTTCTCTCCACTCCTCCTTTACTGTGAACCTCTGGATTTCTACCATATATGGTTGAATACTGTTATGCGATTATGCAAAGAAGAACGTGCTTATTTGATCATATAAAAACTCAACATTAGGACATCAAGTGGGAGTCTCACCCAATTCGAACCTGAGACCCCTGCAAGCGAACTGCAGCACTTGTTAGACGCTAGACTTTGTCCTTTCCAAATAAACACCTATTTATCCTGAGTCTCAGCGTCCGTGAAGTTCCTTCTACGTCAACACATCTCACCGACCACCAGAAGAAATTCACCACACACATATTTTAGTTAACCTCCGATCCTCATTGGGGGCTGGCCCTTTCATCAAGATCTAAAACCCAATGTGGCCCTTCAGGCAAAATAATTGCCCACCCTTGATCTAGTTGAACAAGGTGTAATTACCTCAACTTGGATTCAGATTTGGTTGGTTAAAGGAGGATGAAGTTTACCACAATGAACAGACCAGATGGTGACCAATAAACTAGCCTTAACTGGAAGATAAGTGAAGCTTAGCTCAGGTCAGAAGTGTTGGTCGTCTTATGTGGCTGATATGAGTAGACAACCAAAAATAGTCACTTAGCAACCTTTAAGTATAATTTAGCTCCCCACAGGCATCAATACCCGTGGGAACATATTGGTAGTACTAGTTTTGTGAGTACCTTGTCAGCTGCAGTGATGTCTGCTCCGTGCTTCAGCAGCAGTTGTAGAACAGACAGATGTCCTCCTCGACATGCCGCATGGACACAAGTGGACCACAGCTGGAAAGAGTCCCCACATGAGGCTTGCACCTAGGAACCCTGATTCTTTCCTTTAAACCACCCATCCCAAGGCTGGTCCTAGGGCCGATTCCTACCAGTTATGGTCCATGCACTGGTTCCAGCTAGTTCCACTACTGACGTAGAATAAAACAACTAGATGTTTACCTTATCTCTGCTGTCGATGTTCGCACGGGCCTCGATCAGCCTGGTGACAACTTCGATGTGGCCAAGTGAGCACGCTCTGTGCAGACCGGTGCGTTTAAACTGGACACACACATATGGACACACACATTTGCTAATATTAATATTTGATATTTATTTAGAACATCAGCACCAGAATGGTTTGATGACCCACCACATCACAGGCATCCACATCCCCGCCAGTGGTCAGGTACCTATTGATCACCAGCAGGTTGTTCTGATCGCACGCCTTCCAGAAGTCATCCTCATCCACATAATAGGGCTGACAGACGTTTAGGTTACTAATCACATGACCGCCCACCTGTATTGTGACGTCACCTTTGATGGTGCATTACCGCAGTCTGAACAACAGGGGGCGCAAAAACTCTCCCGACTGCAGATTTCTGCTCTCGGTCGCTCTTCTGGAGGATCATAAGGTTCTGGAGGTCTGAAGGAGTCTCCACACTCACACAACCTGTTTTATCTGTCTAAACCGGAACAGAGGAAAACCATTTCAACTAAACCAACGTGACTACCAGTTAGTAATTCACTGTACAGAGATTCTCCAAATACTGGAATAGGAGACAGCTCTTTACAGATTAGTTTATAATTATAAAAAAATAAGTCTATAATAATCATTTTAAAAAAGCTAAAACAGCTAAATAGTGCAAAAGAAAGTGTTTTTACCTTGAGGCTGATTGGATGGGTAAAGCTGGCATGGTCGCCGTTCTGTGTGTCCTGTTTCTCTTGAGAAATGGATGTTTCATAGCTTTCATTCCCTCCCTGCTGATGACACACATCACCCTGGCTTTATGAAGGATACTTTCTGCAGACTTTGATGTTCTGGCACTCACTGTCCTCCTGATGGTATGTAGACATCAGCACTTCAAATGTTCTGACATTCTTAAAATTTTATTTGGAGGTTTAACGAGGACCTACCAGGGACCCATAACAGAAATACAGAACCAGCTGACCTCTGACTCTGGTAAAACTTTATTAGCAGCCTCTCTTTTGGAGCATGAACATGACCTTGTATGGTGTTGCTTTATTTATCAGTTGAAAACAAGAATGATCAGCAGGTCACAAAAATGGTTCCAAGCATGTGAAGCATCTGTCTGTGTAAGATAACAGGTTTGTGGGGAACCACAGAAGAAGACACACAGACCGAAGCAAGGATGAGTCGAACTCCGACCAGTCAGATGGCGACAGCAGGACAGAACCTCAACAGCCATTCACCTGCTAATGGCAGCACTTAATCACTGCAGTCACAGCAACATTTGTGGGTCCACACACACACACACACACACACACACACACATACACACACACTCACCAAAACTGTCTCTTCCTCATCTTCAGAGCTGATTGGCTCTGATCCGTCACCGCTGAGGACAAAACAAACCCCAGCTGATCTGACTGATCCTTTTAAGTCAGATTCAGTGTAAAAACTTTAAATTAGATTGAGAACACTTTTTTCTTTAGTTCTGTGCACACTTTTTCTTTTAATATTTTTTTATATAATAGATCTGTCTACAGCTGAGCTGATCGTAATAAACAGATAAACAGCCGATCTTTTCTTTTATTCCGGCTTGTGAAGAGAACGGTGAACAGCGGACGCCTGTCGAAATGTGATGGCTCAATCAGAAATCATAAAAAGGTCAAACAAAGATGAAATCATAGTACGGCTCACCTCTGCAGCTCCATGTTAGCGCTCAGAGCAAAAGATGACTGATGCACTGATGTTTGGTCAATGACTGGTCCTGCTAATATACCACACACACACACACACCTGACCTTTGGCCTTGTCAGTTAAACCTCAGTAACCAGAGAAGACACAGTACTCCATTTTTATCAGTAGATGTTCAGCTTTTATGAATACATCTCCAAGTGAAACCAAAACGGGAGCGTTTGTTGTTTTCTGGACACGGTTTTTATTTAAGGACATTGGTTTTTTTGTTGAATGGCATCACTCGTGTATGGTACAAATGGCCGATGCCATTTCTGGTAAAGGTTTGTGGGATTGATCTCAGCCTAGAGGTTAGGGATCTCAGATCATTTTAGACAATCTCTTTACAACACACACACACACACACACACACACACACACACACACACACACACACACACACACACACACACACAGAGGCAACAAAACAAACACTTGTGATGTTGCTATGCTACAAAAATAATCCAACTACTTCAGCATGAATTTACCAAATAACCAAGGTTTACCTTGAGGCTGATTAATACTAAAATGATCGTCAAGCATTTTATTAATTAGAAATAAAAGAAATATTTATAAAATATATATAAATTATTGACAAAAATCCAGGGGACTCACATAACAGCATTATTTGTGCCATCTGCTTTTCTGTCTCACTTTCTTGTCTTGTATGTCATAAATGACATTTATTAGTTGTAGTTTCACCTCTGACATCCTTGTCGGGGGTCTAGAGTTAGTGTTTCATTTTCCCCTGCTAGTGTCTCACTGGTCCTATGACCTCATGCTAAATAGAGCATCTCTTTCATGCGTCCCTCCAGCTAGAAGGACGAATGCCACATCCACTCCACTGTATTATATAAGAAATATGATCATAAAATGATAAAAATAAAACATTCAGTACTGCAGACATCTGTCAAATAGTGCTGTAGCTAAATTTAAGGACTAGATGCCTATGCTAATGCATGGACCACCATATACTTGATAATGTTTGCCCCTGAGAATGAAGACAGCGAATCAGAGGAAGTTCAGTCCGTTAAATAATTCATAGATTACGACCCTCAAGCTGAAAAGTGAAGGTTGGAACGGAAATGACATTCCTCTGAAATACAGGAGGACCATCAAATCTAAAAGGAGAGTCTGCTAATAATGCTTTTAAAGAGTGTTTCCTGTTTAATCAGTGCTGAAGGACCAACCCTTTAAGCACCTTCTTACATCTGCCATGGTAGGAGGTCATGTGACAGCCTGCCATACACACACACACCACCCTTTAAGGTGTTTCATAAGGGAAATTTAGTAAATTTGAACTGACAAAAGTTGAATAATTTTCTATTAATTAATCTAATAAAAATGTGTATTGTTTAAATAGAAATAATTAATCTAAATATATTTGTATACCCATGTTTAATGTGTAATTGCACTTAGTTTTATCTCACTAGTTTTATTTCTTATTAACTTTATAGCTTTGATATTTAAAGCAGATGAAAGCGTACAGCTCTTCCTAAGGTGTTTAGGGGGATACTGGCTAAACGTGTTTTTAAAAGTTTTTAAAAATGGCAGATGCAGGAGATGGAATTGGGAATGGTAGAAATCGTAAGAATTCCATCTATTCTAATAAAATTTAGAAATAAGTTTTTTAATCTGTTTAATGCACAATATTCTGACAAAGTCTTTTTTTTTTTTTTGGTCTCTCAGATGTCTTCATCACTCTACGGAATTATCCACATGGTGAAAGCAGCCGAGATGTGACAGTTCTCAACATAGTGCGACTGATTTTGCAGACAGAATTTACCGACGTCAGCTTTGACTCTCCTTTAGTTTACGACAATTTAATCGTGCCTGACGTTACGATACGGTGGACTGCCAACAACAGGCCTGAGGTTGCAGGTCACCCCAGCACCTGGCGCAGCAACCAGGCCGAGAGCAGCACCGAAAGACCCAGTAAAATGTCTGACACGAATGAGGAAGACTGTCCGGTTGCACAGGCCAGTGCCACTGCTGAAGACTCTGAAGAAGAACCAGCTTCTTCATCAAGAAGAAGGAAAAGGAAACAAAAGCACAGGGCTGCAGCAAGATATACGGATTCTTCCTCTGAGAATGAACGGCACTCTAGGCCTTTAAAGAGAAGAAGAAAACATCAGCATTCAGTTCAAAGAGGAGATTCTGAACTTCCTGGTTGCTTAAGAACAAGAAAAGAATTGGCTGGTAGGAAAAAAATGTATAGTAAAATTTGGCCAAGAAAAGGAAGGGAAAATGCAACAAAACATACAGATGCAACGAATAAGGGTGCTGAAGAGGAGAATCTCACTGGACTGTTGAGAACAAGAAGAAAGACGTACAAACGGCCATCTCAGCACGAAGGCCTCCTTAGTGGAGATCCTGTCCCTGGGCCTTCTGGGAAAAACACGGGACTGCTGAAGAAGAAAGGAAAGCATTTTCAGTTTAAAGATAACACACCGAGCAAAGATGCTAAGACTTCTGCTAAAGAACCTCTGACAGGAAGGAAAAAGAGGAACAGACTAAGAAAGAATGATAAAAATTCAGCCAAACAATGCGATGCCTCTACTACAGGCTCAGAGCAAGAACGTCGACCAAAACTTTTAAGGAAGAGGAAAAAGAAAGTAACAAAGTAAATAAAAGTCTTGTGAATTGTGAAGTTTAATTATCCTTTTTGTAATTATACAGCCTTTTTATTTTTAATTTTTTTTAGAAGAAAGTTTTTAATTTAGCGATCCTTATCTATCATTCGCTGAAATATAGGTATTAGTATAATTAGGATTACTTTTAATCTAATATATACTTACTGCCATCTACTGGCAAAACATTGCACTTGCACAATTTTGTCATTCTTAAATGTTAGTATGTTTATAAATGTTAGAATTTACAGATTAAAGTTAATGAGACAAAAATATGTTTAACCCCAAGTAAGTGAACGCTTAGTTTTGTTTTTTTTTAATTGTTCAACTATCAAGTTCATTATTTTATATGTCCCTATAGTATTTTCTTCCGTAGTACGTGATCAGCTAATTATGTTTTTCAGAACCGAAAAAGCAAGGCCTGTTACAAAAGAAAAACCACTCAGTCCCCAGGGAGTTTCTTTTGAAACAAATTTAATATTGCAGCTTTAAATTTAAAGACAGAAACAATCCACTAAAGGAAGAGCCTCCCATAGAGAGAGCGAGGTTAAGAGCTGTTCACACCTCCCTCAGTGTTCTGAAAAAGACAGAAGAGAAAAAAAATAGGCCACAGCCAAACTGACGGGATCGTTTTGTCGTCTCACCTCACCCACTTTGCACAGCGTTGTCGAAACCACGCAACCCACGGAGGATTAAAGCAGAGCTGTCAGTGCCAGGCAGACTTTCACATTGTAGATCTTGATTTTGACTAAACACCACCAGGTACTCTGATATTTGTACAAAAGCAAACCCACAAATCATTGGGCTTAAACAGCTAAACATTTGTGAACATTTATTTTTTTATTTAGCATTAAGCAGGCACTGAATCACCACCTTTGTTTTCTTGGGCTCATGTAGTTACACCTTTAATACGTTAACCCCGACAGGCTGACTGGAACTTCCAGCCTTTAACTTTCTCTACTTCATGTCTTAAAAATGGACACAGGAAGGAATAAATGCTGCTGAAGAGCATGTGTTCTTGGCTACAGGCTTAGCTTTGTGCTTGTTTTAATGTGCAGGCATTCGATAGAAGGCAGGCTGTAGTCATGTTACATCCATCTTAAATGCTTTGCATACCACGTTTTTTCGGAGGTACAAAAGCAGCTTAATGGTCTCCGACGTCGGCGTCATCTCCTCAGCTTCTACTGCGCGCTTTCTCCGCATTATGGCTGAACTTTTGAAAGTTTTGATGGGAGATTAGCATAAAAAATAGGTTCTTTTTAGGCTGAAGTTATCAATAAACATAAACGATTTTAGTAACAGTTCCACAAAATTCTCCAGACTCGAGACGGAATGTCATTGGCAAGTACATAAATACATTTACTGCAACATTTTTTCAAAAATATTACATTGTCAATCCAAAATAATACTTAAACATTTAAAATACAGTATTATACAACAAAAGTGAAATCAGAGACTGAGACTTAAACACTTCATGGCGACATAGTTATAATACATGACGTGAAATATACATTAATAATCTAACTTTTCTCATTTACAATTTATTTCACTGACATATTTTACAATAAAGGGGAAATATAAGTTTATGTTAGGACAAGTGCATAGCAAAATAGATTTCTGACTGAGTTAAACACAGAACAGACAAACCAGCTTTAGAAAAACATTAAAAAAAACGTGTTTTTCGTCTTTTAAGGCAAAGCTCGTCACTTAAAGTTGGCATAGTCGGAGAAAATGTCAACAAAATCTTGTACCACCCTGTAGCAGAAGTCATACTGTTCCTGCGGAACACAGACAGAGGACAGATGAGCTCTCAGATCCAATTTGTTAGGAAGCAGCTGTTAATGTTCATCTTGTGTCAAAGATAACTGGTCTTGTTTCTGTTGAGCATTGATCTTATATCAATCTGTCCAGAAGATTCTGGAATTTCGTTAATACGGCTTCCAGAGGAAGCTGTTTGCCCGTTGGCCCGTTTTTGGAATTCCTTTAACTGCTATTTACACAACACTGACCACCATTCAGCCTTATTGGTACTTATTGGAACCAACTCATGACTGAATGAGTCGGAGGAGACATGTCGGTAATTCACTAGGCAACAGACGAGCAGCCTCCATCCCGCAGCGTCGCCATTACCGCTTGTTCTGTCGGGTTGCAACCTCCTCCATGCTGCCTATAGGACACTGTCCTGATTGGCTCAACACAACCAGACTAGTCTTTAAATTAGGGCTGAAACGAATAATCAAATAATTTAAATAATTTGATTCCTAAAAAAAGGTTTGATAAAGATTTTTTGTGTCAAAGCTTCGATTAAACAGCTTCGACTTCTGATACAGATGCAATTAGCATAGAATAACTGCATCCAAAAGAGCCGGTCTATGCTAAAAATCTGTTGTTTTGCCCTGATTGTACTTCACTTCTAAACCCACAAACCAGGAGCGCTCCGGACAACACCGGAAGCACTGACCTAAACGCTCGAGGCCAGCGTTGATCACGCTGACAGAGGACTACATTTGCTAATGGAGGTGGAACCTGCTGATACTTACCACAGTTTGGACCATGTGAGGCCTCTGCATGCGTAAACTTTTCACAGTTTGGAACACGTCCAACAGTCCTTCTGCCTTCACGCGCTCCAAAATATTGCTCAGAGCGATGAACGTACCTGTCCGGCCTGCACCAGCGCTGCAACGCAGAAGCAAAGAACCGTTTAGAATAGATCAGAATAGAATATATGTTTATTTATCCCACAATGGGGAAATTGCACTGTTCCAGCAGCATAAATTATAGAGAAAATTGACAGGAAAAGTGATGATAGAATTGGAACAATAGAGAAAAAGGAGGAATAAAATAAATAAAAATATGACGAACACTACTGTATATACGCATCATAAAATAGAATAGGAAATACCTGCAGTGTACAACAATGGGGTGGTCCCCAGATTGCTGCTGCTGTCGCTGAACTGAGGCGATGATGTCGATCATCCCTTTCCCCTCAGCAGGAATCCCCACCTCCGGCCAGCCGTGGAAGTGAAAGTGTCGGATCACCCTCGTCTGCTTCTCCTTTTGGGTAGAAAAAAAGGCAGGAAGATGAGATCATGTCTCTCCAGATTTGAAAGCATCATGGCAGATGCAACGTGAGGAGGGAATCTGAAATCTAAGGGACTCTGAGAGATGCTGGAATGTAATGAAATACACCAGACAAGAGGCTTTAAATCGGTCTTCTCAAAACACCTCCAGACAATCCCATCTCCTCTGCAGCTGTGGCTAATATACGCATGCAGGATTTGCATGCAGAAGATAGCTTTGATCTTATTTGAAGTGAAATGTGTTATATTAAAAGAAAAGGCATTTTTCCAAGCTGGGAAGGTTGTGGAGATCAGATAGGAAAAGTTACTCTGCAGGCGTTTGTGGTGCACAAATGGGAGGACTGTGTTGCTGCCCAGGAGAAGACACGCTGGGACCAGGTCTTTGGTACCATAAAAGTGGTTCAGGACCGAGACGGAAGCACGTTGCTGCTGCATCTCTGTCGCTCTTATACCAACCAACCGTGCAGCACAGTGTGTGCACGGAGGAAAGCTGCAGGTGATCAGATAAAATAAGGACAACACAGGTGGTCAGTGCAGAGGGAAGTTTCTTACCGGCACAAATGTCAGTACCAAGTCTCGTAGACTGAAAGTGTCGCACAAAGTGTCTCCTTTCAGCTCTATCTTATAGTTTCCGTAGGCAACAGAGTCCTCTGTGGGCCAGTACTGACAGCATTTGTCCTAAAACACCAGAGCATGATATAAAACCTGCCGTTTGGGGAGAAGGTTGTAGCTCAGACTCCTCTGGTCGCAGCCGCTTACCTGCTCCCTCTCCTGGAGCTCGGTGAGCATGACGATGGAATGACATTTCCATTCCCACACCATCCTCCAGAAGTCCTCCACCGTGTGTGGGAGAGGGCCCTGAGTGGCGATGAAGTAGTCCTTCTGTCTGTAGCCCTGAGGAAACACACAAAACACACACACACACACACACACACACTTTCAGCTTTTTTGGTGCAATAACATCACCGCAGATTCTCCAGAAATACGCTTACGTCGATGAAGGACGCGTTGATGTAGTCTGTGAACTCCTGACCTCGTCTCATGGAGAGGATGACTCTGTTGAAATCATCTAAGAAGAAGATCAAGTGCTCAGTCACTTGGTGTTGCCCGTTCCACTCTGATCTCACACTTCTGCTTTCCTACATGGAATAATTTGCAGAACTCGGTTCTTCTTCATGTTGGCCGGAAGGTTCCCCGTCCTCATGTTCTCCTTCATGATACGCATGTTGGTCAGTTTCTGGGTGGAACCAAAACAATCACACGCAAAAGGCTTCATAAAAGGATTGATAAAAAATGACGCTGAACTTGAGGATCCTTGGATCCTTTTTCTGCACCTTGAACTCCTCTTCCAGGCCCACCCGATCGCCATCCACAACGGTGTTGTGTAGTTTGTGCAGATGTCCTTCGAGAGACGACACGTCCAGCTCGGTGTCCCCGTAGAGGTAGTATTCCAGCAGAGCCTGGTAGATGAATGAGTACTGCATCTGAGGCGCGAGCACAAGCCGTTAGTCCCGGTCTTCCGTTTGACAGGCGAGACGCGGGGGAGTGTGTGGGGGGGACGTCCGACTCGCCTCCGTCTGAACCAGCTGTGAGCGCTGCTCACGGATCCTCGAGACGAACCCGAACACATCCACCTTCTGCTCCGCGTGCGTCATGTCGATCATGGCATCGATCACGATGAAGGTCCCCGTCCTGCCGACGCCGGCGCTGCGAGGACACGAAACAGCCCAAATAAACGACGCCCAACCCTCGGCTGACGGTTGCGTGTCCGTCGTCAACAACGGTGAAACAAAGAGCGCTGTACCTGCAGTGGACCACAATGGGCCCAGAGAACGTTGGATTGATGGCCTTGACTTTTTTGAGGAACTTCAACATGCCGATGGGCGAGAACGGAACTCCGAAGTCGGGCCAGCTGGTGAAGTGGAGCTGGGTGACAGGTCTGGGAGTCTTGGCTGCTTCGCTGGCTTGCTGGACACAAACAGAAACAAAAACATTCACAAATGCGGAGAAAATCCACCGAGCTCCGAAGAGCCGGGCACGGAAGAACAGTTCCGTCATGGAACGCAGGTCGAAGCACTTACGTATTGGATACAGAATTTCCGAATGGTGTAATCCACCAGGACGGTGAAGTCTTCTACCGCCACCCTGACGTTCCCGTACATCCAGCAGCCCTGGTCGGGCCAGTACTGGTAACACTTGTCCTGCACAACACAGCGAATCACTGATTCATTCATTACAAGAGGATGTTTGCCTGCAGTCTGTTCGGGATGGCTTTCTATGTGAGGAGAAGGAGAATCACGGGAGATTGTTGCCGGGTGATTACAACACCAACATGGAGGATTTGACACCCTATTCAAGCGCTAATTTCAGCCTTTCTTCATACTTTAGGGATCTCTGCTCATCGGTCTTTAACACCTAGAGCAATGCTTTGTTTTAGCTGATACATTGTCTTTTTTTTTGTTTTTTTTTTTGATTGATAAGTTTATTTGATGCTTTTAGGGGTTATTTTAAGTGTTGGAGTTTATTACCTTATTTTCTTTTAAATGGGGTCATTTCTCAGTGGATGGATGGGTTTGGATAGCCTCGATGCTCAATGATACATAAAAGTTTTATTTCCAATCTTATTTTGCAGAAAAATGATAAATATCAAATTCGCCAATGTTGTCGAGCAGCTGCCACATTTTTTTTGGGTGCAAGTTGACTCTGCCGGGTCCCTAGATGACTGCTTTATTAAAGGGTGATGTACTGGGGTGTGGCAGGAAGGCTGGCGGGTTTAGCCTGTAATTGTAAAAAAATACCAATAAAAAACAATAATGATCTAAACGGCGGAGATCCTGCAGGGTCGATGCGAATGTGCCAGAGTCCTCACACGCAACATGGGATAGTTTAACTTGCCTAGTTACAAGGTGAATGTGACCAAGGCAATTCCATTATGTGTCTACTTTATAAATAGGTAATATGTCACTTGGTTTTATGTAGATGGCTGCTCGGTAATACCCTTCACCGAATGATGAATGAACCAACAAAACATTCATTTCATTTATGGGAGGCTGTTCTTATACAGGAAGTGCAGCTCCGTTGCCACAATTTTAATCACGGCGATTTTAATTTTATGCCAGCGCATCACACTTTATCAACTGGGTTTGAGACAGCCAAAGCCCGCCGTGCCATAATCGCATTTGCTCTCCTCTGTCCCCTTGCCAGCCCCCTTCTTGATCTGTCAATCTAGAGTTTGACGTCCTTGAACTGTGCAATTTCAGTGTGTAAATCTGTGTGTGTGTGTCTTTAAAGTTGTCCTTAGCCTAAGATCATTATCTCCCTTCTTTGCTTTTAAGGTCACCTGGCTAGTAAAATTGACAGCTAATTTGTCGTCCATCTTCGTGCCTGCGCATGCACGCACGTATGGTTGGGAGAGTCTTACACCTGCAGGCTAAATGGAGTGAACTACCATATTTTCTATTTAGGACCCACAGTTTGCCCCCTAATGGCTATTCCTGAATAAAAGGCAAATGATGAAACGACGCCATCTTAGCTTTTTCACTTCAGCAGCTCACTTAGCGGCCTTGATGACCGGCGTTCCAGCTGACGGAAAAATTCATTTCCATCCTGCGCGTGCAACAAATGCATCATACCCCTAAGAGCCCCACATGTTAGAAACCTAGCAGAGAAAACCCCACAGATCACTGTGTCTCCAGTCTAACTGCAGCCAAAAAGCAAACATTGCAGCCTGTTTTGGAGCTTAAACATCTTAGCAAACTCCAAAGCAGAAGCTTTA
>CAAE01014623.1:259648-275976 GCA_000180735.1 Tetraodon nigroviridis | reverse complement strand
AGTCCATCGCGCAGCGTCGCCATTACCGCTTGTTCTGTCGGGTTGCAACCTCCTCCATGCTGCCTATAGGACACTGTCCTGATTGGCTCAACACAACCAGACTAGTCTTTAAGTTAGGGCTGAAACGAATAATCAAATAATTTAAATAATTTGATTCCTAAAAAAAGGTTTGATAAAGATTTTTTGTGTCAAAGCTTCGATTAAACAGCTTCGACTTCTGATACAGATGCAATTAGCATAGAATAACTGCATCCAAAAGAGCCGGTCTATGCTAAAAATCTGTTGTTTTGCCCTGATTGTACTTCACTTCTAAACCCACAAACCAGGAGCGCTCCGGACAACACCGGAAGCACTGACCTAAACGCTCGAGGCCAGCGTTGATCACGCTGACAGAGGACTACATTTGCTAATGGAGGTGGAACCTGCTGATACTTACCACAGTTTGGACCATGTGAGGCCTCTGCATGCGTAAACTTTTCACAGTTTGGAACACGTCCAACAGTCCTTCTGCCTTCACGCGCTCCAAAATATTGCTCAGAGCGATGAACGTACCTGTCCGGCCTGCACCAGCGCTGCAACGCAGAAGCAAAGAACCGTTTGGAATAGATCAGAATAGAATATATGTTTATTTATCCCACAATGGGGAAATTGCACAGTTCCAGCAGCATAAATTATAGAGAAAATTGACAGGAAAAGTGATGATAGAATTGGAACAATAGAGAAAAAGGAGGAATAAAATAAATGAGGATATGACGAACACTACTGTATGTACGCATCATAAAATAGAATAGGAAATACCTGCAGTGTACAACAATGGGGTGGTCCCCAGATTGCTGCTGCTGTCGCTGAACTGAGGCGATGATGTCGATCATCCCTTTCCCCTCAGCAGGAATCCCCACCTCCGGCCAGCCGTGGAAGTGAAAGTGTCGGATCACCCTCGTCTGCTTCTCCTTTTGGGTAGAAAAAAAGGCAGGAAGATGAGATCATGTCTCTCCAGATTTGAAAGCATCATGGCAGATGCAACGTGAGGAGGGAATCTGAAATCTAAGGGACTCTGAGAGATGCTGGAATGTAATGAAATACACCAGACAAGAGGCTTTAAATCGGTCTTCTCAAAACACCTCCAGACAATCCCATCTCCTCTGCAGCTGTGGCTAATACACGCATGCAGGATTTGCATGCAGAAGATAGCTTTGATCTTATTTGAAGTGAAATGTGTTATATTAAAAGAAAAGGCATTTTTCCAAGCTGGGAAGGTTGTGGAGATCAGATAGGAAAAGTTACTCTGCAGGCGTTTGTGGTGCACAAATGGGAGGACTGTGTTGCTGCCCAGGAGAAGACACGCTGGGACCAGGTCTTTGGTACCATAAAAGTGGTTCAGGACCGAGACGGAAGCACCGACGTTGCTGCTGCATCTCTGTCGCTCTTATACCAACCAACCGTGCAGCACAGTGTGTGCACGGAGGAAAGCTGCAGGTGATCAGATAAAATAAGGACAACACAGGTGGTCAGTGCAGAGGGAAGTTTCTTACCGGCACAAATGTCAGTACCAAGTCTCGTAGACTGAAAGTGTCGCACAAAGTGTCTCCTTTCAGCTCTATCTTATAGTTTCCGTAGGCAACAGAGTCCTCTGTGGGCCAGTACTGACAGCATTTGTCCTAAAACACCAGAGCATGATATAAAACCTGCCGTTAGGGGAGAAGGTTGTAGCTCAGACTCCTCTGGTCGCAGCCGCTTACCTGCTCCCTCTCCTGGAGCTCGGTGAGCATGACGATGGAATGACATTTCCATTCCCACACCATCCTCCAGAAGTCCTCCACCGTGTGTGGGAGAGGGCCCTGAGTGGCGATGAAGTAGTCCTTCTGTCTGTAGCCCTGAGGAAACACACAAACACACACACACACACACACACACACACACACTTTCAGCTTTTTTGGTGCAATAACATCACCGCAGATTCTCCAGAAATACGCTTACGTCGATGAAGGACGCGTTGATGTAGTCTGTGAACTCCTGACCTCGTCTCATGGAGAGGATGACTCTGTTGAAATCATCTAAGAAGAAGATCAAGTGCTCAGTCACTTGGTGTTGCCCGTTCCACTCTGATCTCACACTTCTGCTTTCCTACATGGAATAATTTGCAGAACTCGGTTCTTCTTCATGTTGGCCGGAAGGTTCCCCGTCCTCATGTTCTCCTTCATGATACGCATGTTGGTCAGTTTCTGGGTGGAACCAAAACAATCACACGCAAAAGGCTTCATAAAAGGATTGATAAAAAATGATGCTGAACTTGAGGATCCTTGGATCCTTTTTCTGCACCTTGAACTCCTCTTCCAGGCCCACCCGATCGCCATCCACAACGGTGTTGTGTAGTTTGTGCAGATGTCCTTCGAGAGACGACACGTCCAGCTCGGTGTCCCCGTAGAGGTAGTATTCCAGCAGAGCCTGGTAGATGAATGAGTACTGCATCTGAGGCGCGAACACAAGCCGTTAGTCCCGGTCTTCCGTTTGACAGGCGAGACGCGGGGGAGTGTGTGGGGGGGACGTCCGACTCGCCTCCGTCTGAACCAGCTGTGAGCGCTGCTCACGGATCCTCGAGACGAACCCGAACACATCCACCTTCTGCTCCGCGTGCGTCATGTCGATCATGGCATCGATCACGATGAAGGTCCCCGTCCTGCCGACGCCGGCGCTGCGAGGACACGAAACAGCCCAAATAAACGACGCCCAACCCTCGGCTGACGGTTGTGTGTCCGTCGTCAACAACGGTGAGACAAAGAGCGCTGTACCTGCAGTGGACCACAATGGGCCCAGAGAACGTTGGATTGATGGCCTTGACTTTTTTGAGGAACTTCAACATGCCGATGGGCGAGAACGGAACTCCGAAGTCGGGCCAGCTGGTGAAGTGGAGCTGGGTGACAGGTCTGGGAGTCTTGGCTGCTTCGCTGGCTTGCTGGACACAAACAGAAACAAAAACATTCACAAATGCGGAGAAAATCCACCGAGCTCCGAAGAGCCGGGCACGGAAGAACAGTTCCGTCATGGAACGCAGGTCGAAGCACTTACGTATTGGATACAGAATTTCCGAATGGTGTAATCCACCAGGACGGTGAAGTCTTCTACCGCCACCCTGACGTTCCCGTACATCCAGCAGCCCTGGTCGGGCCAGTACTGGTAACACTTGTCCTGCACAACACAGCGAATCACTGATTCATTCATTACAAGAGGATGTTTGCCTGCAGTCTGTTCGGGATGGCTTTCTATGTGAGGAGAAGGAGAATCACGGGAGATTGTTGCCGGGTGATTACAACACCAACATGGAGGATTTGACACCCTATTCAAGCGCTAATTTCAGCCTTTCTTCATACTTTAGGGATCTCTGCTCATCGGTCTTTAACACCTGACCTTCCGCTTTCAACACTGAGGGTTTGGGTCATTAAGACTCATTAAGAGCGATTAAATGTGCGTTTGACAATCAGAATGTGTGTCAGGCCCCGGAGCAGATGTTTTGTAACGCTTTGTTAGGCTCTGTAGCGAGTGTGAAATTTATTCAACTTGTTAATTACTCACTTCCTTCCTTTCTTTCAGATTCGTCAACATGACTATGGTGGCTACCTTCTGCTCCCATATCATTCTCCAGAAATCTGCTACCGTGTCTTCTTTGGGACCTGTAAAACCAGATGGGCGTCCTGATAAGAATCTGGTTGCTCACTTCTGCGTGCCCAAGCGCTGTCTGTCACCTTGTGCTGCTATGAATTTGTTCTTTTCAGTAAAACCCTGTAAAAAAACAGATTTGATAGAAATTAAATCTCCCTAAAGATATTTTTACCTGCTAAAAATAAGACAGAAACGACACAACTCACGTCGATGTAGGAGGCGTTCACGTAGTCCGAACAGGGGTTTCCGTCCAGCTGAGTCAGCACCACCCGGGAATGATCATCTGATGGGAACAACACCACGGGAAAGTTTATTTGGCCTCGTGTGCATTGACTCCACTTCACAGAAAGCACGAGGTCTACAGCAGGCCTCACTCGAACAACACTACTACAAAAAAAAAAAAACACACGAGAGAAACTGAAAGAAAAAGATCCTGAGTTCAGAGGAGTTGCTGCATGCACATAGAAGAATAGCAGATACACACACACACACACGCGCCCACGTTCAGGAACCCAGAACAGAAAGTACACTGACAGGGAAGGATGTTGGGGTATCTGTTCTTCTCCTTGTTGTCATCTTTGTTGGCCGCCTCGTACGTCCCGCTGGCATTACCTCCCGGCAGGAACTACAAAATAAGAAAACAACCGCGCTGAAAAAGCAGCCAAGCCCAGCGGCTAAGAGCTGGAGTATAGCTGGAGGTCAAAAAATGAAGCCGTAAAGAGCTTTAACTTCCTGTTTGCATATAAACATTGGTCACGCATGGGTTGTGAGTCACTGGATTTGATTTGACTCAGATCCTCGTTTATACCCACAAATAGCCAGTAGGGAATTTCTAATGGACGCCTGTGTCATGGACAATGTGTCAGGGGAACGGATCCGTAGTATTTTTCCCAGTTTAAAGACATATATGGTGTCAGCCAGCGGTATTTTCTTCAGAATTGAGTGTCCATGTTCTTTCCATTCATGCGCTTAGGTTCAATCCCAGTCATCTTACGCTGAACTCCTCTCTGAAAAGCTTTCCGTCGTCGGCCGAGCGAAGCCTGTACTCCTCCTCCAGGTGATCCACGGGGATGGGCAGGTAGGTCTTAGCGACCGAAGAGGATGTGGGCAGGAGGACCACCGTCTGTTGATCTGTGGGCAGAGGCGTCGCTGGTTTCATTATGGCTGCCGGACTGGTGTGCGACCATGATCAGTGCATCCCAGGAAAGATAGATTATGTTTGTTATACTATATTTAATTTTTACAGTACTTTCTGGACTTTTGTCAACCTGTTTTCGGGTGCATCTTTAGATTTTAGTTATGGTTTCACAAATAATCTTCCCTTCGATGCCATCATTCTCAAATCTACACCCTCATTCCAATTCATTCGCGTTAATTTTCTGTGTGTCAAATTTGGGAATCTCTAGTGTCCTTGCCTGGCCCTTCCGTAATAAAAATAACAGATCAAATATCTACTGACACAAGTATAAATTACGAAACAAGCTTTTAGCGACCGGCAAACCTCAACAGGCTGTTAGTGAACCCGCTTGAAACACCCTGCATCCATGGTTTGAACAGAGTTAGTTAGCTTCCCCCAAACTCAGAAAAGGTGCAGATAGTGTTAGTCGTGTGTTTATAATCATGACACCCCCCACGTATACCTGACCTGGTAGTACAATGTCGTATAAAGTGTCGGTAGAGTGTCCAAATTCTAAAACACAACATACATAAAATACAGTCATTGTGGCAAAATGATGCTGTAACTGTGCTCATTTTTAGGCAAAAAACAGGCAACCATTACAGGGTAAAGTAAAACACTTCCTTCTTTCTGATGCTCGAATAAAAACCTCTGTTCTCCTCAGCAGCATCACGCTGAAACACGTTGCTTCGTCGTGCTATAAACGCCGACAGGCACGTCTTTTCTCTTACATTAACCACAGGAAGTTCAGCACACCACCAGAATAAATGAAGGTTGGGTGCACCGTCCACTCTCACACTACGACACTCTACCTCAGCACTCCTCAACGCAGAGAGTAACAGTCATACCTTGTTCTTCTAGGATGCCATTCGGCACCTTCTTGTCGACGGCTGTGATAACTTCTTTTCTCTGGTTTTTCAGCCTGTAAATGACAAAAGACAATGAAATAACCAGAAGAGAAAATTAAGTCTTACAAATGAGTTAAATGACAAGAAAATAAGTCCAATTCTCGCCTATTTGAGACCACGGAAATGATGTAAATAAAGCAAACTCTCATCTATCCTACCATCTAAAACTGGTGAAAGTGTTTCTTTTCATTAGCTGATGTTGTAGAAAGCTGGATTTGGAGTTGAAATGAGCTTGTTTGTCCCTCGCTGTCTTCTGTTTTTGAGTCACTGCCGCCTGTTTCTCACTGAGGTCGAGAGGGAGTGAACTCACACAACTTCCTCACCCGGCTCCGCCTCAGTGACTAAAGGAGGAAGTGTTCGTCACCCTGAGTTCTGCCCCCGAGCCTGGCTCATATCCAGGCCCAGGGGTGGGAGGAAGGGGGGAAAGGGTGGGGTGGGGGTCGGCCGAGGTGCGCTGGGCGGGGGAGCATTTACCTGAGGAAGTACCAGGCTAGCAGCACGATGATGAGCAGCAGCAGGGACAGAACCAGCACAGTGAGGATGATGTTTTGGCGGGGAAACGTATCGCCTTCTAAGGAAGAAGGAGAGGCAGAGCCCATGGGTCAGGGAGCACCGTCGACAAAGGAGCAGGAAGACAGGGGGGCCGAGGCCATCAGCATACCGCACACGTTAAAAATGCTTGAGCCAGTAAGAAGAAAAAAAAATCACACCCTCTGCCTTCTCTTCCAGTCGCGTCCATTTAATAACTAGATTCAGCACTATTATGTCTACACGGATAAACATCTCCTTTCCGCCGTCTGAGGCGTGATGCCTGGAGACTCAGCCAGTGGTCGCAGCCACCCAGACCGGCACGAAAGACGTAACACAGGCCACAAATGACGGTTCAGGGTGGCTCAAGTCCCTGGTGATCTGATAATAACAAGGCTACACAAAAGGCTACTATTAAGGACCCCAAATGCAGAAAGAGTTGCTTGATAATTAGTATTTCGGACAAAAATGTCGGAATAATGCCACCTCAGGTTGTGCAGTCTCGTGTCGAGGTGCATGGCCTCAGTTATTGTGTTTACCCTTTGTGTGGTTGCCATTGACAGTGGAATTAGATGCTGTTGTGGCGGCCATCACAATCAGAACCATTGTGCCTGCAGATAAACAAAATAAAGACTGGTATTAGATTTACTCGCAGACATGTTTGCAAAGTCAAGAATCATGGGAACATGACATTTGGGTAATTGGAAAGTTTAGAGGACACACAAGCTATTGACAGATCTGATGGCGTTTTTTTACATTTTTATTTGTGGACGATTGCTTTCAGGAATGTGCTCACGGATGCAAAAGTCCAGAGAGACAAAAGAACAACACACAAGTTCAATATTGCTGTCGCAAAGCTCACTGTTATACCCAACATGGCCACACGGAGGCGCCATCTCACAATAACACACACACACACACACACACTGATCTCTTTCCAGGAGTCACAGCTGAGTAACCCTCACTCATTTTCCCTAGGGAGTAGAACACTAAAGGAGGCAGCATGAAGAGTATCTTTGATCGATTCTGCTGTTTGAGCATTCTGAAGGGGTTTCTCCACCTAAAGGAGCAAAAAAAAAAAAAAGAAAATCAAATCTCATCAGCCCCGAGTTGCTCTAACCCTGCAGAGCAGTGTGTGCCTTGACTACGTTCCCCTCCTCCCTGACTGCAGGTGTGTGTGTTGCTGTGCAGCTGCAGCGAGAAAGAAGCCCACAGCAGCACACGCTCAATGAAGACAGTGTGTGCAGGAGCATCCACGCTGTGCCGCAGTGTCTTGTGATGTGTCCAGGCAGGACACTAGAGGAATGTAGAGGCAGCCGAGGCAGCGACTATGCAGAAGGTGCAGGTCAATAATGCCTCCTGGAGAGATTAATAAGCCTTGACATGTCTTCCTTCACTCACAGTGAGCAACACGGGGGAATTCTAATAAAAGGGGAGGGAAGAGCCGCCTCCCTTCTCTCCTCCCTAAATGTCAGGTTCAGACCGGACTTTCCATTTTAGATCGCTGTAGTTGAAACTACAGAAGAAAAGTGAGAGGATGAGTCCCACACACTCAGGTTCTGACCACAAGAAGCTCAAAAAGGGGAAAACTAAAAGAACCGAAACAGGAAATGCAGTGTTTCATCTCCTTCCAGTTTCCTCTGGTCCTGACCTCTAACAAAGAAAAACACTTGAAACGCCAGCTACAAAGTGATAAATATGCTGGTGCTCATGCTCTCCTTCTCTAGGTCAGTGGTTGTCCACCTTTTTTTGGCCAAGACACATTTTTTTTTTAGTAAAAAACAAACAAACACAAGGCACACCACAAACATTACATTGAAAACATTACAACATTACATACAACATTACAGCAGACCCCCGCAACACCCTGTGGTGTTGCTGGTGTCTATCTCCAGCTACCTGAGGGCGAAAGGCAGGGGATACACCCTGGACAGGTCGCCAGTCTGTCGCAGGGCACACACACACACACACACACACACACACACACACACACACACACACACACACACACACACACACACACACACACACCATTCACTCTCACATTCACACACTAGGGACAATTTAAGTAAAGAAATCAAATAAACACAAAGAAAAAAGGCTTTTATGACGAGCACAGACACTCAACCATGGCAGATTGTTGCAGACAATAATCGAGTTGTTTTCAAAAAGGTATTTAGACCAAATAAGGGCAAATAATAATTACCCCAACCATCTCTCACAGCACACTGGGTAAAAAACCCAGTGGGGCAAAAGCGCTGCTCTAGGTGACTCTGCCTTGAATTCAGTTTGTGGTCTCCCCTCCAACACCACATCCTGCTGTCTGGGTGTGAAAACCCAGCCAGAAATGTGCCAGAGTTGCACCTTTAATCAGTGACTGATGGTCAAAAGCTCCTCCTGCCTTTTACTGATGAGCTCCAGAGGCTCAGGCCTGCTTGGTCCAGGCTCGTCTACACTTGCCTTCAGATAAGATGTCACAAGCTAATGTCTCAAGCCCACGGGGTTTAACTGTTCCCAGGGGGAAAACTGGGGTCCTTCATCCTCAGCTTTTCCCATCTTGTCACAGCTGGGGTCAGCTTCATGACCCCTTCAGCATCGTCAACTTCCTCCTTCCTTCCTCCCGCAACTATGAAAGCTCCACTTTTATTTTTCTTACCCAGCCTCTGTCACAAGCCTCATTTTAGACCTTTAACACAAGTCATCACTTTTTTGGGGGTCAGACGTTGGCCAGACTCAGCATTGTGCCTATTTTAATCTGTGCATTGTCCTTTAGCACTCTGCAGCCAGTCACAGGCCATAATGAAAATAGGTCATGGGAGATGTCAGCTCTGGGGAAGTTCTAGGGCGTCCTTATTTTCCAATAGCAGACATTTAGAACGGCCTCAGGGTGAGGTACTGTCATGGCGAGCCGGACGCCCACTCACTTCAGTGGTTCTGAGCTACCGTGTTTCAGCGTGGCTCTGAACATTTAAACTCTTATTGGATGCAGCAAAAATCCATCAACAGGTCAGTCGATGCTGCTTTATGCTAAATTTATGCCACAACACCTATTATTTAGTATTTTTCTTTCATGACTGAATGCTGTTAGAGAGACGCGCTCTGTAGGCTAGCTTTTTCTGCTCCTGCAACCCTAAACCTACATTAGCATGGCAAATCAGACTCGATATTAACTATAATTGCACAAACAAGCGACGGCACCTTTAATACAGGATAAAACGGACCTGAAGGTTCCAGGAATCTAATTTAATCTGTTTCACCGTTCCCCTGCTCACAGCCAACGACAGCTTCAACAAACACAATGTTTACAATGACCTCAAGCATGCATAAACAAAGCTGGGTGTGCACACACACTGTACAACCAAAGCAGCGGCAACTACTAACAGGGAACACACTTCTTTCTTGCTGCTCCAGGCAGAAAAGATTACAGCTTTTTTCTGGTCCCTAAAAGTCACTGTCAGTTTGCGTTTGCAAGAGAAACGAGCCCAGAGTGTCACGATGATACCCCAGTAGCGCTCGTCTCTGTCTCCATAATTAGCCCGAGAAACACAGCCGTCACAGAGGAGAAGCGTGTTACAATTAGAAGAAGGAGAAATTGGCTGTTGTTGCCTGTGAGGGGGAAACACGGCGTTCCCTGCCATTGTGTCTTCCCGCAGACAGAGCGCTGTCAGTTCCACTGAATGTGGTTTCTTCGGGCACAGACTCGCTCTGTCTCTTCAAATACATCAGCTGGGGAATTTGGAAAATGGGTGGTGGGTGTGGGGGCAATGTGACAGAGCGGGCTGGCACAAGGTACACTGTGTCCTCAAAAAGCGTCTGTTTACCCTGCGAGCGATGCGATATTTATCACCTGAAACCTGTTTAAGGACTTTATAACCAGGAAAACAACCAGAAACTTCAATACTTTTCTGCGTTTTTCCCAAATACTTACAGAGTGAGTCACTGACACGCTGGGGTCTGAATGCTAAGTTAAAGTGAGCTGTTAACTTAAGTGTTAAGGTTGTTGACAGAGCCTAACATCTAGTCTATCAACATTTCTAAAACTAAATAAATAACAGGTGATCTGATTTGGTATATAAATAATGTCAAGATAATCTCTGCTAGCTGTGCTTTGCTCTCCATGTCTTTATGTCGCTGCATAACATTTTGGTGACGTTAATCTCTGTTGAGGAGGATTTTTACTCACACGCTTTGTTTGTTAGCGGGATTATGTCAAATTACTGGGTGGGTTTAAGTGCATCTCCTGTGAGTTCACCAACTTTAATGAAGTGCAGTGCAAAAGTCACTTGAGTAACTTTTATTGTGTTTGCCTGTTCATTATGAAGGAGACCCTGGGGAAATAACTGCAGTATAAAGCTTAAAATCAGCTCGTTCAGACCCAATCAAGCATTCTATTTGCATAGGTTGTCCTTGGATTGGCGCGTCTCGGCTGTGGATCGTAAAATCAGGTGGGTTAGCTACTTAAAAGACAGCTTCATTCACACTCCTGCAGAAAACAAAACCAGTTGTGTAGCTGTATTTGGCTCTGTTAGACAAAGACAGTGGCCCTAAACAAATGCGTATTTCTAGAATAAATTCTGACTGTATCTTTAGCTCCGTTTATCCTTTCTAAAAGAAAGATAAAAAAGATGCACTGCAGAAAATATGATTTCGTTTTAAACCCGTTCTTCTGTTCCCATGGTAACCTGGCTTGCAGCGCTGCCACTAACATGACACCTGTGGGATTCTCATCAAATGATAAAAGAGCCCTGCAGACTTTCTGCTCAAACTCAGGAAAACGGTTCCGTTTCTACCCTCTAGGGTTTGATGATACCCCAGACTGTACCCCAGAACTATCTTTAGCCTGGTTTTCCAGGTCCAACTCTGCAGCCCTGGTTTCCTCTACGCCTGCACTTCCCGCATCGTCATTCATCAATTCCCGCCTCATTCCCAAAGTGCCATGAAGAAGTCGTGGTGGTAATGACTCCGAGCTGCAGTGTCAGCCTTCTGTGTGTACGATAACACAACAACAAACGCAACAATGCTCACAGACCTCAGTCCAAACGTGTGAGAATTAAATGTATCACGCATGGCAGGATCACGTCTGACCTCAGCTGCACTTTCATTGGAGCAGCCATCCCAGTAAACGGAAGCTTTTAGCTGCTGCATATTAGTTAAGAATAACCGGGAATTAGATGAGAAAATATTATTTTTAATCCTCTTTAAAACATTCCAGCCATAACATTTGAGAGCAGCTCACATTGTGCCTTGTGCATGCCCACTAAAACCTGCAAAACTACAATCACAGTTGGGACTAGATCCCCTCTTTAGTTCAACTCAACTTATTTTTACAACTTCTGTGACAATTAAGGTTGTCTTTAGCCATTTTACAGATGTCCAGAGCCTGACCAACAAGCAATAGCGGCAAGAAAAACTCCCTTTTAACAGAAAGAATCCTTGAGTAGGACCAGGTGCCCACTGGAGGATCTCCTGCTGATAGCCAGTCAGGTAACGAAGGATGAAAGGAGGACGGTAATAGATGACATCATCTTTAGTGCTTACTTATCTCTGCATGGGATCACTGTCTCCCAATAACTGTACACATTGACAATGAGAAGTAAGAAGTACATCATCACCCACAACTGATATCTAACCTGGGGTAGTGTTAATGAATATATAGTTTCATTTGTCAATACGTCTCCGTTGAGTCTGATATGGGGACACACAATCAGGTTCGATGACCTGCTACGAGGTGCCGCTTCGCTCCTTTAGTCACTATGAGCCACCGATTTACAGCACACAGCCACTAATCTGCCAGACTGCTTGGCCTAACAACATTCATAAATCCACACATGCTCCATGGAAGGGATCACGCGAAAGACACATGCCAGCATTCTACCATAGCTGTGTCAGTATGACACGCGTGTACATGATCTCCCAGCGAGGGTCTCACTACCCTCGGGCCCCTGGCACTTTCAGACCTGACAAGAAATGAGCGGCGGCACATTCGTCACTTCTCCCACCATGACACCTCTGGGATTTACCTCCACCCTCTTTCAATTATTCAGCAGCAGAGTAATTACAGGCTGGAATCAGAGGCATCGATAATGCAGCTAGCCTGAAAACCACAAGAAAAGAGAGGCACAGCAACGTTTCTCAGTATTCAGTATAATACCGGTACCAGGATAATACCAATACTTATTACCAGTATTCTGTCAGAAAGAGAAGCATCGTGTTTAAAGCTGCAGGTCTGCCAGCGAGATGTGTGAGAAATATGCAGCTCGACACAGAGTGTCATTAGCAGGAGGAATGTGAGAATGTGTGGCTAATGATGTTTCCAGCTAATGGCCAGCAGTACTCAAGCATACATGGTTCTGGTATATGCTTAAGTAACAGTTTAATTGTTTTGTCCAGTATACAGAGTCATGGATAAATCCAATAAAATTTCACGTCTGCCAACCTTTTCTCAGTCACATCAACTGTCAGAGGAAATGGATCTCTTAACATCAGTACAGCCTTTTCAAACCAAACACGTTCATAGTGGTGACGGCTGAATTTGAACCTGACTTGATACCTTCGCTTAGTACACATTGCTCATTCGATCACATTATTAATAGACAATCGAAAAAATCAAATAAACCTAATTCTTTCAGATTCAACTATACCGTCTCTGCTCATCCACAAAGCTTTTCAACCGTGGGGTTTTATGTAGCATTAGCAGAGGTGTGGAGGTTGCAGTGGAGTGGACCTCACCCGAGAGAAAACAAGGTGGGTGTTGCACAGACCCTCTATTATTTGACACAGATAACTACAGTCTTGGGGGAAGTGGGGGGGGGGGGTGTCTCTGCTGGACAGGATAAATCCATCCTTAAAATATCCTTTCATTCCCTGAGAAGAGGGTGTGTGGGTGCAGCGGTGGAGAAACGAGTGATAAGCACCGCTGCGGGAGAACAAAAAGCCGCTTCATACAGAAGGGAGGAAAAGAGGAGGAGGAATGGCGATGCGGGACCAGAAGGAACAAGTGAATGGCCCACGTTGCGAGGATGAGGAGGAATGCCTGTGCTGTTGTGCAAAAACTTCCCAGCAGACAGACTATCCAGTCACCCCAACCCCCCTGAGCGTTTAAAAGTGGGAATCAGGCGACCAAAGACCTGCTTTATGACACATCCCTTGAATATCTGCGCAGACAACAAGTTTTTTTGCTGTCGAGCACCTTTGGCTGCTGCAGCAAAAGAGACGTCGCCTTTGGCTGTGCCAAATAATAGCCCCCTATCACAAGTCCAGCAGCCACAGGTCTGACAAGGAAAAACACTGTTATTTTCGCAGCACTGTCAAGGGCAATTACAGCACGTTAGCCAAACCCCAGCCTGACACGTTGGTCACCATCCTCTTTTGTGAAATCACAGTTTCTGCTGTGAGCTGCACTCAGGTTTAGACCGTGCGGTTCAGATGTTTGGCTGTGATCTATTGGAAAATAAGTCATTCGCTGGGTTCAGCGCGCACCACGGCAAGCCCAATTGTGCTCTTCGTTACACACATTCCAAAGTGCCATATGGAGACGAACTCACTGCACTCAGGGTAAAAGGAAGTGCAACAATCAGACTGAACACACAGCAGACAAAAGCTTCACAACCCAGGAAAGAAAATGACGAACATAGTAGGGGAAATCCGGTAAATCCACCTGATCTGCACACATGCAGGGACACAGCAGCAGGGAACTAAGCGTAAACTCATTTGACAGTATTGTTAAAGAGCTGCTTTCTCTCTAATTAGTTCTTTTTTTGGGATTGAAGCTCATTTTCTTTTTCATAAGGATATTTGGTATTTCGACCTTACATCATTGAATTCCTTTGACCTTTGTGAACAAAAGCCTGCTGATATTCCAGTGGAAGTGAAAGCAAAAGCCTCTGAGCTTTTACCTGGTTCACAGTAGGGGTGGGGCGGGGGGGTGGGGGGGTACACTGAATGAAAATGTGAGAGGTCAGAACAAGAAAAGGTCTTTGCTTTTGTGACCACATTCAAAAGTTCAGGTAAACCATCAGATCACCCTCCATAGCCCTCACCGTGATCCAACTGGGTTACAATCTTAAAAACATATATATATACACAAAATTGGACTAGGTGTGCATTTCTGCAGTGTAGGCACATGCTGTCCTCCATCTGCCGACCGACGGAGGCCGTTTCCTTTCCTGTGCAGCCAGCCAACCAGCCAGCCTTCCAACCAGCCTGTCCAGCCCCGCTCTGGAGGGGAAACGGGAACAGGACCGCCACAAACTCCTGACCAAAAAAAAAAAAAGAACCCTAGATACGATACACACATACAAGCAGACAGCGGAAAATGACTTAGCCGTGCATTGTTCCACAAACACCGTCTCCGCTGCTTTATTTCCATTTATGGAATGTGCAACAGGAAACAACTCTGACTGTCTTTCAGGAATAGTTTAGTGTATATTTGATTCATCCGACTTTTTTTGCACACACTGCTCACAACTAATGGCCATCATTTTTTTAAGCCATCACTAAAAAAATCTGCCTCTCTATATGAACATTCACTGTGTTCATGACTCACACGAAAAAGCCTGCTAAACTTCCTGTTTTTTTAGTCTTCAAACCCGCACACACAAACAAAGACAAATCCCCAGATTGAGGAAGTGGAATAGCCTTAAATGTGCAGGAAATACTTCTTTAAAAAAAAAAAAAAAAACAACAGAAGCTAAGTCAGAGGGGTGGGGGATTATAGAAGTAAAAATTAACTACCTTAATCTAGAAAAAGAGAAGAAAAAAGGTTTATTGATGCAAAATATTCAAGTCATTACAATGGATTACCTGAATGATGCTGATTCGATTTGCGTAGATTCTAAGGTCACATGGTTCAGAGTTCAGCAGTCACGCTAGCGAGTCACCAAATGTTTTGCTGAAGCTGGTGATCTATGCTTGGGGGAGTTGTAGTGATGCTGATCAACACCTACCTGTAACGGACAACAAACCAGAATAAAGACAGCACGTTGAGTAAATTCTACACACACTCTTTTGGGTGACAAAATTGTGCAAATCAGTAGATGATCCTTAAAAAAGGGAAGCCACATCTTACAGGGCTTCCTTCATGAATGATGACTTATCCTTGAGAAAAATGTAGTGGGAATCTTTTTCCCTTTAACGACAAAAGGGTACAGTAAAACAAAATGATTTGCCTAAAATTGACACGCAGATGGTCTCTTATTGTTATGGTGGATCATTTGAGACAAAACCAATCTCACAGATCCTGCAACTGTTATTTTACATCCGAGAATCTGTTTTTTTAAATATTCTTCTGTTCTTCTTCTCTTCTCCTTATTTACACCATCAGCAGGATGGTCAGAATTTAGGTTTAATAGTTGAAGTGTACGAAAAACTCTGCTACACAACGGATACACCCCTGCAAATCAATTCACTCTGTTACTGCAGCTTTGACAGTTGGGACATACAAGGTTTTCACCTGCCAGCCATAGGGACCATGCTGAGCAGTTGCTATGGTGAAGCTCTCCTCTACGCGAGCAGAAGGGAGGTGTATATTCCCCCATTGCTTGCTTTTAATAGCCGCACTGATAGACGAACGGACATGTCAAATCTCCCACAGCCTCCCATTCCTCGAGAGCTCAAAGGAAAAAGGAGGGCAACATTTGCTCGGTGACCCCAGCAGAAGGGAGGCTGGGGGGAGTTCATCACAGAGATGCAAATTTCAGGAGTTCTAAGCTGTGTGGGTAAAAAAATAGCAGTATATAAAAGTCAAAAATCACTGAATTTAAACCTGGAGAACACTGCCAGGCAGCTCTTTAAATAACATTACTTATATGTAAATAAAACAAGATCTGACGGTCAAGAAGATCCAGAAAGCTGCTGAATAATAGAGGAGCCCTTCTGCAATGAAATCAGATGCAGAACTTTTCAGAGCTCGATACTGTACACTACTCTGGTCAGAAGAGGTTAGAGAAATTCTTGTACGTAGCACGCAGATGATCGTCATCTTCTACAGAAGATACAGGTTTGAAGAAAACACCAGTAACACACACACACACACACACACACACACACACACACACACA
>CAAE01014623.1:234295-254907 GCA_000180735.1 Tetraodon nigroviridis | reverse complement strand
TTTTTTTTTTAGCCCCCTTGGGTTTTTCCAAAGGATGGCCCCCCAAAACGGTTTTGGACTTTTTTAATGTTTTTCAAATACAATTATTTTCCAAGCCCCTAAATAAAAAGATATCAATATGACAGATTCTTACAATCAAATACTCCACATTTAACAGATTACTGTCGTCTCTGTAAATGCTTACATTGAAATCCTCCTTCTTTTTAAAAGAGACAGAGTACCAATTCTCCTGTCTCTTAGCTTCAAACAGGATCCCAACAGCAGCAAGTCCTGCTATTTCAGGCATCACACTTTGTGATTCAAGATTTAAAAAAAAGGGATTCATCTATCTTGGGCTTCACTGGTATGTTGTTCACAGTTTTGTTTTGTTTTTTTTGCTGTTGCAAAGAAGTAGAAGAAGAGAAACCCTAAGGATGGACATCACAAAGAGGGAATCCATGGGAGTTACTCTGAACAGAAAGATATGATCTGAAAATGTGAAGGTTGACAAAAAAAAGGGAGAAAATCAATCTGTGGCCCGTCCTTGTCACATCCAAATGGATGACATCAGAGAAGCTGCCAATCACACAACTCAGGCTTGTCTTCCCCACACTTCCATCACGTGTCATTAGCTATCATAGCAAAAACCGGAAAAACTCATGAGTGTTTCACTCAACACCGCTGTGATTCTTCTACATCATTCTTCAGGCGCCTCGACACAACGCCTCAGTCTAACTCAATTACACATCTATTAGACAGGATCACTTTAGACGGAGCGTTTTAAAAGCAATTACTGTGGTCGATGTGGCGAAGCTTTAATTAACTGATGCCTCTTTGATGACAAGAAGGAAAGCAGGACCAACCACGGTGCTGCGCTTGTGATGAGTCCCAAACGTTCTGGCCCAAAGACAAACACTTATTTTGCCCACGCCCTTATCAATGCTGGGTCTTAAGTTGTTACGGATGACATTAAACCAGCTAACAAGATCTAAACATTAGTTGTCTCATTATAACATAATTGCTGCTGCAGTTCATGCATGAACAATTTACACTCTTGGTGCAGATTAATAAATGTGTGGAAAACGCCAGAGGTCAGCAACCCTCTGTCGCTTCCTGCTGATGAGGGCACCGAGAGTGCCGGCGTTTGCTAACAGTTAGTTAAATATTATGGGTAATTATGGCAGCGCTGGCCAAGATCTTCCAATTGACCTGGAATTTTGCATTATTCACAGCACGAGTAGCTGGGATGTTGAGTCCTGTTGCTGCTAGGTCACCGTTTACAGGGTCGCGGGCAAATCACAGTACAAATTCCACTGGTTGAAAATGAACATTTGAATACACTCTACTACAAGACTACAATACTAAAAAAAAATAAATACTACAAAAAAAAAAAATAATTTCACAATTTGTTGGATTTTACTGATTTGCCTGAGTAAACAAAGATCAAACACATGTCACAGAAATTAATTTAGACTCCTAACATAACTGTTGTACAATCAATACTAACTCAACAAATGAGAGCCACTCCAGACTTCGGCAATCCAGCAGGATGGTTAAAAAAAAAAACCCTAATTAAAGTCGTACAATTAAGAGAGGAGTAAAAAATGAATATTAGTCACATGGGGTGTTATTTTGGAACTAGATGAATGGATTAATATGTAAAAGTTGTGATTGTGGTTGTACCAATTACAGGCACAGTGATGCGGAGTGAAATATGTGGCCCAGGGCGTGCAGGTTTAATACATCCACGCTGTTATGTTTGAAACAACACGGGTGTGGACGCCATCAAAACAGCCTGCTGCACCCTCAGTGCCCGTGGAAAATGCCAGCCGGCGCTGTCGCTGCTACCAGCGGCAGACTAATGAAAACAATCAAGCAGAGCTACAGGAGTTCCGGCTGTTTGCAGGAAACAAGGCGCTGAAGGACCGCTGGTGGAGCCACACATGAAAAATGACCTCCAGGATAAAATAGACACCAGCTAGTCTGTATGAGAGCCTAAACCCGAAGGAATCTGTGGCTAACCAGGTGGCTAACTAGGTTCCTGCTGTTTCTAGCAGGAATTTGGCAGAATGCTATCAGGCAGACCTCGGAGCCCTTTGCATGGACCGATGGCCTGTGTGTTACTGCTAAGAAGCCATCAAACCACACAGTGCTAGTTCCTCTAAAACCTGTGAGAAAGTCGGTGTGATCAATAGCTTCCCCCTATCAGAGAGGACAGAGCAAATGATCAACCCCTTTTCTACCCTTTCCCTAGCAATCAGAGGGAGGGATTTTTCCACCCGTGCATCCACCAGTTTTGATACAGATTAGGAAAAATACAAACATGAAAATACGGAGGGGGATCCATTTATGATTTACAAAAACACAAAAGGAGGCCATGCAGTGCGTTTTTTTGAAGATCCTGTGGTTTTTTCTTGTTGTTTTTTTTTTTTTTTTTTTCCCAGGAAGACAAATTAGCCATTGTGCAGAGACAACGCATGGAGGAGCCCCACAGGGGATGCGGACTCGTAGCTTTAAAAATGTATGGCTCGCAATGTATATTTGTCTCTTTAGACTCCAGATGCAAGAGGGGGCTCAGAACAATTCAACAGTAGACCAGCAGAAAAAAAAAAAAGCAGCTGCGTGAAGAGCCGCCCACTGACGAAAGCAAACCTACAAAGGTTAACACTGCGATAAACGGGCCTGGGATGCATCATTATTGTGATTAGCATGATCTTTAACCTCATATGTGTGTGTCTCGCAGTCAAAACTCTTACAATGACAGCAAGTGCAATTGCGATCAAGTGCAATCAAATTGCACTTTTTAAGAGGAACTGCACTATAAAGACAAGTTGCTCATTTTTGTCATGTAATCATGTGAAACTTGCACTGTACTGCAGCTGAAAGTCCAGTGATCAATCAGAAAGGGAAGTTCTCACGGCTGCACTCTTTGAAGCATTGCGTTGCCAAAGATTGCTTAAAAAATTTATGTGAAACATTTTCTACAGCAGAACTGAAACACACCACATCAGCCTTACTGGAGGTGTGCGAGGTTTTATAGATTTGTACATCTTTTTGTACAAGAGGACAAAAAGTCATTCCTCCAGTTCCAGCCAAAGAATCAAAAGAACCAAACAAAGAACCATCTCTGCTTTTCCACGTCACATGTGACATCGCATCCCCCATTCCCGATTCCTGCTGAATTCCTGCAGGAATCAGAAAGATAAATCACATTCTGGCTTCATCCTCTTCGACTACAACCTGGGTGGTTCAGATCAGCCAGCAAACGAATCGTCGGCCCACACGTGACAATCGCGTTAGCTCTGCTACACCAACACGTTTGTGGTAGCCAAAAGAAGGAAAGCAGGTATCAACCCGCACAGATCTGCTCCGGAAAACGTTTCCAGGCCATGTCGCCTTCCTGCTGAACCGAAGGTGATGCTGGAGGAGAGACCCCCGCGGAGGGTTTGCAGCGGCACATTTAAAGCTTCTCGTTCCGTTTCGCTGGCATCGGGTCACCGCAAACGCACGCCATCACGTAAGAGTCGAGTTCAAAAGCCTCACACGGTAAAAGAGCCAATGAAACACGTCATAATCCATCTGGATTTGATGTCAGGCGGTTAAAGGTCTGCGCTGCAGCTGATCATTGTCCTTTCATGAGGTGAAACTCTTCTGAGGTACAATTCAAAGAAATCTGCTTTCAATCATGTTTATGGGCCTGTTGCAGTAAAACACAGAACCACCATCAGCTCAGTCCCACGCCGCCACCTTTTAAACTGCAGCAGCTTTATCATAAAACTCACATTCATAAAACATCTCAAACCCTTTTTAGTGAAGTTTTCATTCTTTGTGCCTGCACGCGTGATGGGAACCACGTTCTCCTCCTCGGGGTATTTCGTCTGTTTTCTTGCAGAAAAGCCAATATTTGTTTTCCGAGTGATCTATTGTGATCCAATAAAGTGCACTCTTTCAGCAGGAGAAGGAGCTCTCCTGTTTTTACTTCAGCTGAATGAGGCCACAGGGCGCGGAGAGTTAATCTCTCCGGGCCACCACCCCGCTTCCCCCGAGCAGGTCATGAAATTAGGTTGCTTCATTTCAGCCTAAAAAAACCCAAAAAACTCTAAGCATGAGCCAAATACGAGATTGTGTGATTAAAACGAATTAGCTTTAGCTTTAGCAGCCGGCTGTCTTTTTTTCCCCCATTGGCATGGCTGATTCTTTATGTTGCAGATCCTGAAGGGATTTTAGAGGATTTTCCCATTCATGAAACAAGTGCAAGGTCGAGCTGGATGAACTGTTTTGTAATGCGCTCGTGTACAGACTGACAGAAACACAACAGAGGAACTATGTTGCCTGGAGGAGGGAATACGCCCATTCACTACTGGGCAGCAACTGTGGAGTGACATCATGCAACTCCAGGCCTGATTCTTTTTTATTCAAACCAGGCGGCTCCGTTTATATATTTCTGTTGGGCTTTTACCAATAAAGGAAGATGTGCTGGAAAAAAAGTAAGCAGATAATACAGTTCATACATTAATTAAGTCCAATTTCAATTACTGGGAATATTTTAACACTGATGCCTTTTATGAAATTTGCTGTGGTCCCAATTTATCCCATTTGCACCAATGCAGCAGTCTCCACTAACCCTGAGTCAGCAACATCTTTGATGTGATCAGCAGAACTAGACTTTTCTCAAACCTTGACGTGCTTCATTGACTAAACTCCATTGTCAACTGCAATGAAACTGCCCTCTATTCTTTCAAAAAAAAAAGCTTTCTCGCCTGCGCCTTGATGGAGACACAGTGTCGGCGAAGTCACGCCAAATGTTACTACTTCCCTGTTTCTATGTTCGAAAATAAAACACAAACGTACGGCAGCACTGTTTTCCACTGCTTCTTGCGCTAATGGCAGGGTCATCTTTCCCTCTCCTCACGTTGCACAACACGGTTTATCAGCACTAAAACACGGACGGGTTAAAAAAAAAGAAAAAGAGAAGCCTGACTGCAGGGTTAACATTCTGTGGCAACCGCCGCGGGCACAGAAAAGCTTACGGTTGCAACACGCAGCCTGATGTGCTTGAGCAAGTTTCCTCCAAGAACAGAGGAAAATCAGAAGGTCGGGTCCAGACGCATCAGAAATGTAGATTCGACGCCCTCGCTGGCGCACTCTGCCCCGTCATACTGAAAACTCCCGCTGTAGGAAACTCCACCAGAGCCAGGTTTGCGTCAGTCAGAGCTTCAGCCGATTGGAGGAAAAGAAATGAAATATTGATAGAAGGTGGATAAGCTGCGGGGAGTCAATTCAGGGTGGTAATTTGAGGTTTATGCGCAGTGCGCTGTTAGAAACTTCAAGAGTGATCCCAAGTCAGCATCTGTTTCATTTGTTCAGCACATTTTACAGTTCAGCGTAAGAAAATCTCATTTATAGCCAAAGATCCACGCAGAAATACTCCCACCTCTAACAGAATGTGTTTCATAATTTAAAGTAGATGATTGCTGATGCTGATGAAAAGTAATGAAAAGCTAAATCAATCTGCAGAACCAGCACTGCATATTATCACTGCTCACATTAGTCTGGGGTAGGAAGCTTGTTTATTTTGTTGCATCTTTATTGCCATCTACTACAGCTGCTGACAGGCTTCATAAATTGCATGCACACACACACACACACACACACACACACACACACACACTCACACTACATCTGAAGTCTTCAGCTCCATCAGAGAGTAGGAAGTCTGTGTGATCAGATATAAATGTGCTCATGATAAATTTCTGATGAACTGTGCATGGCAAATCTGGTTTAGAGAAGCAACAAATATTGTGCTTAAATGGAACTAAAAACTCCAGTTTCTATCAAACAGCCTGAGAAGCATTTACATCGAGAGGGGGACAGACTCCACATGCCCCCATTAGTATAGCAAATCTTAATATCTAATACTAATAATATTCCAGCTCTAACAATAATAATAATAGTAATAATAATAATAATAATAATAATGATAATAATGATAATAATAATCTTGCCCCAGTAACACCAATTGACAAGCAGCCTGCACATTTGCATCTGACAGGCTGCAACACTTCAACATCTGCCCCAGGCTCACTGACGTGCTGTTGACCGTGACCTCTGACCCCTCTGGTGAAGACCTTCCCCGTGGGGATCACTCTGAAGAACAACTAGGTTAGAACGCATCCACTCCCACCTTAGCGGGACTAACCAGGCATCAACATCTAATGACACGGCCGAAATCTGTTGACGGGCATGTTGAAACCAACACGAAAACACTCATCTCCCAAATATGAAGACGAATGACAGGCAGAAGTGTCAACAGCGGGGATCGGAACAGGAACTCCACACCGAGGCACCGGGAATGGCTGGAACCCAAAGCTGCTGGGTTTCACAGGGCAACGGCGACGGCTCACCGTCACATCCGAACGCGCACAGGTCAAGCGCTCCGGATCGAGCGTGCGCAGCTGTGCGTAACCGCGGCCAGGTGCGTGGGGGAACGACGCGCGTTCGAACGCTCCCCACGCGTAAAGCGGTGCCAAGACGCAGAAGACGGGGGGGGGGCATGAAGGGATGATTGGACTCACCTCAGCGGCCTCACGTTAAGGTCCGGAGCGCAGATTGTCCTGAAAAAGGCGAGGCGACGCTCCGGCGCTAGCGGCTGCCTCCGAGAGAGAGGAGGAGTTGATGTTTGCTCCAACACGGGAGAGCACACGAAGAGAGGGAGCCACGGCCACAGCCGTGGAAAACGACGTTGGCTGTAGCGAGAGCGCCTCCTACAGGGCGCAGCTCGCAACTCCACCTCGGCTCCTTCATACTGGAAAAGATGCGTAAAGATGAAACTGGCTGACGGAGCCAGGCTGAACCCGCGGAATTCTGATTCATCTTCACGCCTGTTCCTAAATATTGTTATTCCAAAATGATTTATAAATCAGAAAAGACTGGAATTAAATTTCAATCCAGTTTTTTTTTTTTTTTTCTTTTCAGTAATCAGGGTGAACTTGTGAGAAAAACGCCCCACCGATCCTAAACTTAAGTTTTGTAATTCATTTTAAAAAACTTACTGTAATTGATCAGAACTAAAAGCAAATTAATAAATAAAATAAGCAGTAACTCCAGTTTCAATATCCTTCTGACTGTTGGGGTGTGTTTGTATCGTAGGTGTGTTTTATGACCGTCATGACTGTAAAAACGTCTCAGACTTTATCCTAAACAATGTTTAAATTTGAGGTGTCACTATCAGAGTTGACAAACACGCTATTCTGTTCAGGTCTATTGACAAGTTTAAAACAAAAAGCCTTCTCCAGGGTTTGACTTTAGTGTTTTTGGCCTCTTTGATGAGACGCTTGTTCCAGTCACCTGAGAGAAAAGTCAATGATTAATCAGCATGATGGTTTATGACTTTACAACTGCAGCAGACTTTGGAATCTCTGCCTCCGTTTTAAACAAAACGTTGGGTTTCACTGGTGTTTCGGGAAGCATTATTCCCGATTCCAAGCAGAACTCCAGCCTCGCTGCGCCTCAGACACGCCAGATTCGTCTACTTTGCGAGCCTGCCAGGATGCTGATGCCTTGGCCGAGGTGGTGTCCCATGACAACCATCTCTGTCCTTCTAAACCAAAGGTCACAGCTTGTTTCGACAAGGGTTTTATAACCAGCAATCCACAGTTTTACTCCACCCAGGACAGAAGTTTGAAACCAGAACCTCCAGAAGGATCCGAATCAGCTCCACTGGTTTCAGCACATTTGTGAAAAGGAAGGTCCGAGCTTCAGCCATCATGCCTTCCAGCAAGAAGACGATACACTTCTTGTGCAGCACGCTGGTTACCGCCATCGCCGTGGGAGTGCTGGGGTATGGGCTGTCCGCAGACTGGGCCAAGGCCACCATGGACTGCGCCAGGGTCGATGTCGGCTTCTTCAACGAAACAGTTTTGGTTGTTTACAACTTTTTTAATGGGACTATAACCCAAACATCTTGTTATTCCTTTGAACCTCGTGATGAATTTGAAGGTAATGTTCTAAAACTATAATCACTATTATCATCATTGTCGTACAGGCCACATATATATTCTTCCTGTGTTGTGTAAAGTGTTCACCATGTTGGGAAAAATCGGAGGAGCCCCCCTGGCCTTGCACTCCCTGGTTCTGTGCCTGCTGGTCCTGTGTTTTCTCTTCTCCGCCGTCAGCATCCTCATCTCCCTCTACAACAGTGTCAGCAACCCCTATGAGACCTACATGGGGCCCGTGGGCATCTACGTCAGCAGCTCCCTCAGCGGTGGGTGGTGGAGGCACGTCCAGAAGAAAGATAAGAAAGATATTGAATATTGGGTTTTTCAGGGGTTTCTCTGTCTCGCTTCCGCAGCCTGTTTTTCTGTCCTGGTGCTCGTCATATTTGTCCTGAACGTGAAATTCACCAACATGGCGGAGGAGACGGTGAGGGACAGCACCGAGGGCATCCCCGTGGAGCTGAAGAACAAGTCGGCAGAGATGCAGCTGGGCTACTACCTCGTCATCCCTTACGTGGTTTTGTCTCTCCTCACCATCGGGATCATCTACATGTACGACCACGCCGCCTACACACACAGGAAAGAGCAGCAGAAGCCCACCGAGGACGCGCCCAAGGAGATCATGATGTATTAGTCAGGAACTAGATGTGTGTACGGCAGAAACATGCTTCCACAGCTCCATTAGTGCAGTACGATGTTAATTTTAATGCATTTGAGTGATTATGTTTGACCACCGCACCATGTTCTACTGACTATTACTCGTTGCTTCTTGTTTCTCTCACTCTTTTCAGCACGCTAACTAAAAGGATTGGTGTGGATTTTATATCTGTCTGCCTTTGATCAGGTTTCAGTAACATCTATTTATTTTGTATAAAGATATTGCAAATATTTATAAATTTAAAGAAGCTTAAATAAAAAAAAAATATTTTCGCCTAACATTATTTTCTTAACTGACTCGGCATCTGTTGAAAAAAGACAAGGAAAAAAGGAAGAAGAAAAGACAGGTGAGGGGAAAAAAAGATATTTTGTTGATATTTTCTGCCCTCTGTTGACAATATGGAGTAAGTGCATGAACGTTCAAGGACAATTTATGGACGTTTTATTTCATTCCGTGGAGATCTTTGTATTATTTAAAATACAAAATATTGTGTGGACAGAATTTCTATGATATTTAAACTGTTATAATATAACACTACATATGGCCATCAGTTTTTATGGGTTCGTCAAGTTATTATTATTTTTTTTAGCAGTTTTATTTGTAGATTCTGAAAGAATCTATTCTATTCTATAAAATCATTCCTATAAAAGTCATTTCTCTTTCTGGTTTAAACATCTGTTTTAATAGCAGATATTCTTCAGGCTTTTTTTCCCTAAAATGTTCCTAACAAAACAAGGTAACTTTCTCAAGTTAAATCAAGTGGCTACAGCTATTTTAATCCACTGAGTAATTTAGCTTTATTGCTCACAGACTAATTCCAGTCAGTAAAAATCCCAGGTATATGCAAACCCTCCACACTTGTGCAGAAGTGCTTTTATCTGCTGTTTCCTGGACCTTCAGACGCTCTCCCAGCTCTGGTTCTGATGACTGTGTTGACATGAGATCCAGCTGAAGTGTCCTGTTACCGTTTCCCGTGTTCCCATCACTCAGGGCCTAAACTCTGTTTGGACATGCCCTTTTCCAGCACCTCTCAGCTCTGCAACGCCTTCTACCTGCCTTCAAAAGAAGCTTTCTTCCACCGAGTCTCACACTTCAAGGGACCTGTGGAAGGACGCAGCAATCTGCTTTTGTGCTCGTCAGGCTGAAAATGTATTAGATTTCTCTTACCAGTGAATCAAAGCTGGACGGAAATTCCGTGATCCACTTTCTTCCTTCTGGGTCTAAATCTGTGATCAATATATCAGACTGTTAGCTTCTTTCCTGTCTAATGATTCATGGGACACCTGCTGCAGCCCGGCTGTGACAGCACCCAGCGTGGTGCCGTTGCAGGCTGTGTTCTCCAGAGGAGGCCACGTTCAGGGCAACCCTGCTGCGTAACTGATGAGCTGCTCTGATCTGAGCTCGTATTTACGCATTACAGGAGTGAGACCTCCAGGATTCACCTCTGACCACCTGCAAGAACAAAATCCAACCTGACTAAGTTTGTTTGCTAAAGAACCCCTAATTTTAGCCTCTTTGCACATTAGCAACAGCCACAGCTGACCAGAAGTTCCCCTTAGAAGTAAAATCTGAGTGATACGTATCTTCTGTTCTGAAGAGAAGCCTGTTTAACACCTGCCAGAGGAGATCTTTACTGTCATCTCTGAATCATCTGCTGTGTGCACCGAGGTGTGGAAGAGCCCAAGTGTCATTCACAGCTCCTTCTCGCTGTTTGCTGTGCAAACATGGATTGAATAAAATCAGAGATGGGCTGTACTCTCTTCCCCTCTCTCGGTGTCTTTGCCCAGCCGGGATTATGCAGAAGCCCTGAGCCTCAACCGCTCACTCCTGTGTGATAGGATTAAAGCGGAAACTTTTGTACCTGTGAAATCTTATCCTCCCTGGCCCCGCATTACAGAGGCCTGTGAAACAGACACCTTCAGCTGCAGGGCAGGGGGAGACGGGGGTGGGCAAACACGGACAACTCCACAAGGGCATGCTGGGTGTGGTGGTGGTGGGGGTTGTCTGCTCCCATCTTTAGGAGACAAATCGCACACGTTAGGTTTATATCTAAATACAGCATGTATGCAGGAAAAACTGTGTGTGCGTGTGCATGCGCACACATGAGATGAGGCTGAGTCTCATGCTGATACCCCTCCCCAGCCCCTGGACACCCAGCAACCCCCAACATTTGGGAGTCTGAGAGGTTCCTCTGGTGACAAGGACAGGGTTAATAGCGGGAAGTTGATGTTTGTGCTGCCGCTGTATCATTATCAATGACCAAACGCCTGAGACTTTGCTGTTCCCTTAAAAATCCCCCCAAACTGCACAGAACTTGTGCAGAAGTGATAAAACCATGTTACAGTTCTGCATAGATAGATGTTTGTATACTTACACGCATCTGCACAATGACTATATGTCTTATATTTCTTCATTTCTAAGTCAGAATATGTATAAAATATTCCAAAAGCAGGAAGGTGGTGAATCAGAGCTGTCTCAGGTAGCGATACCTGACATTTGACCTTTAGGTTTGTGTGTTTTCAGAATGGTGGGCACTGATGTATCACTTATGTGTTCATGTACCACTGAGTGTCGGTTGAAACTCCTCATGATAACTATGAGGTTCTCTGCTTTTCTGATTAGTTTGGAAGCGGCTTAGAGTCTTTTTTGATACAAATCCTTGACGGGCAACAGTGAGGAGTCACATGGATGGGAAGCCTCGTGTGATGCTGCTGTGGAGGCAGGTTGCTCAGTTATCTCTGCCATTAATCTTAATTTGTCAGTGAAGGCTGAGTTGAAGGCGGAGGGAAGGACAGAGGGAGGAGGACTGAGGGGTATTTGCACCCCTGCTGCTCCATTATGGTGTCATTCCACTGTTAAAAAGAAAGATAAGATCTTCTCTAAATTACCTGAAGCCAATTCTCCACTTTACCTGCCTGACAGGCCGAGGGTGGGGTGAGGTGGGGAGGTCCCAGGATAAGGAAAACCTGAACAAATCCATTCATGCCAAAACTTTATGACCATTCAATCAGTTGGTTTTTTTTTTTTTGTTTTGTTTTGTTTTTTTAAGTTTAGAGCATTTTACACTCAGCGTGATGGATGGAGGAGGCCTGAGCACTTTCTCTGTCCCATTCCTCTTGACAACCTTGCTGATGAACGAGCCCCTGATTGACAGGTGTGATACATATCAGCACGTTGTGTCACACGGTTTAACCTCCTGACACGGCGACTGAACTGCTGCCGTTTGTCTCGGGCACAGTTATTCAGCATTAACGGGACAGTGAGACGACAAAGCTTCAAGACAGCATGAATGTGCAGCAACAAGCTGCTGGTATTGTTGTTAAGTGTGAAAATTTGCCATTTCCCTCCACCTTCTCACCAAATATTAACTGTATTACGATGTAAATATGGTGTCAGAAGTCCAGTGTATCCTTTTGCACATATAAAGACTAAAATTTTATTTATTAATTTAATTAGCATCTTTGCAACTTTGTCTGCACTTTCCTATTCACGCATATTTACTATTTTATCCCACTAGAGGGCAGTGTTCACCAAAGTATCCACTTCTTAGCATTAAAAAAAAACCTTCTTAATCAAGTAACAGGCGCGTTTATTGTTATAATTGACGACTACAGGTGTTCTTTGCTAGATTTGTATTAAATAGACAGTCTATTAAAAAAAAAAAAACAAAAAACCTGACCTCCAGCTCCTGGAAGACCTCCGACTGGACATGGACAGGATCCATAGATCACAGCCTGAGACCAAGACACTTGGTCACGGACCACAAACTGCGCTCCAGTCCATATAGCCATAAAACTCCAAAGATTCCAGCCTTCTGCACCTGCCGACAGCACATAATAAATTCCAATCTGCCATGCTCTCGTTCTAGTAGAAGACAAAAACCTCTTATTTGTGGACTCCTGTTAAAATTAAGATCTAAAGCCAAAGCTAAACGTTTTAGCATGAAGGTGGTAGAAAATCTGCATCTCCCCAAATGTCACATAAATTCTGCGAGCCTTACAGATGAGACCTCATGTCATACAAAGCGTCGTCACAGGTTCTTGTCGAGGCCCTCAGAGCTCCTGACAGCACAGAGTGTCGTTTACAGGAGCCAGATGGGCAGAGGTGCCGGGGAAAAGTGCACCAAGTGCCCCCTATTGAGCTTTATGAATGGATTAAAGGGTTTGCAAAGCTCTGTCATAAGGCTGTCAATCACTGCCTCAGCCTCCTGATATTTATGGTCCTGACTACAGAAGAAGCCTTGAGGGCTGTTGTCATGATGAGTATAACTTCATTTGTCAAGTCTTTCACCTCGGTGTCAACACCTGAGTGCAGTCAAAACAATAAAGACAAAAAATGACGGTTATTCCCACAGCCAAAGCAGTCATTTTAGTTTATTTCCTGTAACGCGGGTTTGATGAACAGAGCAGAATCTGATCTTAGAATATAGTCTAGGATGCAGCGTAGGCTCTCTACAGGAGGCGATGTTCTGTGTCATTCACCATGGAGACATGGTGTCTGCCTGCTGCAGGGATCACAAGCGCTTCAGGCCTGTTTGCATGTGTATGAAACAATTTGTCAGCCTACACAGCAATCAGACCCCTCATTCAGCCCTAACCCGAACCCCTCGGAGGTCAGACGGAGGCTCAGCACAAACATACACTTGAGTTTATTTTGGATTTCTAGTTAAAAAGTTATTATTCAGTGACGTAACCAGTGACATAGGAAGAGTTGGTTGGACAGTCAGGAATATAAATCACTTCATTTAGCACATTTAGTGAATTCTTCACTAAATTCTTCATTAAAATCTGGTGACACCTGTGCAGTGTGTACAGTGTTTAAGATTTAAAAATGCAAATATGACACAAATGTGACAATATTCAAGCATTAGAAACACGAGATAAAGTTGAGCCTGTAAAAGCTGCACTGACCTCCACAGAGGATTAGGCTAACCACCCGGCAGACAGATAAACGCAAACAGACCCCCAAAAGACAGCAAATATTTCTGGTAATGAGGCAAAGGAACAACTTGGGATTTTCTCTAAACTCTTTAAGCCATGTGTTTGGAGTGTGTGTTCAAGGCCTGGAGCTGAACAAGGTTGCTGAAACCAGGCAACGCGCAGCACCCGACTGCAGTTTCTCCGGAAACCAACCATTGAAGCAACAGTTTTTCTTAAGAGCAACAAATTCTAACAGATGTAGGCCTGTTAGTGCAAAGATGGCCATCTACGTCAATAGGACCGGACTGATGACAAAACCACATTAGCGTGTTACAAATTCACTTCTCTGCAGCCAGCCACCAGAGGGCATCATAACACCCTCTGAAATCAAACCTTTGAAGTTCTAGTTTCATAATAAAGGTTTAATGCAAACGTTTAAATGTTGCAATGAATTATTAAAGAATTACAGAAACCATAATACTTTGTTGCAACAAAACATTCCAGTCAGTGAAAGACTTCACAAACAAGAACCAAAGCAAACAACAAACAAAACCCCCAAATGCTATTCCTCAAATCTTCTTTTAAAAGTTAGCTGCTTGAACTATGCCTTTTTTGGAAAAAATTAGACTGCAATCCTCTGTGCTAAAAATGGGCCAGTAGCCACCAGCGCTACTGGTATTAAATTAAGTTGAAGCCACTAAAGACAAACCAGTGATAACGGTGTTGATAGCACTCCCTCACTCGTTCGCACTCTTCGCGCCAACTCATCACCTCCTGCTTGGGTGTCAACAATGAGAGGAAGAGGAGAGAGAAGGGTGAGGAGGGAAGAGGGGGAGAGGCGCTGAGGGGGGAACTCTTGGAGGGGATCACCTTGCCGAATCTGTGCAGGCCTCAGCTCGGCGCACTTAGCCGGAGCCAGTGTGTAGCGGAGTGTAGGTCTCCCTGAGGCGACTCTCAGGCCCTGGCCTCCCCGCCATTGTCATCTGCCCATCTCTCACCCTCTCAATCTAACAATCCGCCTGGAGGAACCTCACTTCCTCCCTCCACATTCTTCCTCCCTCCATTACCCTCAGGAGGAGCAGGGGAAGTTGGGTTGGAGGGGAGTCCCAGGCGGGCAGGGTCAGGGGAGTATCGATGTCAGAGCCTCCGTGTCAGAGCCGCTCATTTGATTTCAGAATTATAGGAGAAGAAGAAGACGAAGAGGAAGAAAGAGAGAAGAACGTTGTGGGATATCACATGAAAACTTCAGCTGCTTCTATATCTGCATTTTTATCGCAGCACATTTATAAACTGATAACTAAATTAGTAATCATAAATGGCCAATAACTGTGAAAATCTAAAACAGAAATAATATTGTTTATGTAAACAAATCAGTTATGCAAAACTAAAGAAGTGGTAACAGGTTTTTATATAATATATGTTTTCGAACCCTTTTCAAAAACCCAACATGGGATGGACGAGTAAAAAGCCACTTGCACACCTCACTGACAGGAATGGCAAATATGTCATCATCCTGTGACGGGGTCTAGTTGGGCCGTTTCACTGAGTGCACCCATGTCAGGGTGATGTATGGGTGCAGTAACACAAGCTTTGAGGGGGTGGCTGGGGGGCGGGGGTGCTGCCAACCAGTTCCTGAGCAGAAGAATACGGGCAGCATGTAAACATTTAGGACACGTCACTCCTTTTCTCCGCCCCTGTGGTGATTTATCAGCAGGAGGGAAATTGCAACTGTTTATCTGAACTCTTCCACAAACTGATGGAGCAGCTAGACCGTCGGAGGGGTCAGCCTCTCGGCTTCTAACGCTCTGGATTACACCTGCGGAGGTTTGTCTGACAATACCCTGCCCTTTGGGTGGTTGTGCATTCTGCGAAGCCGACCCAAAGTCTCTTAATGGAACCGGCTTGGGAGCGAGGAAGAGGGAGCAAAGCACTAAGTCTTGCAGGAATTTCTTCCCCTGGGGATCCCTGGGTGACGTCCATCTTCCCCCTGAAACTGGAGAACATGACTGACACTTTGAGTTTGCTCTCTTAAGATCCTTAAAAGCAATCCATTCTCCTAGATCCTGCACAAGTCTTTAACAGACAAATGATAGTTTGATAGATTTTGATGAATTAGTGCACAATTTAAAACTCTGCAGCATTATGTCAAGTATTATTTATTGGTTTTAGGTCTTAGATCACTTTTAGTACCAACAAAGGTTTTGAAAAAAATATGGTATAATTATGTCTAAATTAAATGATGTGGAAGAAATTTGAATTTAAAGCTAAGTAACAAAACCAAAAGGCACAACTAGCAGGGTAACTGTAAAGCCCCCATGTTAATATATAACAACCTTTCTTTTTCTGGTGTCCTTAACTAGTTGGGGTAATCAGTGACACAACCTGCCCAACAGAGGTCCTCATTCCAAATCTTCCTTTCTCAGCGTAACCAAAAACCTCGGTCATATACCAACGTCAGATCAAGAGGATCCTGAGACACAGTAAAATCGGAGATGTATGGGAACCATCGAGGTGGAAATGTGTGCGGTGATTTATCCCGGCAAGTCATTCCTGGTTCAGAGCTCCGACATGTGAAGATTTAAATGTGGGATCCAGGTGAGGGGATTTCAGATGACCCTGACAGAAGGTATGAAATATGGTGACATAAATGTACATTCTGTCAAATGGGTAAAATATCATGTTGGTAACATACAGTTAACCCCCCACTAGCTCCTGGAATGTGGCCCAACCTGAACCCTGGGATTTTCTTCCTCTCTGGCTGCTAATTTTAACCCCAAAAATATATTTCCACTCCATTACACTAAGAAGAGGGCAGCAGAATGATTCTGCGGATGATTCCAAACATCATTCATGGTGCTTTTCAAACACTTTCTAATCCTCCAAGTGCGACACAAACTCTCAACAAAGGAATTCTCCGTCCCTGTAGTGGAGCACGACCTGCTGGGAGGAGAGTTCTGCTCACCGTAAGATGTCAGAATGATCAGTTCAGTGTGTTCAGGGGCTGGCATGGCCTCAAAGGTTTGGCCAGTGAGGATGACAAAGCCAGAGTGTGCAAACAGGGCACAGTGTGTGTGTGAACGCGACACAGCAACAGAACAGAGGTGGAAAGAGCACAATGACTTCACAATGCAAACGGGCAAAAACACAAGACTTTATTGTGTGTGTGTGTTGAGCAAAGCAGTGACCCAAAAAGACTGATCCCCGGATTTTGTTAGACTATATAGCATTATTGGTGGGAAAAAAAATTGTTTAAAAAACATTTTGCATTGTCATTATTGGAGTTGGAATTTTTTGAAATAAAGATGCTTAAAAAAACATTTCTAAACTAAAATTAGGCCACTTCCAGTGAGAATTTACACTCTTTTGAAATTACAATTGTCTGTTATTAATTGGCTGTAAAATTTCAGAAAAACATACCAGAAAAAAAGTCATTTAAATCATGATTGCAGAGAGAGGTGGCTTTGAATGCATCAATGCTGTTTCAATGGGCCCTTCACTGTATTTGATCTATACAAAAAGTGACACCTGTTGACATTGCAGCCATCTGTTTCACATCTATCTCAGTTATGTGCAAAAACTGCAGTTTTCCAAAGGATTTCATGATGATCACATTTTTGCCAACACACAAATGTTCATTTCTCCCTCCAGCAAAGGCGACCCACAGCATCGAGTGTGATCACTTCATCAAACTCCTGTTCAGTCACTCTGTGGAGCTGCAGCACCGTTGACTGTAAATAAAAGTTCAGGCAGAGAGCAGGTGCAATTCCCCCAACAGTCGCCAGGAAAAGGTGACACTGGGAGTTCATACCTGAAAAATAGACGATGCACCAAGCTCTTTAAGCCTTCTACTTAGTGCCAACAATTCAATTATCCCACTTAAAACATGTTTTCAGCCTCTGGGACGAGCTTTTGACTTCAGAATCAGAATCAGCTTCTCTGGGTTTAGATTTTTATCTCTGGCAACCTAAAAACCCTCAGCTGTGCTAATGACGTCCAGGAGCGGCATGATTCATCTGAGGACCATGTTAAATGGCTGCTTGTCTCGACGGTCCAACCCTGCACTTCAGCAGGTGGCTCTTTTCATTAAACCTCAATTGGCCGATGATGGTGCTCTTCATTAAAGACTGCTCTGAAATATGGGCCCGAGATGATTGCCCCTGTTCGGGTAAATATAGTGGTTGGACAAGGCAGTGAAATGAAAAGTCGGTAGAGCCGGAGCCATTATGCTGTCAGCGCTCAAACCATTACACACCATTAAAACCAGCCCAACTCTGTGATTCATCCTCATTATGTTTATTGGAGAGACATTCTGATCTCATTGGAGGAGCTTCAACATGCATCACCATTTTATCCTTGCTCAGCAGGGTCTCTTTTGCTAAAAAATAAATGCTAGAGCTTCTGGGATTATGTAGGGTAAAAAACATTCATAAAGTCATCAAAGCATAAAATCAGTAATAAGAAAAAAACTATAAACGTACTGTAGAAGATGTTGGGCAACCTCTAGACTTGAATAAAGTGGAATGGTTTAGTTTCCTCTTCAATCCAGATATTAATGTTAGCCACCATATTTAGGAGTTTATACCATAAGTTGTTGCTACTGTTTGAATTCAAGATTTTAAGAATAAAAATGACTATAACACTCACAGCAGTGAGGAAAATTTTAATCATTTCATCATTTTAATAGGTCTTCATTGGTAATAGACAGGTGTGTTTGTGTATGACAAAGATAGAGAGAAAGAGAGGATAAAGAGAAAAGAGCGAGGGAGAGAAAGAGAGAGCTATAGAAGCTGTCAGTGTTGACATGTACGCAGGACGACAGTGTGCCGTGCTTATTTAACTGAATGGAAATGAACCTCTTGTCAGCCCCCCGCCCCCACAAATTCTTTTGACAGCACCACAGGTCCACGTTTGTCGCTGCCGACTGACCTTTTTAGCACAGGTTAGATAGAGGGGGGGTCACACTGACCCAGTTCTGAGGGCCCAGACAGCAGAGGGGTCCTGAAGAGGATCCAAACAAAGGCCGTTCTATCTGCTCAACTTTGAATGTCATTAATATGTAATCATATTCAAATGGCTCTGGAGGAGGCGTCTGAGCCCACCCTGCATGCAGACAGAGGACGGGGGGCTTGGCCTCCAGGACTTGTCCTGAGGTGGCTCTTCTCTTGGTCTGAATGGCCTGTGGGCCTGTGGACATGCAGCAACTCATCACTGCAGACAGACAAGTCTCAGGCTGGGGTTGTCCCTGAGACTGGCAGACTAGCATGATAGGTATTCTTCAACACCCCCCCATTGTGATTTAACTGATGGTCACAAGTTCCATTAGCATAGTGACAAAAGACAGCAACACCTCACTTTAAATTCTATCAGGTAGCCTGAAAGCAGAGTGTAATGAAAGGGATAATTACGCGATTTAGATCGGGAGGGGCACTGACGGTTGCACAAAGCTATCGGGACAAGTTGTGACCCACCTAATTATGACAGGGCTCCCATCAATCTGAATGTAACGGACGACTTTTGGACTAGTTGGTAGTCAGTTTAATCTGGTTTTATGTCATTTCCAATTTATGGCCCGTGTACCGCTGCCCCAGGAAGGCAACGGGGACAGACGATCATCTTAAAAAGAAAAAATCTGGAAAAATAAATATTAACAGTGTAAACACTTTTACGGTTTTTCCAAAAGTTGTTAAAAATATGACACATATCTTAACCTCAAAGTAATCTTAAATATTCAAGTAGTTTTTACCAATGACGACCTACCATCAGCCATTTCTGACTATAATTAAGTGACCCATTAAATAACATTTGTTGATTTTAAGTCCTGCAGAACATTTTGTGTGTTTGTGTCTTTGCATTTATGTCGTTCACCTGTGCGCTTCAGATGATCTGAAGCTTGTCAAAAACTCTTTTTCTTTGTGAAGAATCATGAAAATGGCCTCTTTGCCAAGTGGGGGCACATCAACACCCTCCTGTGGATGATGCTGGTCTCCTACCACGGAACGGCCGGTTGTGCACATGCGCCTGCATGCGTGTGCATCCTAGATGATGTCACAGCTCAGGAATGCTGCCGCACGGCTGGAGGGGAACCAGCCCATGTGACACGACACTTGCATGTTTTCAACAAGGACGCGAGCGCGACGATTCGCTAACAGAGCAGCTTTTACAGCTAACAGTGTGCTTGAAGAGTATGTTGGTGTGTGTGTGTGTGTGTGTGGGGCCCCCCCCCCCCCCCCCCCCCCGGGGGGGGGGGGGGTGTTTGTGGTTGGGGGGGGAGTTGTTTGGGGTTGATAGCGTGTGGTGGTGGGGGTGGGGGTGTTTGGGGGGTTAGTGTGGGGGGGGTGTTTGGGTTGGGGGTGGGGTGTTTTTGGGGGTGGGGGGGGGGGGGGGGGGGGTGTGTTTTGGGGTGGGGGGGGGGGGTTGGGTGGTATGGGTGTGGGTGGGTGGTTAGGGGTTTGGGGTTTAGGGGGGGGAGTGGGGGGGGGAGGGGGTATGGTGGGTTGGGTGTTGTGGGTTGGGGGTTGGGGGGGGGGGGGGGTTCTTGATTAAAGCACTCTAAAAGCTCTTTCTCTCCTCTTTCAGTTGACAGAAGATGCTTTAGAAGTGAGCACCAGGCTTGAAGTACAGGTTTGGATTAGTGAAACACAAAGGGCCATTTGGAGTGTGTCTGTGTGTGTGTGTGTGTGTGTGTGTGTGTTTGGGGGGGGGTCGCCTGCCTGTTTCTTGAAAGGCTATCATTTAGAGCCTTCACCCGTAGGATCACCTTGCAGCTTACGTGGGGGAAAAGTTGGGTGAATGTTGATCGGGCCCATTATTTGGCCCCGTGTGAGGGTGTGTTTGATGGTTTAGGCCAAGGGGAGGGGGGCTCCAGAGGTCTTCGAGGCTCGGTCTGTCTCCCTTCTCCTGTCTCTCTATTGGTATGCATCCCTGATAATAGAGGTGGGAGGCAGGGGGTCTCATTAGGGGCTGAGATGGGAAGGGTGGGAGTGCTGTTTTGTGAAAGGGGGGGGGGGGGGTGCTCACCGAATCTTCAGGCAGATGCACCATCATCAGGAATGAAACTCACGA
>CAAE01014623.1:193435-233862 GCA_000180735.1 Tetraodon nigroviridis | reverse complement strand
TTATGAGGAATGGATGTTATGTAATGAAATGGGAACAAATCGGTGGCGGGGGCGGGTGTGGTGTGATGTGTCTGCAGGTGGGCAGACAACACCCCCCCCCCCCCTCGCCACACTGAGCGATTGCTTCCCTAACAGCTCCCAGCAATGACTGACAAGCGCGGCGGCAGAAGCAGCTATTTCCAGAGTCCCCTGAGTACAGACTCGTCTTGTCTCTTCCGTCCTTCCACCAGGATTCCAGGCCACACCGGGGAAAAAGGATTCCCTCTGGGCTGCCACTTCCTCTGTCATCCGTCACCAGCTCCTGTCTGAGAGGAGCAGGTAACGACAGCATGCAGGTGCTGCTTGCTGGCTGGTATCACCGACAAAGCAGCTGGTATCTAAATTCAGTTAAATTCAGATTATTTCATAGCTTTTCCTTCCTAAAAGTGCTGTTTTCATCTGAATAGAGCCAACATAATAACAGATTAACTTGTTTCGCGGGAAAATTGGTGCTCTGTGAACCCCGGCGGCGGTCCTTACAAGGTCTTGTTTGGAATTTCATTTTAAACTCAAGAATGGCTGCAGACATTAGGAGGCGATTAGGAGCCTGGTGTTAGGATTATCAGGAGAACGAAGTGGACGTAGGCCTTTGTTGACATGTTTCACCTGTGTCCGAATGACCCTGAACTTGTCCCAAATGTCGGTCTGGCTGAGGCGAACACCTCTTCTGGCTTCTCAGCAGTGTGTAAAACCGCTGCCACGGTTTGTTATGACAGAGGTCGCGGATAACAGATGATCTGCCTACAGTTCCCTAATGTGAGAACAAAGACTTTGTCAGAATATATCCCTGCAGCGGAGCGAGCGGCGGATAGATTACACTGTTTTGGGGGATCGTTTTCCAGACAACGATGTGAAGACAGGACCAGGCGGTGGATTTACTGATTCTCGTTCTAGGCTGTTAATCTTTGTAAATCTCTGAGCCAGACGCGTTTTGTTCAGCTGGAACTCCGGATTATTCCCTCCTTTCTCTTCCATTTAAGCTAAACTCTGGTGTATTGGCGCTTATTGCGACTTCTACTCGTGGGTTGTTTGGGATGACGTTCCTGCTGTTCTGTAAAACTCCTGGATGCGTGAGGATGAAAACCAACTCACGTCATGCTCACTGACAGACATTCTCCTCAGCTATCGTTTTCACACCCCCCCCACCCCCACCCCGACTCCTTACGCCCATAGGTGAGCTGTCATCATCTCGTTCCCTCAAACACTTAACTTCCTCACGAGCTGGAACGGTAATGTAAGAAACCATCCCTCTTCTTCCCGTTGACTGCTACAAACAGATGTGAAACCTGAGGGCCGCCCCCCCTCCCTGAAACCGCTGTCTCTGTTCAAACGCTGGATGTCCTGCAAACCCACAAACTGGGCCCACGCCACCACCGAGGAAATGTGTCCGTGTGAAGGGCAGACCTATCGGCTGTGGAGATCACGCTCAGCCGTTAACGGGAGTTGGGTTTCTCACTTCTCTGAGCGCAACTCTACCCAGACGTGATCCATCACTCCGCGCCGGCCGGCGTGGACGACCCTCTCGGTTTGGAGCTGCGGGCGGCCCCTCTGCACGACAGCGGCTGAAACCAGTGCTCGTTTGTCTGGTTTTTGGCTGGTAAATGTTTCAGGTGAAACAACTGAGGATCTTCCCAGGAAAAAAAAAAAAAAGAAGCGTTTTTGTTCTCTGTGGTTTGATCGGGTCTCATGAGGAGATTAAAACAACCTAGTTGCAAAGCTTCGCCTGGGAGGGATGACCTTTGGAGGCTGAAACCGGTCATTATGGGTTTAGCCCACGAGGCATGTGCAGGGACCAGAGAGGGGCCAGCTTTACTCCGAGTTATTCTGCTGGACCCGGGCCTGTGGCCCTGGAGCCGGGGGGCCCTGCAGCAGGTGGAGCACAGACACGGTGGCCTGACTGATATGCATGCGAGCTGAGTAAATGTGCCCTGCAGGCTCGGGGCGCCGGAGCGTAGCATGTCTGAGAACGGAGGGGGCCGAATCGAACTTGGTAAACTGTCTTGGAATCTTGGAATAAAACACTTTCACTGTGCAGGTAGTAGGAGGCAAAACTGATAGAAAAGTAAAATTATTATCATCATTATTGATAAACTCGACCCCAGATGACGAAAAGGTCAAGATGAGAAGTACAATAGATGAACATAGTATGAAAAAAATAAGTGTAAAATTCTTCAATGTTGAAAAAGAAAACAATGAAAGAAAAACAGAAAGTTCCTTCAAGGCCTCTCTCTGCTCCAAAGACTTCATCCTCGATTCAGTGGCCGTGATGAGGACAGCAGAAACCTCTTTACTGTGAGAACCTGCTTCAGTATTACAAAAATCCTCTTTGTCTGAGCCGTGGCCCTGCTCCACAGATAATAGAGCAAAATGTGGCCTGAGGGAGATAATTTGTTCCCAGATCTTCAGATGGCAATATTTTCATTTGAGCCCAGGAGGGGATCTCTTGAATTGCCAGCTTCTATTGTGTTCCAACAAGGGGCACGAAAGTCTTGTCAATTAATTTTTCTTTTATTCCAGCCCACAGAGCGCCTGAGCGATTACAATTATCACCCAATTAAGAGGTGTTTCCTTTTATTTACAGGCTTTGATTCCGTGCATATACATATTGGTTCAAAATAAGATGGGACAAGGGTGTTAAATCACTTCAACATTTCCTCTCCACGCTTAAGGTTTTCCTCCCCCCGGCAGCAGATTTTCTGTGGTAACGGAGCACAACAAAAGGAGATTACGCGCCGTTGAACTAGTCCACTTTTTTCCACAGTGGTTCCCAGTACGGGAACATCACACACACGCAGGGAAATGCTTTGCGTGACAGCAGACGGAGACAGGTGCAATGTTCAACAAACAGGTTGACGTGAAGCAACCGTCTGAGCCACATCCAGCCCAGACAAAAAGATGAACTTCTGAACCCCGACGATGGAAGTAGAAGGTCTGATTGCTCGTTCACATGGGGCTATTAGGAGTGACAGGCGGAAAATGTCTCTGTCCTACACGTTTTACCGCTTATAGCTGCATTATTTCACATTTTCTGATACTTTCCAAAGATCTTGGTGCTTTTTGGAATAGTTTTTGTTGCACTGAAACTAAAGGAGAGCTAAATACGTAAACTGATTTGGCCTGAGTGAGGTTCATTTTGGAAAAAGTGCAAAGGGAGAACATAACCAGAGTTTATTATAAAAAAAACAAAGTTCTGCAATGTGCAGGTGTGTAAGCGTGAATAAAACTTAAGCTCTCGGTCAGAAGAATAATAAATGTCTTTAATTCAAACAACAACATGACTTTAAATAAAACAAAATTCACTCTAAAAACATATCATGTCCATTTTTTAAGAAAATAATTTCTGTACATTTTGTCTTTTTACTTAAAGACAGACCAGCTCCACCGAGCAGCCCGAAGGAACATTTTAATAATAAAAAGAAAAGTTACAGTGGGGCACCATTTAGGCCGCTGAAAAGGGTTTCAGTGGGCTGATTCTTGGGCAGGACAGGGACAGGAACTGTACAGAATTGTGGGTTGGAGACCCGCCCTGACTGGCGGTCTACACTTCGGTTCCTTCCCGGCTGTAAATCAGGTTATTGACGCTGAAGTGGTTGGACAGATTCTGCACCGATGTGTAATAGTTCATTCTGCTGTTGTCAGAGTTCACGGGAGAGATTAAACTGGGCGAGTAGGAGCCCAGCCCGGACATGTTCTCCCTGTTTTGAGACAGTCCTCCGAGATGCCCGGAACCGAACTCCCGCTCTGCGCCCCGGGAGGACGCGTCGGTGTGGCCGGCCAGCAGAGAGTTCACGTTGGATACAAAATTGTTAAAACACTGGCTGTTCTCCGTGGACGGAGACGGGGAGGAGGACTTGGGCTCCGTGGAGACCGGGGATCCGTGCAGGCTGGGCGGGGAGGAGCTGAGGAGGCTGGCGGTGTCGGAAAGCTTGTGCGCCCCGTCCTCACACTTGACGGGCAGAGCCGCGCTGCCAGCCCCGTTCATGTCAGACCTCCTTTTCCTTTTCCTCCTGAAGTTGCCGTTGTCAAACATCTTCTCACAGTTGGGGTCCAGCGTCCAATAGTTTCCTTTGCCTTAATGAAAGCAAAATACGAGAAAACGTTAATGAAAATGGTTAATTGCGTTTTAATCGTACAAGTGCAAACGTTAAAATAAAAGCTGTGGAACAACTCCGACATATTTCTGGAGCAACAGGTGTCACCACTGCATAGCTGAACTGAGGCAATAGTTTGAAATTTGAATGAAAGGAAAACGCTGTCTGAAGAGATGAATAACGGTGCGTAAAGCGGACTCACCTGGGTCGTCCTCATCCCTCGCCACTTTTTTGAAGCAGTCGTTCAGTGACAGGTTGTGTCGGATAGAATTTTGCCAGCCGGCCTTGCTCTTCTTGTAAAAAGGAAAATTGTCAGCAACATACTGATAAATCTGGCTGAGGGTCAGCTTCTTGTCCTGTGCGTTTTGAATGGCCATGGCTATCAGTGCCGAGTACGAGTAAGGCGGCCTGACCATCTTGAAGAGTTCCTGCTGGCTGGATATGGACAGCCAGCCCAGGTCTGCTCCTCCAAACCCGGAGGAGGGCGGTAGAAACTGCCTCTGGTTCGACCCATATCCTGGCTGAATGTAGGACGAGCTGCTGTTCCCCGGCAGATACGCAGAGGAGTTAATGCTGGGTCCGTTCAGCCACAGGTAGGGGTTGGTGGACGGGGTGGCGTACTCTCCGAGGCCGTAGCTGGTGGGGTGCGTCGGCGGCCTCTGGGGGTGATGGTGGTGCAGGTTTTGTTGGTACACCCCGTAGTTGTCACAGTACACGGCCATGTCCAGAAGCTCCTGCGCGCTGTGGTGCTGAATAGGACTGGTCTGTTGGTTGGAGGGTTGGTGTCCAAAAGCGTTCATAATCCGCTCTAACCGAATTCCCCAAACTGCAGGCTCGTCTCTGTCTCTCCCGGACTGAGCTAAGGCTGCGCTGCTGCGGTATTTATGCGAGGCGCCACAGGTAGTCCCATTGAAGAAAGTTGGTGTGGTCACACCCCTTCTCTCTGGTGCACTGACCTAATCTCCCTATCAATGAGCACCGATACTGTTTTAACTGCAGCGCACAGGTCAGACACCTTTTTATGTACGCACATCAAGGGATGTCGCTGCGCGTAATTACGCACGAACCGCTCCGATGGCGATTAAATCTAAACGTTTTACTGTAAAACACGCAGAATGATAATGAATAAATGAAATGGAGATCAACTACAAAAGCTTCTTTGTCTGATTCTACTGTTATCCTCTTCTTGATTAAAACTTTAACATTTCTTATCTGATGTTATTTTTAACATTAAATAACGTTGTTTAATTTTTTTTAAAGGAATTTAAAATATCACAGATTAAATCACTTTAAAGTAAGTCCCCAAGTAGGCGTAAATCCACATTTAAAAGGCGACTGGGTCATTAAATAAATGCTTATTTGGGCCTGTTCTTGCGCTGAGCCCGGATTCTACAGTTTTGAAGCCAAACAACGAGAAGCCGCGACTGTTTGTAAAAGATTAACTCAAATCAAAAGAAATTCGTTTGCAATAAAAACTTGATGAGAAGCAAAAGTTTATTGTCAGCAACTGACTCGTGGACAAAGAAGAAAACTAAAAGCTCCTACATAAAAGACAGTAGCTGTAAAACGAGACTGTTGCGCTCGCTTTGCAGCTTTTGCAGAGGTGTGTTTTTCTGTATAGAAGGTAAATGTGGTTAATGTTAGAAGCAAATTAATTTGTGAAATTGACATTTTTTATGCAGATGTGATCACTAACAGTGATGAAACACAGACTAACCAACAGCTTAGTGAACTTCGAGGAGTCGGCGATTTCCGTCATACACGGACGTGGTAAAGATCCTTTCAGTCACCCTGCAACGTGTTTCAAAACTTATATTTCATTTGAATACATCATGTCTCCATTAATTTATATTATTATATCCTATGATGTTTAGAACATTCGGGCCTGCAGGATAAAATAAAAATAAAAAACCCGATGCGTTTTTCTCATGTGAATAGCCGTCTGGTTGTCTCTGCAGGATGCTGCTGGACTCCAGCACTAATCAGTCCAACATTCCTCCTCTCCATGACCTTGGTGTAATTGTTTGGCTCCAAGGTGTTGCCCCGTCCTCACGGTGGACCAGCGGCGCCTCCCCGGGCGCAGAGGACAGTGAGAGGGGTTTAACCCAGCGGAACACAACACAGGCCGCTTGTTGCACAGCTAATCACTGCTCAGCAGACACCAGGATGGGAATACCATAGAACCAGACCCTCACGAGAGGGTTGTTTCAATCTCAAATTCCATGTTTGGTGCTTAAATTGATTTCAGACGCTACTTTTTAATTCACTCTTGCTTTATTAAACCCACCAGTCAATATTTCCAGCCAGAGCCTGTTAAAAACCTTCAGCTTTTTACTGTTGCTTTACTTTCCCCTCTGTCTTCATCTTCTGTTTCCTGGAGATTCCTGGGGTCATGGGAGCTTTTCTCCAGGAGATTGAGTCAATCACGGCGGGGTCAGAGAGCCAGGGGCCGCGGCGGCAGAAGCACCACCGCAGGCTCCTTCAGGCTGACCGCAGAGAAGCTCCGGTGATGCTGCAGCACAGTCGGACATTTGCAACAACTTTATTCAGCAACTGTTGCACTGAAGCAAAAACAAAAACAAAAAATGGGGACATCTGCAGATTGTGCAGCGCACTAAAGGATTCACCCGGTTATTAGTTGCACGAGGCTGACATAAATTCATTAGTTGTGTGTAAACAAACGCTGTTCACAGTCTCCCCCTTGTGGAGAGACACAGAAGAGCGCCAGAGGTTGCTGCGTGAACCGTCAGCCTGGACGCGCGGATGGAAGAGCAGCCAGTGGAGGCTGTGCAGGACAGCAGCTGGAGCCAAACGGTGTCCATCTTGATGCAAGATTCATGAAATATCCCACAGGTATGTCAGGTAATTTATGCACTGGCGTTGGGATTGGTAGTAAAATCTAAGAGGTGGGCAAACTGAGGCCCAGGGCCACATGTGGCCCAATGAGCTGTTTATTCTGGCCGCAGAGCCTCTACAACAGTTTTTTAACTGCTAACATGTCCTCTAACCCTAACATTATTTGAAGCTTCATCATCCATCTCTAGTGGAGATAGGGTTAACCCTAACCCAACTTATCGGCTTTTTAAACTAGTATGTATCCCATGTAAAGCTTCCTGTCTTAAGATGACTTTAATTCCTATAAATCGGGAATGGAAACTTTGCCTCAAAGGGCCGTGTGGCTTCAGGTTTTTGTTCCAGCCAATCAAGCGCACACAGTTTGACCAATCAGCTGCCTGAAAACTCAGATCAGGTGATTAAATAGGTTCAGGCTGGTGTGTCTTTGCTTGGTTGGATGAAAACCTGCAGCCACACGGCCCTTTGAGGAGCAGTTTGGACACCCCTGCTATAAATCTAGCATATTGTTAGAGGAGATTGACCCTAACTTTATCTTTTAAGGTCATTTTCCAGCTATTTTAAATGCTTTTAAGTGCGTAAAGCAGACTGGTGAGACAGGGACAGAGAGTAAATGTGGTATTTTCAGCAGATAGATGAGTAAAATAAGTAAAATGACTAAACAAATGCAACTAGATGTCAAACCAACAGCCAGAATCGGAGTAGGAGAACCAGCAATTGGTGAAATACTATGAAAAATTCAACGTTTGGAGGAAGAAATCAATTCAAATGATGAAAAAGAATCCAGTTGCGAAGGTCGAATGACAACTTACTGGTTTCGTCAATGTTCTGTTGATGGTTTAATTTTAATTGAATGAATCAATAATACTTTTCATTTATTATTAAAATGATGTTCTCCTGTTGACACTGACGCTGCCTTGTTTCCTGAAGAATATCTTCAGTTATTGATATTTCTGCTTCCAACAATTCCAAGCAGGATTTGGGGGGAAAGAAAGTGTTAAATAAAACAACAGAGAATAATCTTTAATCACAGACGTCCTCGATGAGCAGCCTGGAGCTCGTCTGCCAGTCAAGAGTTCTGATGTTTAGCTTTAAGAAAAGTGTAGAACTATGTCCTTTAAGGTGCGTCAGCAGGAGACGAGGACGTGACCCTGCACCAGCGTGAGGAGGAACATGTGCAGGACGATTGCATTAGCGTGATTCTGTCTTCCACTGGACAGATTTACACCTCTCAAACTGATTACATCTTTGGGGATATCACTCCAGAGAGGTTAAAGCGGTCCTCTTGAACAGAAGACACTGGAAAGGTGGTGGAAAGAGATTTGAAATAATGACTGTCCTCACTTTTGTCTCACCTATGCCACAGTTTAGTAAAGTGGAGTTCAGCTAGTGTCAAATCTCTTAATTAAATCTTAATTTATCCACAGCTCTGCGGCAGTCGTGAGGGCAGGGAGGGTGCAGTACCAGGGCCTTCCAGTAGAGAGCAGCAAAGCTTCAGCTAAAACACTTCCGGTGTTCCTCAATGACGCAAACATCTGGCCTGATGTGCAGCTATTTGGGAATCCGAGTTTTTACTGTTACTGTGCTTTTTCTTGGTGTTTCGAATAAAAGAAACAAATTCAGAGTAAAAACAAAAAAAAAATGCTATGAAAAAGTCAACAAGATGCCAATGTAACCCACTTAAAACATCCTTTTACCTAATAAATTAAAACCGCACCTGAGTTGTCATCAACATTTCTGTGTCTGACACGTTTCAGGCATCTAGACTTGTCCGATGATGGAGGAAGTGAAAACGTTTCTGCTGCTGGAAACATTTATTTCACTTCAAGATGAAAGTGAAAGCAGGGAACTCTGTTTCCTCGTCAAACCCTCTCTCCACCCTCAGTCTCCAGGCAGGTTTCCTAGCAACACATCTCAGCGGCTGCCTGGGAAAACCCGGCGCTTCGTTACGGCCTCAGCTAATATAGATCAACACCACTTGGCTCTCTGCTCCAGAACAGAATAACAAGGCTGCACACTGATGGAACAGTTTGCATCTAGAAGGATGCAGCGTTCAGCAGAGCAGCGGGCACCAAGTTAGCATGCCAGCAGCTCGTTTTTCTTTACAATCTAGTTTGTTGTGAAGCTCCTGAGGGCTGATTGTGATGGCAACTCCTTAAATGAAAGCGTGTCTGTAGGGTGTAAACCCCAGGTTTTCAGAGAAAACGCAACAACAAAGGAGATTATAATTCAGATTGTACTGTTTTAAAGAGAAAACTGATCTGATCAAAGATGGCGGAACTTCAAAATATTGTTGAGACTCAGTATAAACTCCATTTCAAATAGGTCTCCAAGTAACAAAAGATCTTGGCCAAATATCATTTCAACATACAGCCAACTGTGACTGCAATAGTTTCACTACACTCTCGGGAAGATAATCAGAATAAACAAATAAAATCAGGTGGTCTGCTCCGTCTGGAATCACTCCTTATATTGAGTGCACTAACTAATGCACGATATAGACTAAAACTTGACCGGTGATGACCTTGATCTGGTACTTATTCATCATTACACTGTAGCACCATTTAAAGTGTGCGGCCTGGGTGTCCAGAAGCAGGTTTTCAACCCATCCATGACTGCACCACCCCTGCAACCTTCAACGTGAGTCGGAAGCAGGGCATGAAGAGAAGAATTCAGTTATAGTTATTCAAATCATTTTGTCAAAATTATTAACACAAAACAGAAAATACTAGATTAATTAATATACTATATATGTAATAAATATTAAATTAAACACCCCGTCACATGTTAATTCTACTGGCACCAAAAGAATCGTGATGAAAGGCTGTGTGTGTGTTTGGTGCCACCCAGCGGAGAGGATGTGAACTGCAAGAGCTGGAAGCTTGAGAACAACCAAACAGATCAAACATCAAATCAGAAAAACCAGTTTGAAAACAGTTTGTGTCGATGACTGATGACGTTCCGGACATAATTGTGTGATGATATAAAGGTAAAAGTGCACGTCAATCAAAGGAAACTGGAATAACAATCGAGTGCAGGTAGGGATAAGTCTGAGAGGAGCGAGCGTGTGAAGAATTAAACCTGAGCAAAATCCACCAAGAGCTCACTGAAAAAGAGATCTGCCAGTTAACTGAGTAATATTAGCAGCCTCCTTTATCCCCTTTTCAATTGTGCGCTGAGATATGAAGTGAGTGCGCGCAGGGTGTTTTTGATGAGTGAATTATTCCACCGATTAAACTTTTTTATTACCCCGTCGCAGTTTGGAAAGAAATTATAATAACCAGGTGACAGCGGCCCTAAAAGTGCTGCTGAAGACCTACCACACACACACACACACACACACAATTAAACTGTTAAAATAAAATTTACATTTTTGTCAGCCCAAGTGACACAACCTGACTGACATAATTCTCGGGACATAGTTTTTAAATTCATTCTACACTTATATTGAAATAAATAATAATGTTGTAAAACTACAAAGGAGTGCTCCATTACCATCGACATTTTCCTGTGGATGCTGTTAGTCAATATTCATCGAGCCAGATAATTAACTTTTTAAACAGTGGCTTTTAAACAGTGACACAATAAGTGTAGTTTTGCTTCTGCTGCTCAGTTTATGACTGACAGTAATAACAGCCAGCCTGTTATTAAGGGAATAAAGCACCTGAAACTCACCTCTGAGACGGTGACGTCACAAATCTGGGTTTTTCAGAGACGACCCATCCTGAAAACCCCGACGAGGCCCCAACAACACTGAAATAAGGCTGCTTATTTCCCCACCTTCTTATTGAGGGGCAGTGTAGAGGCCTGAACTGGCTGCTTATCTGTTAAACTGGTAACGCTCCCAGTTTCCCCTGTATGTTAACCTCTCACGTGGCATCGATAGAACCCGAAAATTCCAGGAAGGTGGAAGTTAACGCGGCGGGTCGAAGGTGCATTAGCGGTGAGCGATGACCTTAATGAACGGCGTTTTTTGTTATTGCAGGTAGAGCGATGCACAGCTGTAAGGCTAATGGTCCCCGGGGGAGGCAGATGGAGGAGCCCCGACGATGCCCGAGAGAAAATCAGTGTTCAAGGAAGCAAAACTTGCTTTTTTTTATTGAATATTGACTCCATTTTTTTGGGTTATTGCAGCATAATTCATCAGCTGGACAGGTGGCTTATGAACCAGCGAAGGGTCAAAAGGTCATGAGATGCACCTGCAAATGTCGCTGAAAGACAATCAGATTTTACTGCCGGGAAAAAAAAAGGACAATTTCCAGAACGAGCCAAAGCGTTTGATCTAACCAACATTCTGGGAGCTGACGTCAGAGGCAGATCACATGCTGCTAATGGAGAAGGAACCGCAGCCAAACGCTGCAAACACCTCCAGAAACAGAAGCAAACAGCTGCTACGCAGACGAGAGATCCACAACATTCCGGCAGAGGAAGGATGTGAACCGACACCTCCGAGAAGGGGAACAGAACCCTCCCACTAACAGGTTTTATGATTCAGCTACGGGGGCTGAATCAACTATTTTAAAAGCCTAAAATGACAGCTTGGAAACCAAAGACTGGACATTTAAAACGGATCTGCTGGTTTGTGTCACCGAGCACACACATATTGTTGTTTTTTTTTTACTTTTAAAGGAGATTTGTGAAAGGCTGATGATGGGAATGACTGCAGTTTAGGCTTAAGTGGCGTTAACGCAAATGAGGCGTTTCAAAAAAACTGCATTAGAGAAGTTTCAAATAATAAAAAAACTATCTTAGCCGCTGGCAAACGATAAGACAACAGAAACACAACTTTAACTCTGGACCTTCATTCAGTCAAAATACACCCTCAAAGCAACAAATGCTAGTACATATCATTCCATAAACCAAAAATTTGGACTTTGTTGATCGTCTGAGTGTTTGAATATAAAAGAAGCTCCAGATGGAGCTGCAAATTTTGGAGAAAAAAGATAAAAATGTACGTTGGGCATGAAAGCTTCTTTAACCTGGTTTAGCTTGCCTGTATTTATCTGTGACTAAATAAAAACAAAAATGAAGACTACAAAACAAACATTCCCACCTCTGAAGGCTTCAGCAGCACTTGTTTTTAACGTTTGTTGTTCGTCAGCAGTTTTTCTACGCAACTTTTCCATGACCTTGAGACTTTTCCGGATTTTCGGGCAGCACTTTTCTGCCGCTTGTTGGCTCATCTGCGAGGCGGAACAACGGGACGCCGTCACCAGGACGCTTTCAACCATGAAAGAGAAGGAAGCGGGCGGACGCGTTATGTAAATCAGAACACACACGTACGTATAGACACAATTCTGCTGGTGATAAAATGGCTGTTGTGACAGATGTCAACCTGTAAACACACACACTAAACACACGCTCGCAGAAAGCTGGAGCTGAAGTGTTTGGATTTCAGAATGATAAAAAAATGTATTTATATTCTCCTAAGGGACCAGAATAATGAGAAAGACACCTGTGTTGTGTGTTTGTTTTTTAAATACACACATTTAAAAGTTTATTGAAAACTCATGTCAGTAGTGAGCTGAGAACAGTCAGTATGATCCAAACCCAAGATTACAGCAATCTAACACAAGGTTGGAACAACGATAATGGGATGGTTTGTTAGTTGCACTCCAACCTTAGCCGATAAAAACCCAGGGCCGGTCCTCGTTCCGGCTCCGTCCCCGACCATCAAACGCCGAAGAGCCCTTTTATCCACTTTGTTTATAATGCCGCTGATACGTTAATACAAAAGATGTCATGATCAAACCACATACAAAAAAACCTGAAATAAAATAAAATCATATATACAATCCTCTGTACATGGTGGGGGAGGAGGGAAGAGATTCACCGTTAAAGTGGAAGTCGGAAAGCTGTTGGTCCGAGCTTATTCGTCTGAGCGAGCCTGGGGGAGCTCAGTTCCCAGAGAGGGGCGACGCACCCGTCTGTCACCCTGCGAGCCGGCGTGAGGAATGCACTGATGTTTGAGACCAGGGGGTGGCGGGTAACCCGGTGGGAAGGGGAGTGGGGGGTCCCACCGCCGGCGTCTCCGCTCACTGAACAATTCCTGAATCCACCGACGCCTGTTTCCTGGTGGTCTTGGGGGGAGGAGGGGGAGGCGTTTTGCTGGGCAGCGGAGGCGGCATGTGCTGCACGGAAAGAAGCAAAAGCAAAAACAAACCACCGTTTCTCCGTTATTTAACTGTCATTGGAGGTTAAAATGGCCATTTTGGATTCGGTTGCAGCGAAATCCAAACTTCTAAGATGTAGATGGGCCGACGGCGCTGGTTTTAAGTTTTTCAAAGTCAACTCCTCCAAAAAAGGCAAATTTAGAAGCAATAAACATTCAATAAAATGCTGCTTTAGGAACGAAACGTGTGAAACCCGAGAGGACGACAATAAACTCCTACAAAATAACCCTGATGGAGGAATGTACTCTGATGTGTGTTTTGGGAACACTGAAAGATAAAAAACAACCAAATCAGACTCGGATGTAGCAGAAATTCCATCAGGCCTAAAGCAGCGAGCGCTAACACGCTCTCCTCTCTCCTGCTTCGTCACGTGGTGCAGGTGAGGAGCGGCGGTCCCTCGGAGCGCGTGCTCCGACCACGCTACACTCATCCGACCGCGGAGGCTTTGTTTTCCCATCTTTCCGCGCGGCGTGACGGCGGATAAACCGGATTAGTTAACGCCGCGGTGAAACACCGCCGGCTGGCGTTTACGAATGAGATGAGCCGCCGATTAGCAGCAGGAGATATTCTGATGGACGTGAGAGGCAACGTGATCATCCAATCAATCATGTCTGAGCCCTGGATCGGACCGGGGGCGCGGGGCGGACACACACGCGACACAGCAGGGGTGGGTCTTATTGCCAGCTGCGATGCCCGCACACTCTTGCTGCGCATTTGCCAAAACGGTGAAATCAAGTGTGATGAGACGACCGCAACCTCCGCGCGCGAGGAAGAGGAGGCTGACCTGGGTGTCAAGTGTGCGTATCAGATTCTCTTTATTAGGAGTGCCGCCATCGTTAAGGAGCTTCTCCACCCTAATTAAAACACCTACCCTTTGATGCGGCGGGGGAGGCGGCGGCGTCGAGGGACTCGCCAAGTCCTGATTATCGAGCAGGTTGCCGTAATCTGCCGTGTTTCCTTTCACGGGGAGCGGGGGAGGGGTTTCACCTTTGTCGGAACAGCCCATCCCGTTCAGCTCCAGACCTGCAAAAAGGTGGAACTTAATGGACGCCGCGACGTCGGAACGCGATCCATCATCTAGAGTCCCCATAAAAAACAGGAGCCAAACGAGGCTTCACTTCAGCCAAGGGGAAATCCTAGGATTTGAAAACATGTCTGGAAGGAAACGGTGTAGTTTAGCAAAAGAAACAACAGAAACAAATGAAGGAGGAATGAAATAGGACACGGTGCTGGGGGTTCCGACCTAAATGCCACATTTCCAAAGCTTTCCTCCCATTTTTTCCTGAGTAACTGTCAAAAAAAAAGGGAAAAGTCTAACAAATGTGTGGATAGTGGTGATTCTCCTCCGTGGCAGGTGGCAGGAGAAGAACACAGACGTGCTTGGAGGTGCTGACAGCTGTGATTTGCATGGCCGTGACAAGAATGGTGGAGCTTACTGGAAACAGTGTGCAGGCTGAAGGAGAGTTTGCTCCTGGGCGTGATGGGTGGGGGCCCTGGTGAGGAGGAGGAGGAGGAGGAGGAGGGTGGAGGAGGTCCAGGAGACACAGACAGGCGGCGTTCTCCACCGAGCTGGCTTAGAACCTGACTCCTGGGCCTCTGAGGCCGCAGTGGGCTGACCTAATGGGACACAAGAGGAGACGGTCGGTTAAGGGGTGGAAAATGAGTCGAATCCATCAGGATGCAGAAGATACACACGTTTATAAAGACATTCGTTTATGAATTTGGCTGCTTCGAATCCTAAAGGAGAAATCATTTGGAGGAAATGTTGGGCTGCATCTTATTTGTGGTTACAGATGATTGTTGCAGCCTCGCAGCTTTATTGCGCCTGGAATGTGAAGATGAGACCCAAACGTGTCCTTGGGGCTATTTCACGCAGCAGAATGGCTCCACGTTAACAAAGTATCTGATAATCGGCCAATCCAAAACAGAGGGCCACGGGGGAGGGGTGGAAATCAGAACACACTGGTTCAGGGACGGACATTTCCCAGGCAGGAAGCAGAACAACGGAGATCATTTCTCTAGCTGCTCCTGGTAATATCAGCTAAAATCACCACACCTACGAGGTCCTAACTGGTAGAACGCACCCCCCCCATCCCTCAGGTGGTTGATCCCTGAGGCAGCAGGTCCCTATCACTAGCTAGATGGCTCCACAGCCCCCGGGGGCCGGCTTCTGGATCCTGCCGCGACACTTATCTAATTGCTTCGACCCAGGGGCGTTCCCAGTGGGCGCGCAGGGCCCGCGGGTGCCGGCTTTGCTGTGGCAGACAGCTGTGGTAAAGAGCGACATGGTCCCAGCAGAGGAGGGGGGTGCGTGGAACAAACAACCAACTGGGAGCTCTGGGATGGAAACCAGTAAGAGAGAGGAGAAAGGACAACCTGCTGGAGAGAGATTCTAAAGAGTAGAAGACAGCTTCTGGCTTGTGTGAGAAGAAAACACGATTTAACTGCCCTTAAATCGTCCTTATAACCACAACAAATAGCTAAATGCACCGAAAGACCAAGAAAAAAAAAGAACGGGTTATTTAAGAAGAAAAAGGTTAAATGGAAGAAACAAATCAAGCAGATGTGACAGTTAAATAAACCCTAAAGCTTTAGATCAGCTATTTTCTATCAATATGTGATTATTTGAATGACTCTCAGCCGTTTTCTCTGGTCTGTGAAAGCATCAGATGCTGTTTGTAAAGAAGAAAATACAGGTACAGGTCAAAGAAATGTTCCAGAAAAGTAAAAGCAAAAGAAAAAAGAGAGCCTACAAATCCATCACTGGACTGAGAAACAGGGAAAAACAGGTAAAGAACGGCGGCCGCGCATTTCCTGCAGGTCACTGTTTCAGTACCGTCTCTGACAGGATGACAGCTTCGGCTGGCTGCAGAGGGATCTCCGTGGTCTTCAGCTCTTTGTCAAAGGTCTCCTGGTGCTTGCTGCTCCTCTTCTCCTTCTTTTTCTCCTTGCGCTCCCGCTCGGGTTCCTCCCGGTCCAGCTTGTCCTGCGACTTGGTGTGCAGCTTCTTTGGCAGCAGAGGCTCCAGGGCGAAGCTGAGAGGACAGACAGTCAGATCCCTGCACCTCTGCTCTCAGCAGCACAGCCGCCGTTATCAATCTTTCACTGGCGTCTCTCCATCCGTTATACTCATTAAGGAAAGAGCTGATCTATAATTACACAGCTCTTTATTATTTCAATGAATTTAAAAGCGACTCTTTAAAAATGGACACGGACACCTTCAGAAATCCTTGTAGATATGGAATTAAAATTGGATGATTTGTTCTTTGTTATACGAGACCTGAGACCACCAAAAACTGGCAACCGCATGTGACATTTTATGACTGGAAGAAATCAGAAGTGTTACCCATCAGAGCCTGGCCTGGAGGGGGAATTGTCAGAGGAAACGGAGGTGACTGAAGCCACTGACAGGGGCCTCTGGGAGGAAGGCATGGTAAAGGAGCGCACCATGGATGGAGGACGTGGCCCTCGCCGCTCGTCCGCTGGCGGCTAGCAGAGCACACAGAGAAGAACGGAACAGGGAAGGTTTTTCAGCCATTGAACTGGTCTTATTCTCATTTATTCTGCTACTGACACAGGTCACAGTCTCTTACTGTATTTAAGGACATTTGCCGCGTGCAGCCATGTTTGCCAGGTTGAGGAATAAAAATGCCTTCAATGCGAGTTGTGGAGGCAGCGCAACACGTGGAAAGGCTTTAAAAGCATGTCACTCAAACGCGGAATCTGAGCGATGTGCAAAGACGATAGAACAGCAAACTCACGATGCTCCTTCCTCAGAAGTAAGTGCCAAACTAAGGCGGGAGGGAAACTCAGACATTTATTAATCATTGGGAAAAAATAAAAACATGGATTTGTTCTGTTACCAATGTCTATTAAACAATAAAGAAGGCTTGTGCCAAAAATAGCGGTTTGAGAAGAGTCCCTGGGTTTGGTGTTTTAGGGAGGAAGTTTAAATTTAGCCTTGGAAAAAAACTGGATTACCATCAACGCAACCAGGATGCATTCCTGAGGGAATCAGCAGGGCTCCACGCTCAGATCTTGTGTAAAATCTGTCTGCGTGGAGCCGTGGCTGATACCAGAGTCGGGTTCCCAACATCACCCAAGGATTCGGGAAGACCAGTGTATTTTTGGAAATATTAATATGGTTAAAATAAGAGTAGAAATGACCAGGAAACTAAAGCAACATGACACCAAACACACCACCAAGCACGACTGTGTTCACCTCGCTCAACCTGATGGAAATCCATCCCGAGTTTAGCTGAGCAAAGAGAAGGAGACCAGTGTGACTTTTCTTTAAAGTTCTAAAGAGGAAGGACTGGTTCGTTTCAGGGTAGGAGACAGTTTTAAAAACTGTAAAATACATTTTAGTCATAAACTAATGTAAAAAAGAATCCAGTGGACCCACAAAGAGAATTAGAGCCAGTGTGTGACCTTTCCAACGAGACCCTAAACCAGACTGAATGAAGTTAAATGAAAAAGTCTGAAACTGAGGGATTAAGAGAAAAGTATACACGAATATAAGTCACCCACGACAGGGAGCCCACCGTCTCAACAGATAAAAGCTTAGAAAGTTTACTGATGGACAGAATCGTCTTATTCTGCTGGAATGAAAATAAAGATGTAATATCCATCCATCCATCCATCCATCTATCCATCCATCTTCTGTCAACTGCCGCTTATTTCGGGTCAGCGGTGCAGGTAGCGCTGTAATAGTAAAATTTACTTCTATAACATCAAAAGAAGTTTCAAAAAACTCTTCAAAACAAAGTGAATTAAAGCAGAGAAACACAAACTTAGAACCAGGATTTTAACACTTTTGAGAGGAATTCCATGAGATCTTCATTCACCGTCGCGTTTTTCAGCATCCTGGATGCTGAACCCACGCGTTTATTACCCTTAAAAAGAACCCGTCGCAGAGAAAGTGTGGCCGTGGAAGCTGGAACTACTCTTCTGCTTTTAAAGAGTCTTCTGAAGCGGAAAGAGGGGTCGTCACACATTTGATGGGATCACCTTGTTATCACACTGAGAAGTGATGGCTTTTCTTTCCTGGAAAAGGTCGCTGCCCTTTCCCTTGAAATGAGCAAGGTCGTTACCTCGGGCAAGATTGAGGGCGGAAAAAAAGCTTTGCCAAGCAACAAATATGTTGGGAGGACACGGGCTAATCAGCATCTTTGTCAACACGAGCTGACATCAGCCGAACGTGAGCACATGACGTCGTCTTCATGAGCCGCTGTCTCCTGCAGATCTGTGTCTACGTTCTTACTTTATTTATCCTCACATATAAATATTGATCCTGGATATTTTACTTTCCAAAGGATACTTTTTTATTCCTCCCTACAGGCTTTTTACTTGAAATAAGTGTTACAGGGCTTTGCTTGTTTTTCTAAGTGATTTTAGAGTTTCTACTGCAAAGAAAAATGGATTTAACATTTCAATTGTTTGATTTAATTCACTTTGGTCTTTTAATATTGACTTCTTAAAGTAATGATATTAAAAGAAAAGTTTTTTTATTTGAAAAAAAGGATCTTTAAATAACTGCTGACATCATAACCAAGGGAAAAACCTATAACACTGATTCATAAAAGGAAAACAGTAAGCGATAAAGGTGTCGTTTCTTTAGCCTTTGCTGAAAATGCCCAACAGATTTAGAAGCAATTTAAATGCAGCTGATGAAAAACAGCTCTTACCAGGGACTTGACTCCATACTGCTTCTCCACCTTCTCTCGCAGCTGCTTGAAGCAGGCTTCCATGCGGTCATGGAAAGGCCGCAGTGCTTCTGTGACCTTATCGCCATGGATGCGGACCCCCTCGGCAAGGTGTGGGATCTGGGGGAGGGGCACAAAATCCCATATTCATTCAGGGTGTCCCCGGGGAAATGGGGCATTAGTTAACTGAACTTTTTTTGCTGATTGAAGGTATAAAGGTCACGTTTAATGACCACGCTCCGTGACTATACATCGGTCGTAGCATGTCGGTGTTCAGTGAGGAAATACCACAGCAACCCCATCCAGGTGGAGCAGAGAAGTCTGTTGCTATGACACTCCTTCCTCCTCTGCCTCCCACCCATGATTTTACCTCACCGGGCTGCAGGTATAGAAAACAGTGATACGAAAGCGAAGACAAGACAAACACCAACCGCAGGGACACCAACTTGATGTGATACCAAATATATTTATGCTCCGTCTACGCTGTATAAGTAAATAAACAATCAAACAAACAGTCCTTTCAGTTGAGCGAAGAGCTAAACACACAAAAAGTCAACACGAGCAGAGGAACACAGCAAGGGCCACGGAGGACAACTGCTGAAAAGCAACAGTCAGGAAACCCCAGTCACCTGGCTGCTACACCTGGGGAGCAGAGACGGCATCTCTGCAGCTGGCTCCCCTTCTCTCCGCCTCCTGGACTCACACCATGTTTGGTCTGACAGTGAAAATCCAGTCCCATCAGTTTGTTGGACACATCATTCAGCTGGCACACAACAGCTGAGCGGTTTGCCTTTGCACCTTTTTTTTTTGCTTGTGAGAGGGAAAATATTAATCCGGGAACACCGACAACACAGTTATGCAAACGTTAAAGGGCAGCAGCCTGCAATAACAGGAGCGTCTGACAGTAACGGATCAGCCTGCAGAGGGAAGGATATTTCACTCCCTGAGTTCTAGATATGAGTCTGCGCTCCATAAAAAAACAAAAGCCTGGAACAGAAAGATAAATGAGAGAGGGAAAGTGACACAGTGGAAGGATTTCCCCTGATATGGAGAACCTACATCATCACTGCCGGGACTTCTGGGAGGGGAGAGGACAGGACTGGGAGAGAGAGGGGGCGGAGGGAAACCGAACAGAGAGGCAGAGCGGGGAAGAGGGTGTGGCGTAAGAGACAGGGGAGGCAGAAAGTGTCTGGGGACGGGTTGTCGGGAGACGGCAGAGACAGAAAAAGGGAGGGGGAAAAAAAAAAAGGCGAGAGCGAGAGCTGAGGCAAGATTCACGTCTCCCAGGATACCCACATCTTTTTATAGACCTCGGGATGATTGAGTGCGACTGAGTGGCTGCATGGCAACAGAAGTCTGCTCTACATAGATGAGCCCGTTGTAGTGGAGACTCAAGGTTGCTCATGTTTCAGATGGTTGAAAACAAGCGTGAACTTGGAGCGGTGCTCTTTATCTATTAGGATTTGGGAAATCATTCAGATGATGACGATGTTTATGAGAATCGAATTAAAAACTAGATCATTTCTCATAGAATGAAACACTAGAGAAACACAAAGGGTCAAAAAGAGGACTGAATGAGCCTCATGACCTCAGAAAGGTATAGAGTCCATGATTTACTAAAAGGTTAATTATATGGAAACTATAAGTACATCAATTAGCAAAAACGCTGCTGTTAATAACAAACAATACCCACTAAACCTCTAAAAACTCAACAAATGAAAGCTTAACTAAATAAAGAATGAAAGAAAAATTGTTTGATTTAATGTAAATGTAAAGAGAGAAAAAATGAAGAGAAAGAAATAAAGAGATGAAATTGGAGATATAAGAAGTTGTTAAAAGGAAGAATGAATAAAGGGGAATGAGGTTTGTTGTAGAGGTTAAAAAGAAAAAGGAGATGTGTGGAAGTTCGTGGGGTTGTGTGGGGGTGGTTAAGTGAGAGGATATTTTTGTTAGAATGAAAATGGATTGGGATGAGTTTGTTAGAGAGATGATTGAAGTAAGAGAGAAGAAGTAAGGGGTTTGGGTTTTGAGGTTTTTTTTTTGCTTGTGAGAGGGAAAATATTAATCCGGGAACACCGACAACACAGTTATGCAAACGTTAAAGGGCAGCAGCCTGCAATAACAGGAGCGTCTGACAGTAACGGATCAGCCTGCAGAGGGAAGGATATTTCACTCCCTGAGTTCTAGATATGAGTCTGCGCTCCATAAAAAACAAAAGCCTGGAACAGAAAGATAAATGAGAGAGGGAAAGTGACACAGTGGAAGGATTTCCCCTGATATGGAGAACCTACATCATCACTGCCGGGACTTCTGGGAGGGGAGAGGACAGGACTGGGAGAGAGAGGGGGCGAAGGGAAACCGAACAGAGAGGCAGAGCGGGGAAGAGGGTGTGGCGTAAGAGACAGGGGAGGCAGAAAGTGTCTGGGGACGGGTTGTCGGGAGACGGCAGAGACAGAAAAAGGGAGGGGGGAAAAAAAAAGGCGAGAGCGAGAGCTGAGGCAAGATTCACGTCTCCCAGGATACCCACATCTTTTTATAGACCTCGGGATGATTGAGTGCGACTGAGTGGCTGCATGGCAACAGAAGTCTGCTTGGCGGCGGCACATAGATGAGCCCGTTGTAGTGGAGACTCAAGGTTGCTCATGTTTCAGATGGTTGAAAACAAGCGTGAACTTGGAGCGGTGCTCTTTATCTATTAGGATTTGGGAAATCATTCAGATGATGACGATGTTTATGAGAATCGAATTAAAAACTAGATCATTTCTCATAGAATGAAACACTAGAGAAACACAAAGGGTCAAAAAGAGGACTGAATGAGCCTCATGACCTCAGAAAGGTATAGAGTCCATGATTTACTAAAAGGTTAATTATATGGAAACAGTACATCAATTAGCAAAAACGCTGCTGTTAATAACAAACAATACCCACTAAACCTCTAAAAACTCAACAAATGAACGCTTAACAAGCCGATGAGCTGTAGAAGAAAACCAAGTTTGACAAAAGGATGAGACAAACTTATGACCCAAGTGAAAGAATTACTCCTTCTGGAGCTGCTGGAGGTATAAAATACTACATCATTAAACTTTGCCCACAGGGCCTCATAAATACACAAGATGAGAATCATCCTCTGAAACATGGATCCCGTCTGCTGTCAACGCTTTAAACCTTACTATCCATATTTTCTGGAGGATGCCCCGGGAAACACTGGAACCTGTCCAGATAAAAATCCTCAATCCCGTCCTAGTTCCCTGGCACTCCTTTTGGATTTGTTATAGTTGAGGAGCAGTACTCGTGCATTTTAGAAAATAATAAAAACAGTAATGCCTCAAATCCAATTCCAAGTCTGGAGTAATGGCATCGCTTACTAAAAAGGGCATAAGATTGCGCTATAATTTGGGCTTTTGAGCTTCTCGCCTCGTGCACAGCGAGCTGCAGTGCCTTTTGCAGGCCTTGTAGTGGGGCGAAAAAGCCGAAAGTCAATCAGAGAAAGGATTAAACCAAACTACACAAAATAAGAAAGCAGAATCCCCTCTGAAAGGCTGTCTCTATTCTGTATCTGTCTAGACTCCTGTTCATCACAGAACAGATCTCCTTTCTTTTTGCTCTAAATAATTTTTAGATCCTTTCATGTAAAAATACTTTACTTTCTATTGTCCAGTTGCTCACTCCTTTTCACATTTATGCATTTCGAACCAGCTAATTTGTTCCCTGGTGCAGCCTAACCTTTATCCGTCTCGTTTAGACAGACCCAAGGTGTGTTAACAAGTATAAAAGAAGACGAAGATAGAATACACAACGATATCAAATACTTCATTATCATGAAGAGGAAGACGCTTCCACACACAGGTAGCTCGGAGATGCAACCAACTTGTATATCTGGGGGGTAGAGCAGAACTAATTAGCAGCAGCAGACTGAGGGTGAAGCATCGATTCAACAAATGCGGCGAGATTTGTAGCACTGATTTAGCCGACTGAAGCAGGGGAGGCAACGCGGAGCTTTGAACACGAAGTGTTTGGCACAGGCACAACTGTTGGATGGAGAAGAACATAAAATAACTAAAGAGTCAGAGGTAGAATGCGGCTCCACACTCCAACCCTGTCAGTTCAAATGCATGCGAGACTTCTCTTCTTTTCAGGAGTGACGGTGCAGAGACATCTTTATTTTTAGGTTATCCTCTGCTGCTTCTTCAGCTTTAACTTCTACGCCAGTCACTCTGCTTCGCTCCACATTCATGTCGTAATATAAAAACAGTGGAAAAACGAAATGAAAACTAATATGGAAAACCGTGTTAAAATGATGCCAGAAGCACCGTGAGCGACAATCAAGCTCGAAGATGATGAGATGTGAATGCGTCTACTTGTGTGATGCATTGAGCCTTATAAATACCAAAGGTTTCATAAACAGCAAAGAGAACAAACTCTGGATTCTGCAGCCCTCCAACAGAGACGAAGGGAGAACAAAGCTGACCTATTTCACCACAACAAAGATAAGAACAACTACTGCAAATTCAATTACATTTCCAGTGCAACTAAGTGAGAAAAATGGCAAACTTCCTTAATCTCTGCTCAGTTCCTGGGTTACCAGTGAGGCAGGAAACCGTAACTTTACAAGAATGAAAGTGACCTGGAGTTCAGAGCTGAAGAGTTCCAAGAACGAGGAAGGCACAGCTTTTTTAAAAAAATCCCAATAGGCAGAACGTTCGTTATTTGTTATTCACATAGAAATCAAAGACAGTCTGAAGTTTATAAATGAAAGATGAGCTAGGAATGAGCTCAAGTTTTGCATGTGTTGTGATTTATTCCCACAATATGTGTGAGTGTGCATTTTTGGCTGCTGCGCGTTCACTTCCTTCAGACCCGGTGAGGGTGCAGAGCGCGCAAAACCGCCGCTGCTCATCTCTTTAGGCAGCGGAGCAACCCCCCACCCCCCCAAACTTTAGAAAGTTGCCTTCAGCACTCTCGCTCTGTCTTTTTTTTAATGACTTGACATTTTCCGAGGAAACCTTTCATGAGTGACATTGTTTTGCAGCAGCAGAGCTGAAAGCCGTACTTTTTTCTGTTAACTGCAGCTTACTCCTGATCACAAACACACTGAACTCACTGCCAGTCCGTTAAAAGACACACACTCTATTCACAAACATCAGTCATTTGACTGAAGATGCAACTATCCTCCAGGTCTACGTGTGCAGAAGCTGCCGAAAGAGAACATGCAAACTTCACACAGAAACAGCCAGAATTAAACCCTGATGCTATGAGATGTGTGTGGTAAAGACCACAACACTATTCTATACTTCTATACTAACCAGGAAGAGCTGGTTCATGCACATTAACGCCTAAAGGCAGCACCTGAGCCTCTCCTTTTAGGTTTGCCCTCTGCCTCAACCCACGGTAGCAGCGGTGTAACTGTCGGCTTGATTTTCTTGTCTGCTCCATCTCCACTTGTCGTGCGATAACACTTAAGTGGTGCAGAACAGCCGCTCCTGCCTTTGGTTGGAACATTTTGTTGTGGGCTTGGGGAGTGACTAGGTTCACGACAGGTAGGGAGCTGTGTGAGTGTTTCTCAAGGCCTGCATCGACAGCAGCTGGCCTGGCGTTCTGAAGGTCTTCTTGTGAAATGAGCTAACAGTTTGTGAGGAAAAAAAATCCTTAAGTTTGACAGGAAGGTCAAATATCTTCATGCTTTTCAGTAGTGGAGGGTTCTAGGACATTGCTGACCTAGTGGAGTGATAAAACTCTATAACGGGTAAAAAAAAAACTACCACCGTAATGTTTTAGTTATAATGCTACAGTTTCGCTACCAAAATCTAACTTGCTGCAGGATTACTTTTGATTTGAAACATGATGTGTTAGGACCTTCAGTAGCGAACCAACTTGGAAATTATGTTCAGAAAGCGGAAGATTTTCCCATTACTTTGATTTATCAGGGGGAAAATTAATAAAGGGCACAATTGTAAAAAATGTAATTGTGCGCAGTTAGACTCTTTACGGCTAGTAAAAAAAACAATTTAATACCTCCTGGGACACAAATGATGATGAAAAACTACTTAAATTTAAATACACTCAACGCAAAGGTGATCTCTCTGTGGGAAAGAAGAGGTTCATTGAAAAAAAAAAAACAACAAAAACCCCCCCTGCTTTTCAACATATTTATCCAGATATAGTGAATAAAAAAAGAGAAATAATTAGGGTACTAACATAATCTGCTCATTTTATATTATGAAGCAACAGATAACAGTCAAATATTTGCCCAAAAACCTCCTAATGCTGTCTAATCTGTGGTTTTTATGGGCATCACTAAGTGGAATATGATGAACTACGGTCTTGACTGCATGCATCCGTGCAGGGTTTTTCCACAGTCTCACCTGCCATGCGATCAGGTCCTTGAGTTGCTCGATTTTCTCCAGGTCCTCTGGATGTTCTTGCATGTATTTATCATTGAAGAAGGCCTGGAGAAGTAAGGGAGGATAAAGGAAAATGTTAGTCTCGCAATGTATCCGCGAATCTAATTCATTGTGTGAAAAATGATGTCAGATTAACAGCCTTTGATTTCCAAGAAATGACAAGGGTAGAACACTGAGTTTAATTGGAAACTGGAACATTTAAACGGCGAAACTAAACTTCTTTTTTTGTTTTTGACTTAAAAGCATTGAGTGGATAGATAGCGTGGCACAAAGACCGCCGTTTATACCGCTCCAAACAGAAAATACAGACAGACGTCTGTTTTTATTTTGATTACCTTTTCGTAGTTGGCGAAACCTCCCATTACAGCTGGGTCCACAATCCCATTCAGCAACATGGAGAGTGGGTTTATGGGAAGGTTGGGATCGCTGAGATGTCTCTGCACCATGCTGCTGATCTTCTCATTGGTCAACTGCATCGTCTCCACGGCGATCTCCAGCGGGCTGATCTCCTCCTGTGCAACCCACAGAGTGAAGATGGCATCAGGTAATACTCATTTGCCTGTTTTAGTGAAGTAATGTGTCTGGTGACCGGTGTTGGGTCAGCTCTGGACTTGAGATATCCTAACGGCACACATAAATCATGTGGAAAAGAGAAGCGATGAATTCCCTGCTGCTGCTGCTTGTACATATACCTGCAGCTGTCAAATGAAGATGGATAGTGCATTACTGTAGGGGAATTTCAATTCCCATGTCAACAAAATATTATTACTAATTGAAAAACAGAGAGAACACTTGAAAATGCTGCCATTAATTCCACCCTGTGTGAAAGCCAGTTCTGCCTCCACATGCGGGCAGCTGCGTTACTTTGGAGCCCTTCCAGCATGCCAGTGTGAGTTTAGAGGAAACCTGAGTTGATTGTAGAGTAAATATCTGATTTAAATCCTGGCCAAAAAAAGAAAGATGTTGTGCCAGGGAGACAAATCTGCAATCTGTGCATGGATGTGTGAGGCCAGCTTGGTAAAAAGCATTGTCAGATGGATGATTTAGCGTGGTGAAACTCAGCCCAATCATTAAGCTTTAAATAGAGAGGCTGGCCTTGGGGACCTGGCCCCTCTCTGCATCAACTGCGGGGAAAGATGCTCCTGACAGCCAAGCTCCAACCCTGCCTGAAGGAGGAGGCCGCTGCTTTGAATTAGTGCAACCACAAACAGAAACGCTGCACTGAGATTTGTTGTGAAATGTCCGTGCTGAGGACGGAGCCTCCAGAAGGACCATTGTGGTGATCGAAACGCCAGGCCTGGGGCTGAGCTGCTTCGATGACGCGCTATATTGAAGCTATAACTGCAAAGTAAGCAAGCTGTACGAAAAAAAAAAAAAGTGCGGCGGGTAACAGAAGACGTGCCACGGAGCCTCCTCCTTAGCTGAGTAACCACACTACAGAAGGATATGAGGAGTAATTGATTGCGGAGCACTTACCCAGGCTAAATTACACTAAGTAGAGCATTTGTTTGGAAAAAAGCTAAGCACATTAAAGGGATGAAACAGGTGCTGTTAGCATTTTGCTGCTTAGCTTTAATTATTTTGGGTTTTTTTTTTTTTTTTTTTTGCAGATATGCTCCTCAGGCCATGTTTCGATTAGTAACATAAATTACTACACATCTGTTCATGAAAGACAAGATCCGGGACTGAACTGGGGATACCAGGAGAACATTTTAATTAGTGAACAGGGGTAATGTCGTTTCTGCTTCGTGTCAGAGATTTGCCCCTTTTAAAAGCTGCAGTAACACAAAAGTCAATGTGTGGCACCGAGACAATCCTCTCAATAAAAAAGGGGAAAGTGCAGGTGATTCTGTTGCTGGAAAACCATCTACCGAGCTGCACCGGTGCTGTGTAACTATTTTTGGTGGTACATGGCTTGAAGGAGTGCTGGGTGAAATCAATGTGGGCCCTGGGGCAAAATAGGAAAATGATGGGGGGAGAGAGAGAGAGAAATCGTGCCCGGCCGTTAGCCTGGGCAGTGTCACGCTGGTGTCCACGAGCCTATCTAGACAGCTTAAGTAGACAAATCACATCGATTGCCTGTGAGAAGGCTCCAGCTCCTCATCTCATTAGAAGGCCCTTCATACGCACCGTAGACACCGACTTGACTTCAAACCAGCGCAGGATGCCGGGGAGTTTGTACGCCGTCGTGTACGTGGTCCTCTCAATCCACATATTCTGTAAAGAATGATGATACAGGGAGAGATTCAAAGGACATATGCTGAAACAGCTGCTGTTGTTGTTTTCAGATGACAAAGTCAAGCTTCAGCGCAAGTGCTGCATGGCTAAGTGTTGATCAACTATATGGATGGTGGAATGTGGAATTAGGAAGTTCCTGTAAGAGGCTTTGAGTGTTTGTCCTTTACTCAAGTGCATTTTACACATTTTAAAAAGCAATTTAGGTATTTTGATGCGCCAGAGTACAATATTCACTGTTAAAACACCAAAACTTCCGTGATTTAGTAAATAAAAAGACTAGCTCTCCAGTTTGAAACATCTGGTAACACTACCACCTACTATATTTAGGCATTCTAAAAGTATTTGAAGTATAGCACAGAAAGAGCAAATAAGCACAGTTGTTTTAACAAGGAAAATAATAGATATTCCATGACTTTTAATAACTTGCACAGCAAATTAGAATGTGACTGTTTTTCTGTTGAATTTTATTCTTTACAGAAACATTTCTAAGTGTGGTGATGAAATGTAATGTACCATTGTGTTCAGATATTTTAATATGGATGTCAAATTCAGTTTTATAAATTAGCCCTTCCATACCGCAAACTCGTTGTCGGACTCTCTCTCTCCTCTCTTGACTGGTTTGGAATACTGGAATTTATGAACTTCATTGACGGTGTAGAAGCTGGGGAAAAGAAAATAACAAAAACCAAAATCAGTACTTTAAAACAGTTATGGGAAATCAAAGGTTGATTGCTCTGCTTCAGCTCAAAAACAGGAGAGCCCCACCAGGTTAGCCCTGCAGGGAAATTTTCTGTTTCGCATGCTGAATCTAACTCATCTGCATGGGCGATAAATTAATTATTCCGGGGCTGCATGTATCTCTGGTGACCCCTGAAACAAAGTCAGCTGGATCAGGCATGTAGAGAGGCGAAAGTCAGACACCACCGCAATTTGCAGAGAGGAACTTTACCGAAGCAAACGCATGGGCTCTTCATAAACAGCCAGATGCATTTCTTTTACCCGCAGAAATGCATCCACTCAGATTACGGAACAGAAGTCTGTGTAGGTTCTCAGTCATCCAGGTCATAGTTATCCGAGAAAAGATTCTGTGTTCATCTGGACTTTTCAATTTTCTTTTTGGAAAACGTTTCGCCTTCTATCCAAAAGGCTTCATCAGTTCTGGTGAAGAACTGATGAAGCCTCGGATACAGAACAGAAGGCATCGATGCTACTAAAAAAATAAAATACACTTCTTTTAAAAGAACAGTGGCAGATGAAATGCTAGAACTGTTAAATCAGAAAGTGTTTTTTAATATTTTATCATTACCAGAGCCAAAAAAAGCCGGTTCTATGCACAGATCACATCAAGATGTTTGATAGAGTTCCAGCAAATTACTTAAGGCGATGAGAGCCAGCCATCTAGCATAAAAAAAAAAACAAAACCAACCCCCCATCTCAAGCTTCTATCTAATAAACTCACAAATAAATCAGCTTCAAAACAGCTCTATTTTGTGTGTCTTCATTTTACCTGATCTGATGTGCTCTGTCAGCTACACGTAATTTGTGTGGTTTAAAGATCTCCTTGCTTTGTTCTGTTTGTCTTGGTTGTGAAAGGGGGAATAAATCAAACGCACCAATGGGAAAAGAGAGGAAAGACTTGGAAACATGGCCCTTTGACAATATACAGAGCCACATTCCTTTTAGGTGGCTGAATAATAAGATAAAAGGCGCAGGTGGTGATAAGATCTCTGTTGGTGTGTAAAGCCTTTCAGATCAATATCGTCTTTTAATTTGAGACCGCTGATGCGATTGGGGGCACAGCTGAGTGACACATGGGATCATGACTGGTGTACGGCGTCCAGTGGATGCGCCAAACTTAGCTGTGGCCTTGGTCTCACAAGAAAACATGCTAGAGGGAGTTCACAGCCACAATAATGGTAATGTTGGGTTTTACATCTAAATGTAATGACAACGATTCTGGCACACATTCTCCTGCATGCCTTTGCAGAGCTCACTGCATTGTGCCCGACTGCTGAGAATAAATGATCCTGCTGGACTGAAATGCAAGCTGTGTGACAGTCTGTAATCACAAATGAGAATGAAATGGGCCGCTTGGAGCAGGCTCACATGCTTACCTCACTATTTGTTCGGAGACGTGCTTGTTTTGGAACTTGGCGGGCAGATCCAGGATGGGTTTCACTGTAAAGCACTGGATGTCTGCATGCGAAAAGGTCACGGAACCAAACGGTGACTCCAACAGGAGAGAATTCAACTGGCATATACTGCAAACAGTCAGAGTTCTGTCTCGTTTCTAACAGAAACGTATCTTAACAAATGGAATTCACCAATTTAAAATACTCCATAGCAGTTTAATGGCAGTGTAATATCCCCAACAAGCAGTTTTTAAAGGCCACCTGTCTAATAACTTACCGGTAACCTTAACAGGCGCATCAAACGAAGGAAAAATGGTTTAACAAAAGCAAAACCTAATAAAATGAATCAATGATTGGTGATGAGGATACACTGTCCAGGTGAACACTTGGTGTCCTCGCTGGGTGGCGTGGACGTCCTCATCTTCTCTGCGTTGGGGAACTGTGTGAGAAGACGTGCTTCGAAATCCTCCCAGCGCTCGTAGTCCTTCCCACGGTAGATGAACATTTTGTTCTGCGGGACAATAAAGATGAGAGCGGACGCGTTGGGTCAGGTGCTAATTTGCTCACATAATGTGAACATAAGGTACACCGGTTCTCTTTTATGGCAGCATTAACAGTGTGATTTCAAAGAACATTTCACAAGACGATTAGACACAGCGACTAAAATTCAGTCAATCGTGCCTGTGAGGGCAGACATGGGGGCAAAGACAAAACTGTGACATTATTAGAAAGTTAAACAGGTGAGAAGGCTTTGATTTGTAAATTTTCTTGGCCCGACACAGCGGGTTGGTTAACATACATTATCATAATCGCCACGTTAAATACCCTAAAATTAGGGTGACAGAAAGTTCATCTTGCTTGAAGGGGACATCTGTTTGATCTGGCGTGCCGCTGTCAAGGTCTATTTTACTGTGATACTACAAATACCGTGCATTTAAAAATTCCCTTTCATTAGCTTAATATAGATCAAACAGCTTTTTGTCTCCCCTGGGTAGGACAACTTGGTACAGTTTAGATTTACTTCTGTCCATCAACACACGCACATCAAGGAATACAGACGTTCACATCTCACAATTCCCAGATTAATTAGGAAAACTGCAACCACGCAAGGTGCTCGGGGCCATTTTAAAATCTGCTCTGGCAGACAATTTGATAAAAAGTATTTGATTTCCAAACTCATCCCAGCAAAAAAAGCTGAGAAATCCAATAAACTTGCTTCATAACACATGCAGAAAAGTCCAAATGGTGGACTTTCTGTCCTTCTGACTGAGGGCATATCACTATTATCAAGCACATAAAATATTCTGGTCATGTATGCCCTAAACTTCATGTCATCGGCCCCTTTTTTATTACCTTCAGACCTGCACTGGCCATTTCTGACAAAGAGCGTTATTGCCGTTAGGATCATAATTTATTCTAAAAATGGCCGGAGGGTAAAAAAGGCAATCGAATATAGCCAAATGTGTGAAATGTTCTAAATTTCTAATAAGATTTCTATATAGTTGTCTTCAAAGCATACAGAGAGAGAGAAAACAGTGGGTTTGACAATGTCCCACGATGCCTGCAACTTGTTTTTACGTCCAGGTTCAGACAATCTTTGGCAGATACAGAGAATAGTGTTGAGTTCAGGAACAAATAATTCACAGGAGCACAGAAAGCACATGGCCTCATCTCCCTGCGTGTGCCCAGAGGTCTGGATCTGATTCTCTCTGAATGATCGATCATGACAGCTCATATCCGAGTGTGTCTGAGTGAAATGTAGCGTTTTGGGAGACATATTTCATGCCAGCCACCGCACACCCTCAACTGTTCTTTAGGACGGGCGCTTGGAAAAAGCTCAATGCAGGGATTAGGTCAAATTTGATAAAATGAGGAGGGGGAAGATGACTGCATGTAAAGGCAGACAAACCTACCTCTCAATCCCTGAGATTACCTTTAAAATAGAATTCCTTACACAGTAAAGGATTACAATAAAAGGTGGAGGCCATGCTTTAAAACGCAATGCAAGCTGGTATAATGAGGCAGATATTCTGGGATGGCGGCTGGGCTTTCTAAAGCAAACAGGCTCTGCAGAACACTCCAGAATCAGTACGAGTGCATTCAGTTCTGCTGTCTGACCACATTAACAGCTAATAAATAATAAGCAGCTAAATTTAGCACTGTGTATAATCGATACTTTAAGGGCTGAAAACACCTTTATTGGGGTATTGATTAACTCACATAATTGACCTTTTTGAAGGACAGCACTACACAAACTGAAATGAGGAGCACAAAATAGGCTCCCAAAAATATTCTTTTCATAGCAATAAAAAAAGAAAAATAATCCGACAGTTTCTGTGACATATTTGTGGTTCTGGAATGTTTGGGTGGCTGCAGGAGCCAGAACAAATTTTGTTTTGGGAAAATTACAGCTTGATTCACCATGTCAAAAGATGTAACAATGAACACTCAAATTAGATACAGGTTTCATTGATCTGTCTGCTGTTCTCTCTGGTTATTATATCTAATCCTTTCAACTTCTTACATATCTTTTTAAATAAACAGGCTCGTGAAAAGACATCAAACCCCTGGAACCTACGTTGGAGTTGTACCGTATTTTCCGCACCATAAGGCGCATCGGATTATAAGGCGCACCTTCAATGAACGGCCTATTTTAAAAATGTTTTCATATATAAGGCGCACCGCATTATAAGGCACATAGAATAGAAACTACAGTAGTGGCTGGGGTTGCGTTACGCATCCACTATATGGAGCTGCGCTAAACAAAACTGTCAGATAAGTCAGTCAAACTTTACTGATAGAACACAAACCAACGTTCTGACAACTCCATTCACTCCCAAAACAAATGAGTGCATTCACAATATGGTACCGTACGTACCGACAGCTCTTACCGACATTTGCGCCTCCTTCATTGAAAACAATGCACAAATTAAACAAAAGCAACATTTTGGGGTCTTTATACACACACAAGTGGTGTGGGACTGGAATTTTTACCGTTTTTACTACACAGTCTACGGTTTTAACCACTCTTACTTCGGCGACGCCCCCTGACTACCGTGATCCATATATAAGGTGCATCTGCTTATAAGGCGCACTGTTGGTTTTTGAGAAAATTAAAGACTTTTAGGTGCGCCTTATAGTGCGGAAAATACAGTAATATAAAACTGCTACCGAAAAGTTAATATTGATCACTTCAGATTTGATTTGATTATGTTTGCTGAGTCTAATAGAGGATCGAAGTTTGAAAAAATGGGCAGCAAATATAATATGATGTCACAACTAATTTAAGAAAGTTGGTCAAATTGGGATTGTAACCCCTGACTCGGCAGGGGGTCTTTGAGTCTGAAGTAAGTGCAATCAGATGTTTTAATTCCTGATGCCCACCAAAGCCTCATCTGGGTGGACATCTGGACTTCAGTTCACTTATTTCTTGATTTATTTACTGTTTTGGTGCCTGAAAGATGAAAATGTAGTTTAAAATGGCCTCACGACATTAAAATAACAGAGATACAGTGCAAGGATGCCCTACGAGATAAAGACCTACTGTAAGCTTGAGTCTAATAGCTGCACAACTATCCAAACCACTGTTATGAATTACTTCTATCCATATTTACAACTGTGAAATGAAAAACTGACAAGGTTTTCTGACATTCTTAGAAAGAGGAGTAAGTAGAGGGCCGGTATGCAATTCCTGCTCTTCTCACCATTAGATGCTGATCAACTTCGCAATAGAAATTTAGTGTGCCTATTTCATCCATTCTCGTCATTAAGGTAGTACAAACTGGCCCTACTGTGTAAGGGAGAATGATTTCAAAGCTATTGTCTGACGCTTTCTACGAAACAGGGTTGGATTTTATCGATCAAACTGATTGAAAGTCTACAAGGCAATCCAGACAATGTTCGGGCTCCACAGAGAAGAGATGGTAAAGGAGAGAGAAAAATGCTCAGATGAACAGGCAGATATCTCTTTAAAATCACATCTCCGGGCATCGGCCCTGTAAAATATTCTAGATGTAAATCCCACACTTCGGAAAAAGAGCTATGATTCACTGTCTGCTTTCAGAGGATGCCAGAGAAGAGACAGACCAGGTGGGATGTTGAACTAGCAAGTACTGCCAAAACCAGCCAACACACACGGGAGGGAGACGTGTGAAGCCCATTGAAGCTATAAGTGAGAAAATAAATGCTCTAGTAATCATATTGATCATCCGTTTGGACATGTGCATTACCCACGCTGCTGTGCCGTGGGGAACGCTCGCGTGTGCCTGTACTCACGCGCAAGAAGGAGGGGAATCCCAATCCGTAGTAGCCCACGGCGAAGTAGTCTGGTTTGGGCCGGATGACCTTCACGATGTTCTCATAGAACTGGGCTTGCTTGCGCTGTCAGGAGGAGGCGTATTTACGCTTTCATTTCAAATTCTTGGGTCATTCATGATAGCAGTTAGTGGATAGCAAATGAGACAACTTACCAAGGATGCACTGAGCTGTTCAAAATCGAACATTTCATTCTCGTACTGTTCAGCCAGTTCCTTTCCCAAAATGATGGCCTCCTCCCACATCTATTGGACACACGAAGAAAGGGACAGCAGCAAAATCAATGGCTGGGATTATCAGACAGGTGAAGATGATAGATAACTGATACATAACTAAAATATATATATACGTGTTTAGCACCACAATATTTCTGCTGTTGACACTTGAAACGACTTCAACAACTGAAGGAAGTAAGAGATAGATGCCAAAAACGTTAAGAGGCTTCTGAGTGCCTTCTCTAAACAAAAGTCTTCTCCTCAGATCATGTCTGTCCTCAGCCGATGCTCTGTTCTCTGCTGTATTTGTGCAACATTTCCTGATCACTCGGCTCAATTTGCCTTCTCGCTGGCCCATAACTTGCTGAGTGACAGCTGGCGGGAGAACCGAGAGTGGCGGTTGGAAGCAAACACTGATGACACACGCGAGTCTCGGGGTGGTGTCTCGGAGAAGCTGCGAATGTTGTTCTGGAGACAAACTTCCTGGCTTAGCTTTTGGGCTGAAAATGATTTTTGCACGTCTGGAATCAAATCTGCAGAATGTAAGAAGCGTGCGGTAAACAGCTTCACTGCAGCTATTTGAGGCCCACGGGAGTCTGAATTCATAAAGGCTGAACTCACGCAGGGATTCATTTCACAAATAAGAGAGAAAATCAAAATGACTGGGAGAGACAGGAAAAAAATGTTTAGGGACAACACAAAGAAAGCCATAATAGGGCTTGTGTGCTGTGTACCTTTCCTCAAAAGAGCCTGTAAAATAGGGATTTGGATTTTTACAGTCCTCATTATATAGAAATGGGATTTAGTCTGGTCAGCTTCGAAACCTGGCAAAAATGCATTGAGCAAGAATGACAGAGTCCAAAAGTAGCATCCTGAGTGTCCTGAATGTAGAGGGATCACTGCTAAACACCTGCTTGTGCCACAGTGGGTTTCACTCACCTTGCCCTTGTCAAAGTAATTGATGATCTGTTGGTAAAGCTGGTCCTTGAGCTGTCTTTGTGTGGCTGCACGGTAGTCGTCTCTCTGGGTCAGGTGGGCAGCACACGGTTCATCTGACCACTGCAGAGGGAAATCGGCACTGAGGTTAACGGTGTGCAGTATAGCCCAGAGGGAAAGGTGAATGGGTTACAGGCAATCAATTGCTGACTTATAACTGATGCAAATGTGTGTGAGATTGATGAGAAATCCTATTTAAATCTAACCTGACCTTTGACGGGCCAAAATGGAAACCTAGAACAAAGGCAGTCGATACATATCGGAGCAGAGAGCGCATTGCAAAACGGTGCTATTAAGGGTCTTTTCTGAATCCAAATCAGGGGATGAGGAGGTGCGGTTTGGACAGTCGGCTTGGAAATGGGAAAAATATTTCCTCCTGACATGGAGGGTCAGGGTGCACCTGGGCTAGAGCATCTGCACATTAACCAAATTAGATTCTCTCTTCTCACTCCCGGCAGGTCAGTGACCCCCGCGTCGGCCGTAAGATGTGAACTTAATTGCAGAAACCACTGAGGATCCATCAGTCCTTAATTACTTTACTGTAGGAGGTTCTTTACAAAAAGACTTATTATGACTACAGTAATCTCTTTGTGCACCTGCAGGTGGGTTATTAGTCGTATATCCATTGTTCAACCTCATTATAGCTTGTTTGCAAAAGCCCATACAGTGGGACAAACGCAAGGAGAGCGACAATAAAGATAACATCAAAGAGCTCATTAAAAAAGAAGAATAAGCCAATACTGGAACATTACTAGCCAGCTGCTCTAATATAATAATGAATCCCCGTCTCAAGGTATGCTCATGACAGCTGCTGTGAGAGGAGCTGAATTAAAATATTAAAAACACAAACAACTCCTGCAAATGCTGCTGTGACTGTTAGGGCGAGGAGAATGCGATTCGGTCAGGGTCTGGCGTCCCCTGCTGGGACCGGTACAAAGCCTGGATCCGCCAGCCGTTTATGCAAATACAGATCAGCAGTTGGCTGGAACCGTTTTGGAAAAAAGAAACAGAGCGAAGGCCACACATTCAGGTTAGTTCAGACTGCGATTAGGGACACAATTGTCATTTATCTGATTTACCAAACACAGGCATACAACAGGCTTACTACACCATGAAGAAATACTGGAAGATAGCAAACACAGATTTAATATGTAATTTTAGGGTAATCGTGTGATATCCAGTTGATTCTGTCACATTGTGACAAGACCAAAGGATAGAAAATCTATTTTCTATAAAGCCCCTGAGCTGGCTGATGCCGTTAAAAGACCAGATATTAGCAATCTGCATCAACTACACAAAGCAAAAAGATGCTGCTCAGCAATTCCACCCTCCGAGTGGACCTCTCATGTTCAGTAGGATCAAAGGGATGCAGCCAAATCGCTTTTAGTCCTCTGCACGGGGTCTAACGCTCGAGGTTAAATATCCGACATCTCACAATACCAGAGCTATGTGAGCTACGCGTGAGCCGAGAGCGTATTTGCACATTCATCTGTTGGTGGACGTGTTCACCTTGAGCAGTTTGGCATGAAGCAGCAGTGTGTAGGCAGCCTCCGTGTAGTTGTCACACTCTTTGTGGAGGTCGCACAGTTTGTACAGATACCTGGCAGGAAAACAGGGACATGTCTGTCGCAGGACGTTTACTCTGTTTGATGTGACGATACAGTAGCATCTTTTATGGTGAAAAAAAGCTTGACAGAGATAAACAAAATGGAAACAGCTCTATTATTATAACAACGTTTGCTTTCTTTGTCCAGACATCTTTTGCAAAGATGTAAATTAATTTGGCATTTTCCTGTTTACAAGGTCAAAATGATGTGTTAGTAGAAAAAAATACTTCGTTAAAAAGAAAACATTGCAACATCTACCTAGAGAAAGTTATAAAAAAATTATGATAAAGTTTTGAACCTTGGTATACTTCTATACTATGCAGCTGTGTAAAGAAAAATTAAGCATATAGTGAATATTAATTTTCTCTAAAATAAAATAAATACATCCATGTATCTATAAATGTGTCTATTAAAAAAATACTGAGACTGAAGGTAGTAAAAGCTGGACGTGACTTCATCTTACCTGATGTACATCTCCTCTCTGTCTATCTCCTTGTAAAAATTCTAAAACAAAAGAAACAGAAGGAAAATTAGCTTCATTGCTTGATGCTTAAAATAACACATTTCAAGGGGTGATTAGTCCTAAGTGTTTCGAAAAGAACATTGTTGCTAGGCCATTATATTTCCCTGCAGCAAAAACACTTTAAAAGTGTCTATGAAATGGAAACAAATCGTAATATGTTAGAATCACACTGATTCCACTCTGCTGCTGGCGAAAACCAAAATCTGCACTTAACTCGTTCTGACAGAATATGACTCAGTTAAATGCTGAACACAGGCCGGAGCCCCGTAGAGCAACATCAGAGGCCATGTGAGACGGAACTGACATTTGAGTGAAATGTCACATCACAGAGGTAAAGTGTTTCCCGTCAGCGGCTCTGTGATAACACCTTTCGGTGCAGCGTGGGGGCGTCGGCGGGGGAGGCCGACTGCCAGCATCAGCTTCTGACTAGCAACCCCTCGGCGGAGGCCGTCGGGGCTGGGTTTGCGTTTGTGCAGGCAGGGGGCGTCTTACGAGCACGTTGACGGTGCAGCTCATGCGGTTTTCCTTGTTCTCGTCGTGCATGATGGTCCTGTAGTCCAGCAAGCGCTCCAGCAGACGCACCACCAGAGTGACAAAGTTCTCGCCTGACTTGGCCAAGTACATGTGCTTCCTGCAGTGCTCCAGTAAGCTGGGGGGGGTGTTGGTTTGGAGTTGAAAGAGAGGGAAAACAATTTCACATTTCTGGCACAAATGGTTCTCTCGTTGCTATTCAACCGTGCTAAAAACAAGCTTTGCAGAGAGAGGATGTGATGAGGAGTCATGGGATCGTTGGTGCGCAGTAAGTATTTTGGGCAGTGCAAAGTCGCAATTAGCATGATCTAACTTGTGAACACCTCTGTGCATAATCCTGCCCATTAATCAGTACTTACATTTTCTGAAACAGAACTTTGTACTGCTCGTCTCCCCGCCCCCCCTCGACCTGGTGATCCAGCTTGGTGATGATCTCGTTCTCGAACTGCAATTAGGCAGAGCAGGCGTAAATAATCAGCGCGGCTAATTTTTCAATTCATTAATTCCGTTTCCCCCATCTCTCTCTTGCTCGCTCTTTTTTCATCAAGCTTTTATCGAGAAGATGTGGGACTGTGATCAACATGGTGAACGCCAATTTTCTTTATTTATGACTAAAAATATTATTATTTATGTCTTGAAATGTCAAATGCATCAACATTCCTGCTTAATTCTTTTAGCATTATGTTAGAATAGTACAAAAACATTTGTTCAATTTTAGCAATAATACAGCACAAATTACTCTTTTTTAAATAAAATATGATATCTCAAAAGTGGCTCCAGTTAGTAACTGGATGTTAATGTCAACACTGACACAACAGATTGCAAGTTAAAAATAAATAAATAAACAAACTGAATGCACAAAAAGGAACAACTGGCATTCATCCCTAATGAGCCTGATCCTGACTGACGGAATGATTTAATTTGCGGTGTCATCACGACTATATAGGCCAGCGGAGACGTTGGAATGCTTCTGAGCTGCTTAAACTGCTGATATAAGTCGAATAAGCGTCACATAGTTAGTGAGCCCACATAAGCTTTACCGGAGTAGAGCGTGCAACAGAGTAGAACGCTGAGTTCCCTTCCACCATAGCTGTTGATAATTGCAACACAAATACGGATTTGCAGAATTATGACAGAGGCTGTGTGTGGGGAAACTTCCTCTGAAATAATCTACCCACGGCTCTGTTAGGAGTCATTTGAGTAAACGCACTCGCTGGAAGCTGCGTGTAAAGTGGGACTCGCACTGCATCATGTCGAAGAAGATGGGGATGGTGGCCTTGCGCAGTTCTATCTCAGGAACCAGTGTCATCTCCAGCATGGGGCCCACCATCTCTGGGATGAATTTAATCTTGTGAGCACCTGGTTGAGACAAAAAGAAAAGAAAAAAAAAAAAAATAAAGATTCATCTATAATTCTAATAAGAAAACTCATGAATATGTTGGCGTATGTTTGAACACCACTGTCATGTGAATATTTACTTATCATTAACTTAAAAGTCTTATGTGCAGCAAGAACCTCACCAAAGAAAGACAAAATTTGTCAATCTAATCCAAAGAATAATTCTTATTAAGGGATTAGATGGTGAAGTTTACCGTTAGGAAGTATAGAAAGGGACAGGTATAATTCTGTAGCCACATCTAATACCACTGAGACCTTACTGTTGACACTCTCATCTAAGAAAATAAAGCTAATTAACACTAGATGGTCTATATTTAGCTGCTCTCCTCTGACTTATGCGTGCAAGGGTACTGCCAAATAATTAGAAATTGAGAAAATAACATGTGTGACAGGTGTCAACCGGCAGGATTAAACGACTAATCTTGATCAGAGAACTCATTCAGAAAGAATATAAATATAAATGGCTCTTTGGCTTCTGTCTCAGAGCTAAAGCTGGGAAGACAGAAACACACAGATGATTGAATTACCTAGATTGTACCACATATCTCTGATTTCAAAGCCAATTTGTCTTCTCATGTCACGATACCTGGAAGACAAGCAAAGACAAAAGGTAATAAAAGTTAGGGTCACACAATTAACTGATTCATGGAAAAACTTTATGTTTCTGTAGAAATACCTTTAAGCCAAATCAGCACCTGACCACAGCTGGAAGAATGTGGTCAGTCAACAGCTGATGAACAAAAGCTTAAAGAAAGCCATGTGCCATGACCAAATACATGCGTTTTTGTGTTGCCTTCCAGGAGAGAGCTCAATAACGCCAAACATCGCAGGACTAATGCGGTATGACTGCAAGCTTAGTCCTCAATCAATTTTTGAAGTTGGAGATGCAACAAATCCTCCTTTGTACTTGTTGTTGGAGGTCAGCATGGCGACTTATGAGCTTCTGTGTAAAACATCAACAAAACAAGGAGCAGGAAGGGCCACTCCTGTTCTAACTCATTGCAAAAAGTGTTCCGAATCGGAGCTTATAAGCTAATCAGCTGTGCCCCGTCTGGGTCAAAAACCAATCTCCTTAGCAGCTTCCAGCCTACCAACTAAGGCTCTGGGTCAAAAAAAGGGACCGCAGCGAAGTGGAAAGGACGAAGAAAGACAGACAGTGACTGATGGAGAGAATAACCAGGAGTTGAAGGGCTGGACAGAGATATAGAAAA
>CAAE01014623.1:155353-176170 GCA_000180735.1 Tetraodon nigroviridis | reverse complement strand
AACAGTCATAATTGTCTTGGCGTGAAATCAAGACATGTAACTTGAAATTCAGATTATATGGTAAAATAATAAATCGGAATTAAACTGACATGTTAGAGGATACTAATAAATAAACAACAATAACAGAATGTGAGTTTATACACAATACTGTTGGAAAAACAACAGTGGAGGAAGAAAAGCTTTTCCCTGACACGATTTACCAGTCTAAAGAAGAAGAGGAGTTCACATCACACCACTTAAAGTGTGAAACAATCAGTTCAGCTGAGTTTGCAGAGGTGATGGAGGAGGCTGGTATAGGTGTGACGGTCTTTACCGTCACACACCTGCCCTCCCTGGACGCCTGCGGTGTCCACTTTCTCCTTTCATCACGGCTCATGTGTCTCATCACCAGGATCAATCCAGAACTGTTATCATGACAGCCTTTTTTGAGCAAAGGAGGTTGCAATCAAAACACAGGAGGCTAAGAAAACCAAATCAAAGGGAACTGTAAATACTTGATTGCATTTGATTTTAATTTTCTGCATTTTAATTTAAAAAATTAAGTTAGCATCGCGATCTCTGAATATCCACACGTTAAGTAATCAACTTTACGTCTAAAAGTTGAGTTTTTGTTAAGGATTTTATGATTAGGCAACCGCTAAATCTCCTCAAAGCACATCAGCCTAATGTATTTAAAGGCAAATTTGCAATTCATTTCCATTGTGGCACTTTAAACATTTGAAGCTACCACATGATAGAAAAATGAGAGGCGAAATTATTATTTGATCCTCTACTTGCTCACTCAGTCTAATAAATTAAGAACAAACCAGTTCCCCAGGTCACCTGCACCAGGCAAAATTGCTCCTGGAAGTCAGTCATTTAATAGCCACAAGTGGAACCGTCATCAATCTCAACTATTTCTCTCAAAACAATTTCTCAAGCCTAAGAATAAACGGAAACTTTGCCAGCGTTATTCATCACAGCTTCCAGTAACACGCAGGCTTCTGATGCCGCAGCCTCCATATTCATCTTAAACATGTGAGCAAATGAGGCAGAATGTGTGCAGAAATGAAAAAAAGCAGTGATAAGAGGGCAGATCCATCATGCGCTGCTCTCGAGCTACTATCTCGACCATAATTCGTCTCACTTTAGCACCTGACAGCAGAGAAACAAAAATTGATGTTTGTTTGAGCTGTGAGGGGAGCATTGTTTTGAGCTTTTAATTAAGCCAGTGGGGAAATGGCACGATAATCTCTGGGGAGACCCGGTCTCTGCAGGAGAGAACACTGGCACCGAAAATTAGGAAAGAAAAAACAAGAGATTAGGAGAAAATGAAAGAGGATGGGCAGGAGAAGGGAGGGGGACGACCAATTTGCACCAGGATGGCACGTTCCTTCTCTCAATTAACTTAGGGCGTAATGAAATATGAGTTTGATGGCTCATTAAAAAGAAAACAACATTTAACTGGTGAGCGCTGATGAGAAGAAACACGACAGGTTTTGAGTTGATGGGCTTTCCTGGTTCCAGCGTTAGGCCAACAAGACTGCAGGGGGATGAGCGGAACGTTGCGTTTGGTGTAAGTCACCGTCACGTTCAAACGTTTCAGAATAAGCAGAAATAAAAAAAAGTGCAGAAATTGTGGGCAGTCAGATGTGAAAGTGACCCGTCGTGTTGTTCGTCCAGACAGAAACTGACTAAGACAAGCATGTCACTGCGGTACTTAAAGAATAATGCTTCTTTGAACACACACATTCATTCAGAGAGGAAACGCTACTGAACTTTCTTACAAAAGAAAATCAGGAAAAAAGAGACTTTATCTGTTCTGTTTGTCAATGCATTTTTTGTGAATGAAGTCAAATAAGTGCTCCAGGTAGCGCATAGTTAGGGCAAAGATCAAAACAAGATCTAACGTCTGTACAGACTGGACATGGAGAAAAGGCAGGACTATAGATAACGAATCTAGAGCTGCTCTGCAGAAACTGCCTGATGGTATATCAACATAGAAATTGAATTTTTCCAAACATCATCTGGGTTCACTTCAACTTCCTTGACCCAGGTCATCCCTATTTTAGACAAACTCAGAGCCACTTCTTATGTGGGTGACAGCACTCTTCCAGGCTTTTTCTCCGATTTATAACTTTTACTGAACGAGGCCAGAGCTACTTTGTCTTTTGAGATGACAAGATTCTTCTATCTGTAACATCTTGCAGTCTGGTTTCATATGACTCCACTCCAGTGAACTCTGCAGATGAATCCACTCAGGTTCTCTGAGGACAGATTTGACTGACTCAAATGGACAGTGATTAGAAGTGACAGTTCACAACTCCAACAATGTCTTTACGCATATGTTGATCATAATGGATGTGAGGAATAAAAAAAAGTGATGATTTCATTTGTTTTCAATTAGGGAGATGAGGCAAAACAGGTGGGAGTATGTTGTTTTTTTTTATTAAAACATCACAGAGTGAAGTTTGGGAGAATGTCATCTGGGCCGTAAATCAATCTTTAGGATTGTGTTGTAGAGTCTGAAAAATAGAACAATCCAAACACACACTAAACACAGCATTCTATATGCTTGCAGTGTCTGGATCTGGACGTAGGATATTTTTACTTGGTTTTATCTTCTAGCTACCTGATCTTGACAGAATAAAACCTTGCTAAAAAAATACTTAAATCGAAGGTCAGGGGTTTACAAATCTAATAAGAGAAGAGTCAAAAAAGTTACTTCATCCATGTACGATTATGACGTGCATATTCTTTGTTTTTTACCTTTTTTTTTTCCAAGTGGTTTTATAAATTTGTAGCCACAAGCTCCAGAATTCTATACAGAACATGTATACAGATAAAAGAGTCCCTGAGGGTTTAGATTTCAACTAAAAAAATCAATAGGAGTTTCGCTCCAGTGGCTTGTCCACCATCACCAATTTATCTATGTGGAAAGCAGTTTGCTGACACAAGCAGAATGTTGAGCAGATTCCAGTTAAAAAGAGGGTAGCTTCTTAACTGCACCCGAAGACGACCCCAACTCCCAACAGGCCTGTGTCATTAACACACACGACACAAAGACCTGTGAGGTGAAATCTCTGTCAACGCTGAAATCTGCCATATCGAGTGCTGCTTTGCAGGAACAATAACAATGCTGTTAGCGAATGTGTTACTGACACTCCAAAAGGAGGAGTGCGTCTCTGGTGTCTCAGACTGTGAATGCGTCGCTCAGTAGCTTAAAGGTGCAGTCAGTCACTCAGGAACTGGGGGGGTACTTTATGCCATATTGTGCGCTAGATGAAGTGCATGGTAAGAAAAAAGAGGAACAAATCTTTAGCTCAAGTGAGACGGCTGTAGGAGTGACAAACAAAGAAGGGAGCTCCAGTGCACAAACCCGATTCACTCACACCCACAACTTCCATTCCAATGTTGAATACGTATTTATTGTATGGTGGTTATGATTTCTATAAACACAGAACTGTTGAGCTCTTCACTTTTGTGTGAGCTGTCGGTACAAGGATATGGCACAAATAAAAAGGAATAAAAGAAACTAGCAATCCAGCTCCTGTTCAGTTCCTCTATGTAATGATGTTACATATTCGTGTAAAGAAACAAGTTTATATAATCTAAAAAAAACAAAAAAACAAATAGTAGCATCAACAACAGAAATTGAGGAATTGTGGCAATCTTGGATCATGTGCATTTCAAATGCAACCGAGGAAGTGGCTTGATGGTTTGCACCAAGGGGAGTCCCATGATCGGTCAGGTCTAGGAAAACGTGAGGTTTGGATCCAATTGTGATCTAATGGTACGACGTTGATGCAACCAGCCCATTTCTGGTGCACAAAAACTAGCTTCTGCGCATATGATCTCCACCGAAGTGACGACGCTGACAGACCGGCTTCGACTTGTGAAGAGAGGCTGCTCGAAGCTGCCAGATGTAAGGAAAAAGAAGCCGAGCTGTACTTTCTCCACTGCACTCTTGCCTCCTCCCTCTACGCTCATAGTCCCGTGCTCCCTCCCCTTTTACTTAATCGCTCTCTCTCTGTCTCTCTCAAGCTGCTCACACACTCAGATGCACACACACAGAAAAGAGGTGAAAACCGGAGAGGGAGACGGCGCCGGCACAATGAGGATATTCTGCCTACGTGGGCTCTAAGGCATCCGGTCACCAGGCACAGCAAGCGCGCGGGTGTGAGAGCGTGTGTGGGGGTGCGTGTGTGTGTGTGTGAGTGTGTGTGTGTGTGTGTGTGTGTGTGAGAGTGAGTGAGTGACACTGTGCCGAGAAAAGAGAAACAGAGAAAAGCGAGTGGAGAGGAATCGGACTTGGGTTTAGAGGAACATCGCACCGCTGGATGAGAGGACGCTGATGTGCAACAACTACTCGAACTACTGCTGCCGCTGCTCTGCCTGCTCGCCACTGCCTGCCTGTCCTCCTAACTTCTACAATGGCAGAGCCTCCTCACTCTACTTGCCTCTGATCCACCTTGGAAATGGGCATGCCTGGGCTAAACCGCAGATCTAGGATATCGCATCCTTTGCACCAGTAGTTCACAGCTTGAGGTGAGTCTTTTTTTTTTATGTCAGCTCTCATCACCTCCTCTATTTCATCTATTTTTGCTTTAACTGCAAAGTCAGTTTAAATAAACTCTGAAGGAGGATATCTGAGGGATATTCTCTCTGTGTGGGCTGAGCCTGGGAATACATAAGGAGAACGATTTCACTGCAGATTTAAGTCAGCTAATCAAACACCAAACGCATGATGCCGATCAAGGGATCTTGGATTGATTTGATGTTCCGATGCCTCTGCTGGGGTGAAGTGGTGATGGAAGATTTCAAACAGTGGTTGTGGAATATGCCCGGTTTGAAGGGAGGATTCTGTCAGTCCAGCAAACTTTAAACATAGAAATGGTGAATGCATTGGGTGGAAAATAGAGCAATATGACTTCTTGCCTTTATTCGCTTTTTGAGAGGGTGACGATCCAGATTTAACCTGACTGGCTTCGCACACATCACCAAAATAGTGCTGGCGTACAAAAGGGGCTTGCATGATGCTGCATTTCCTCTGTTTCGCGGCTGAGTGTTACATAAAACACTCAGACATGGAGACAAAGATGAAAAATGCAGGACTGTTGCATGTAGCTTTCCTTCCACACACGGCAGCAGCTGTGATGTGAAGGCTTACAGGTAACTAAATCAGCAGGAGGTGGGTGCCAGAACCTCGTCTGCATCGGAAGAAGGAGCGAAATCCAAGACTAATCAAGATTAATAGAGTGAGCAAAGCCACCACGTCCCTACGGAATACTCAAGTGAGTGTGAGTGTGGTGTGTGTGTGTGTGTGCACGAGCACGTGCGAGTGAGTTCATGTGTGAACTGTGGGAACAGGGAATGAGAGGGTCAGATCATAGAACTCTCACATCTCGCCCGGCCTGTCATTGGCCACACTGAACACATGTCACTCCGGCTTCCCGCTCCAGCATCCCTCCTGCCGCTCCTAGCAGCCCCCCCTCAGACCTACCTCACATCAGCGCTCAGATACCATCTCCCCTCTTCTCTATTTCACTTTCTGCAGACAGTGAGAAGAGGACCGAGTGGGAGAAAAAGATAACGACATATACAGAAAGATGTTAGGAAAGGGCGGAATAGACTGCCAGTGAGAAATAAAGGCAGGAGGATATTGAATTCTTTAGAAAAACTGAGAGGATTTAGAAGCTGGAATAAGAGGAATCTACATGGGGTACTAGCTCTAAGAGCTTAAATAAATAATAAAAAAAACAAATACAGGCAATTACCTGAGGCCTGATACAGACTCAATTAAAAGTGATGGCTGCTCAGGTGTGAGCACGACGTTCCACCACATCACCGGTAATTTTCATTTTTTAGAATAACACTAAAATCCATCAGCACCTGCCCTAACGATGCTCCGGAGAGAAGACGCAAGCGCAAGACTGAGCGTTCTCGGATGTGCGCGGGGCACCTCTGTGCACATTTCTACTCCAAGCGCAGACGCGAGCCGTCACGAAATATCAGTTCCATCTTTGTTTTTCCTCTCCTTTTTACACTCGTGTTTTTTTCTGCCTGGTCAAATAAGAACATAAAGGAAAGAGCGAGTGGGAGTGCTGGGGTTCCAAATGAGTGGTGAAGTGGTCATTTGCCTCCAGTGGCCCTGCAACCTGGGAGGAAAACACATTCATCCAGGAAACTAACGGCTCTCCTCTGAAAGCCTGAATGCTTTTTTTTTTTTTTTTTTTTTTGGGAGAAGCCAGATGTTACCTTTCATGTGCTAATAAGATTATTCATTATGAGTCCTGTTTTTCCCTGGGTGCACAAAAGCACCACTATGCAGTCAAGGTGAGTCGTGTGTGTCTGGTTGTGAATTTGTGTCTGCTGCATTCGTAAGAAGCAGCTTTGCACCTGAGCCTGGCTTCAAGGGTGTGCTGGTCTGTGTCCATGTAAAGCATGTGTTCCCCGCTGATTGGGACTTGGTGAGCTCGCGGAGGCCCTCGGACAGAAAAACGGGTGAGGATAGAAATCAGAACAAGAGGGATGCAAAAAAAAATCTATGTATGTGTGTAGCTAAAGCAGCTGCGAAAACGCCTGTGAATCATTCTGGGAAAGAAGAAAAAACACTACTTCAATAAAGGTGCCTGTTCAGAAAGCAGAGCAAAAATGGTCCTGAATCAGTGAGTCAGTTTTCCTCAGACGGTGACTCCCAAACTCACCGTGGTGTCTGGTGAACAAAAACTGGACCTTCACATCATAACCAATGGTGAGTCTTCTACTAGACCATGTCTTTAAACAGATGACTGCCGGAGGATTCATTTACCGTCCTCCTCTCAGCGTCTCCTTACATATTTCTATTCTTTTCCGCTCTCTCCATGCCCGGTGAAAACCTCCTCTGCATGCATTTGTTTATTTTTTGCCTTTTCTTTTTCGGTGTTCTCAGTGCAGTTCCGTGGGTTTCTACGCGGGGTAAGACTAAAAGGAATCCGCGCGCAGCAGGGGAGCTCTCGGGTAACCCATCAGCTTTGAAACATCAGCATGTCTAGAGAGACAAGGGGAAACGGAGAAAGAATGGAACAAGAGGAAGATGACAAAAAGACGAGTGTAACAGTCAGAAGAGGTAGTGCTGTGCAGGGGTGAGAAGTGTGATCTGATACGTATCTGATTCGAGCAGGCAGCCTCTGCAGCACACAGCCGTTGCCGAGGTCTGATCTCCATCCGGCCTGCATGCGCACTGACTGACTGTACGGATTACACACTCCGGAAAAAACCTCACCTGGGTGCGGGCGCAGCACACAAAGCACAACTAAACCAGAAAAGCAATCTATTTCCAGAATAAGAGTGTAAACAAATTAGTCAGTCAATTAAATTAATAAGGCAGAACACAATTCTATATAAAACAACCTGCAATTAAGCTCGCAAAGTTGCTGGAGTCTTCCACGTTCTAATTTCTAATATAAGAATACGACACTGCAACATAAACACCCCCCAGGACAATGTGTAATTATTGCTCTAATTATAACAAATAATATTAATTATTGTTATTTCTTGTCTTATCATTATAGGATTTTGATATGGCAGCTGCAATTTAAAATCGGACTTAATGATCCTTCCTTTAATGTAATACCAGATCAAGCAACATCAAAAGTACAGTATAGTTATTTTGATGGCTGATGTAAATAGAAAGATATTTATATAAATATAAAACGATACTTGCCAGAAGAAAAATCTACCACAGTCCAGATTGACCCATATTTCCTTTCAAATATGTTTACACTAATCCACAATCAGATAGAAGAACTTATGGAAAGTCTTTTTTTTAACCCCTTTGTGGGATTTTTGGCTGCTAAAAAGAAAGAGCTGAGGCAGAATTCTTCCAGGCGGTTGTATTCTCACCAGCTAACCATCTTTCACACTTGACCTTTAGCAGAATTTTACCCACACATGCTGACATTCAAACGGATCCGTTTATTTGGTTTTTGCCGCACACTGATAAGAACATCTGAGTACCTGGCTAGGCTGGACTGAAATATGATCCTTAAGTCCAAAAACTTTTATTTTTTTAATAATCGGAGAGTTCAATAAAGCAGAACTGATAATGTCTGTTAGTTCAAACAGCAACTTTATGTGATTATTCTGTATAACTGAGCAGCAGTTACTAGAGGGGCAAGCTTGTGGATTTTAAGAGCAGTTCCATTTAGCGAGCATTTATTTTTTCCTCTGAGTGATTTTCTGTGCTCGCTGGCAGTCTAGTCCACTGGACTGCTGTTGTCCTTCGGCACTGACCATTTCTGTCAATCTTTTGCTTGCATCCATCCATCCTCCATTATACTCAGAGCAAAAGCGAGCCACAAAGCACGCTGGACGGCAGAAGCAGCAGCAGCAAACAGTAAAACCACAAGGTCAAAAGAAGATGATAAATCACTCTTTACATGTTTTTAGTAGTAAACCAGAGTGCCAGAGGAGAGGAAAGAGGCTGATTAAACAGGATGAGATGAAGCTGGATTACAGAAGCACGTCTGTGACCACGCTGTCATGTTATTGTCCGAGCAGACCTGCTTAAACAGCGTTTTTCTGGGATATTTGGGCGGAGAAATTAGCAGAAGCTAAAGACTCGAGAGTGAAAGGACCAAGTGCCTGCCTCTGGCTAACTGTTGGAGGTTCTCTGCAGATCAATAAACAATTACAGACGGAACAATTAAAAATTTCCCGCAATGTATCCCTATAGAAAAAAACAACTCTATTAAACTGCTGCAGTTCAATACCACAGCATAAATTCTGCATTTCCAAACACAAATATAACATATATGAAGACTGCAAAAAGGCAGCTGGTTCTAATTTGTGCAGTGTTTGTCACGTTTAGTCAACTTTATTTGTCAAATATGCTACACATGCTCAACATAGAGCATCGATAAAATTCCAGTCCTCTGGGACCCAGAGTGCAGCAAAATAATAATACGGTAATAAAAATACAATAACCTAAATAAAAAAAAAATAAGTAAAAACTACCTTTTTTTCCAGTGTTTAATCAATCCCCTGCTCTGTGATGCGTACTATATTGTTAAATAGTTCAATCACAGTAGCTGAGGTGATAATGCAAAATTATTCAGGCTCAAAGTTGTGAAAAACATCAAATCTTTATGTTTAATCAAGATACTGATATTTTCACCTTTTAAGATTTTACCCCCAGCAGCCTAAAGTTTAATTATGTGGCTGTCAGTCACAAAACCGCTGAGTCAGACTGAATTAATGGCTGCAAAATGAGGCTATTTTTGAAGTTCAAGGTGCACTGAATTAGTAGATCACTCTGATTTAGTGCTTTAAAGAGCTTAAAAAAAGGTTTAGGGTTCGATCCATCCAAGAAAGAAGTGTTTTATTGTTAGGACCTAAACAACCCAAATAAAGATGAATAATTGCAGAAGGACAACCGTGGAAGCAATTCCACTTTAGCAGGGTCAGTTAGCCATTCCATTCCACGCACACATGATGTGACGTCTGTGAGCTCTGATTTTAGTTGGGAAATAGTGGGTCAGTTCACTTCACTTATTTGGTCGTAAATGAAAAGCGGATCGGGGGCACCCCAGAAGAGGGCGGACGGTTGTCAGACTGGCATGATGAGTCATGCTGTTTATGCACGAGGCCAGAGGGTGCTGTTCCTGCCGGAGGTGAGCTCTGAGTGGTGCTCCAGTTGCAGGGACATGAACCCAGTTGGGGAACAAACTAGACATGTGGGGCCTGGGACTTATCATTCAGCCGGCAGTGTTGATATGTCAAAAAAAGGACAGATCTAAATAAGCCAGTGACACATTTTAATGAAACCCTAAGCATTTTGGAGCCAAAATGGGGGGTTGAGCCGGTAAAAGACTGCTTCTATCTGCACTGACTGAAATAGCTTTGCTGTCGTTGTCCCATGGTGAAGGGGGCATCTTAAAATCAGACAGAAATGAGCAGGTCGTTGTTTGCCCAGTCTAGTTAACAAAAATACTTTCACTTAACCATTGAAGAGGGGAGACAGTGTCGGGTAACTATGTAATTTAACATTTAGGATGCCATTTTCTGACCAAACACTGGATGGCACTTGATGGAGGGGGAGGAGGGGGAGGCCATGACTGCACAATCAATGTTTTAGTCTGCAGAATGCTGCTTTGATTCTTATCTTTCTTGCAAAACTTTTGCATTCTGAGTACAGATAAAAAGCCATTGTATAAGAGAGAGAGATATTGTAACTGAACAATGTGCTTCATCTGACACCTTATTAAACACAGCCTGAATTCCCCATTCTCCTTGGATTTTCTGCATATACCCGCTATGTCTGGTCCTGACAATGGTAACCAGTGAATATCTTGGATTTTGCCCAGATTTCCAGCTCTGTGCGATGCTATTTTTAAACCCATGGTTTCCACTTATGATCACTTATTCACATCAGTAATTACCTGTCCGTTGAGAATCCGACTACCATCTGCCAGGAGAGCGGGAAGCTGTCGGTTCTAACCCATCTTTATGAGCATGCTGCTATGCTCCCAGAACCGACTTTTCATTGACGGCACACGGCATTCTGGGCTGCTGATCTGCAGCATTGCCGGCTCCATCTGGCTGTTAGTTTTTTACCATCAGTTCTGTGTATGGGGGGAACAAACCTCAATGCAGATGTCCACAAATGAAAAACAAATTACAGATCTAGCAGAGGCCCCATGTGCGTAAAATATACAACATGTCTGCTTTTGTATGTGTATTTAAAACAGCCGGTATTTAAAACAAAAATCCCTTTTTAAGTTACCAATGGGCCATTGAGCTGTTAGTGTTTATAGATGCATCTATTTGAACCTAAGTGAGATAGGGAAATCTCAGCGAAGTCTCCCCAAACACGTCATGGCTGTAATTCATTATTTCTGAGTAAAAGTCAAAACATGAGAGATGGTGGCAGGAGACAATATTCATTCTATACCTACAGACACCCTTTAAAAAGGTAATCAAATCTGGTATAAAATGTCATGGTAGATAAGCTGCAAAGGTAATTGTGCTGTCATATTTTGCCTTTTTAAGAGTGTGCCGAGTGTGTGTTTATTGTAAATCAACACGCAGGTGGAGAATGATGTTTGTGTCAGTGCTTCAGGCAGCAAAGTGCAAAGCCATGATTGTTTGTCATACCTGTGGTAGCGAGAAGGATCATTCATATTTAATGGTGTTTGAACAGTTAGCCACAGATTTGTCTGCTAATGTACGCATTTATTTGAAAGCCTTTTTTTTCCAGTGATAAGGGAAATAATCAGGAACCCATGATAACACACGCTACTGGTGGCCCTGAGTCAGGTGTCCACACCAGTCGCCAGCCAGACTCTTTCCACATCGTTTATTCTGTTTAGCACTATATCTCGTAGAATAACTTGGTTTAAGAAGAACATTTTTTTCAGTACCTTTGCGAAAAGCTGCAGAATTTATAAGCTTCCTGAGAGCCTACACATCTTCTATTGTAGTTTCCACTGTTGATATTACAACTTTTAAGTTAGCATTGTTTATTTTTCATTTTCTTCTCTTTTTTTAAATAAATTAAACAAGTAACATCTATCTTAAGGAAAACTGAATGTAGCAAGTTTCGGAACTGCACAGAGTTTGAGTCTGGCACTTTCTGTGTTAAAATCCATCTTTTAGTCCTGGATAAAAGTAGCCACATCATCAGAAAAACTCGAGCGTTTTATCAAAAAGTTGTGATAAAAAGGCAATAAAAAAAGGCATACATATTTCATAATCCCGATGTAGTCTGATCTAAAAGTGAAGGTGCTGGTATTGAATCCTGACTTAATGGCCAGAGAGAGTTGAACAGACATTACGTTCAAATTAGAGTAACAGAGTAAATCTGAAAATCTTAGATGCTCCATCCAAATTACCACCACTTTCAGTTTTTCACTAAACCCAGTGGAAATCTAAAACCATTTTCCAAAACAGTACAATCACAATAACATTCCGGTCCAACTAAAGGTTGCTTTTTCAAATCAAAAGCCTTTTCATAAGCCCTTTATTAGCAATGATCACCGGAGATTCTGTCTTTGTGTCTTTCAGGAAACATGGTGAGCATGGACGGCGGCAGATGCATGCTCACCAACTCAGAGTCTGACTCGGAGTCAGCACCTGTGCCCCCCACCTCACTCGCATTGGAGGTGAAGTATTCCCTGGAAACCAGTCGACAGGTAAAGAAGCGAAACAAGGCCCTGCAAGTGCGTTTCAAGGATATCTGTGAGGCGCAGAATGAGCAAAGGGAGGCAGAGCTGCAGGCGGCAGGAAAGGGTGGGAAGCCGCTTTCATACAAAGTAGCGTACCGCAAGTACATGACTGTCCCCGCCCGCAGATCTATCCCAAATGTCACGCGGAGCACGGGTGTGCAGACGTCACCTGACCTAAAGAAACGCTATCAGACCTTTCCTTTTGAGCGCAAGAAAGGACACACTTTTAAACACATGGCAGCGGTGGAAACGTATAAAGGTCAAAAAAACGGTTTTGTCGTAGAAGTGAAGCAGTCCAAGGCTGCCGAGCAGAGTTTAGACGAGGAGGAGGAGGAGGGAGCCTGTGGGGGGAGTGGAGTCCGGAGGACCAGGGCTCTGCTCCATACTAATGAGTGCATTGCCACAGTGGAGCAGCATACTGCACCTGATGGCCTGTGCTCTGACGCTCTGCTGCTGACTTGCTCTGCAGACCACCTCGCGGGCACGCAGAGTGGAAGTGGAAGCGGAGCCGAAGCCGAGTACCAGCTCTGCGGCGTCCCGTTAAACGCCAGGACAGGATTACAAAACAAGGAGGCTGATTCAGACCGTCTGACTAAGAGGCAGCTCCTCAATCTGGAGGAAGGATCGTCTATAACCCTGCCAGACAGGGCCTCCAAGGTTACGGGCCCGATAGCCTGGAACTCCCTCACCCAGGTGGAGTGCTTGGACAGTCCGTCTGTCCGGAACAAACGGAAGAAAGCCATGCAGCTCAATGGGCTGCAGAGTGAGACAGTACCACGGACCGGCAGAGGCTGTACCACACAGGCACAGTGTCACACAGGACAGGTATCGGCCCACCCTCTGCAGGCTGCGGAAGACCCTGTTTCTCCCTGTGGAAGCGGCGAGCCTGCTAGGGCGCCCCCTGACCTGGCACTGGAGGCCTGCAAGCAAATAGTGCCTATCAATCAGGATGGGGATGTTAAAGCACAGCTCCAGGCCATGGAAAACCTTATTTGCTCCAGCCAAGAGACCATCAAGGTGCTTCTGGGGGTCATCCAGGAGCTAGAGAAGGGGGAGGCCCACAGAGAAGGGTAAGGAAATTCACTTCTAACCAGCACACGCCTACTACATCAACACAAGATTCGCTGCTGCCTCGCGGATAAATAAAATACAGCTCAAATTGAAGTTTGCAAAATTAATATTCCTCTTAGTTAAAATGATTTCCCTTTTTGTTTAAAGATTTGGTGTAGGACAACTGACCTGCAGAGCCTGAGCTGACTCACTCAAACAGCGTTGAGATGCAGACAGTGACATTGTTTCTGGGCTGATATGACCTTATGTGCGTTTGAAACACAATGTTGTTTTGTTGTTTTTTTCACATAAAATGAGCCACAGAATTTATTGTTCACGAAAACATTTGACAGAAACAATGGATGTGGGGGAATGTTTGCCTCTTAAAATACAACTTTCGGCAAATTTAGTTTCGAGCATGCCAATTTCATACTGACACAGACTTGTTCCAAGCTGGTACTTTTGATGTATGCATGTCACGATGTTCCAGAGAGGTTTTTCAACTGGGGTTCAGACGAGGCCAAAAATCCAAAGACTGTGAAAAGGCAATTTATTGTCCAATTCATTTGCCGTTTATACAAAAGGGTGAAGATAACGTCTGAGCCACTGAGGTGGAGGACTTCTTATCCAAAAGGATGAGGCAGACAAAATAGACAATTTGTTGAGGGAACTGATGGTACGTTTTACCACTCTGTTCTGCCTGAGCACGGTGGTGAAGTAAAGGGGAAAGAGGACCCATATAATCACCATCATACCAACCACACACAAGCTTCTGAAAGGGCGCAAAAGAAGACCCTGACTAAACTACAAGGTCAATTTTCAGGCTACCAAAACCATTTTTGAGGTAACAATATCTGAAAAGAGAATTATTTTCCTCTAATTGACCAAAAAAACAATACAAAAGCTGACATTTTGTGAAAATCACAAAATCACCTGTAATCAATTGAAGTAAACTATATCTTTTGTTTATTTCTGTTATCTAAAGTCAGATTTGTTTGCGGGCCAAGCAAAAATTCAGGCTTCTGGAGTCACACCACATTAGCTTCGCACGCTTGTTACATAAATGTCACTCACAAAACAAATGGGAATACCCGCAGGCTATAGGTGAACCGTGGGGGCAATTACATCCGATATATAAATCCACACGCCCGACGTTCATATTTTCCTGGAGGAAATGCAATGTTGTGTGAATTTAGCCTGGTTTAGGATTTTTCAACTAACAGCACCTGGTTCTGCATAAATAACAGTTAAGCGTACAAATATATTGTTAATGGCGCTTTTGGCTTCACTCTCTCTCGGGAGGACTGAAGAAATTAGCTGTACTCACCTATTTTCTCTTATCAAGTCACCGCTGAGGTATGTGCGGTGGAGTCAGGGGAGCAGGCGGCTTTGTGGCGGGAGAGGAAGACAATAAAGGTGACTTGTTCCCAATGCAGAGCCTGTGTCCTTCAGTGGCTGCTTTTTATCTCTCCTGAGTGGAGATGAACCCGAAAGTGCCCACTGAACTGCCCCGACACCTCCCACCTAATGGCCACCGTCCCTCTTTCAAACTTCTGCTCTTACTTCACTTGCTATTCCCATCATTTCATTTTGCGACAGATGTACACCTTAAAAAATACCCGTTGGAGAATATGGTACAGGAAGGAATATATAGAGTATAGAGAAGTTTTGTTTTATTTGCTCAACCCCTTGAGGGACGTGCGACTAGAGTTCCTGAGAGAAGGATAAAAAAGTATACATACATACTCAGCTACTTCAAAATGAGGGTTGGGAAGTCAAAGTCCTGTTTTTTAGGCTTTAAATCAGCACAATTACTTTAACAAGAAAGTTGTTCATGCAGTGCTAATTTAAAGAGATTGTTGGGGTTTTGTTAAATTCCAAACCACTTTCTAGGTTCCTCCTGGATAACAAGGTTAGCACAAAAATATTCCAGTGTTAAACATTTTATTTTATAGTAATGTATAGAAATGTTGAGTATAGGATCATTGAGACTTTTGGGTTAGGTTATATGTAAGAATTTAAAAAATGAAGATTAAAAAATGCCAGGAACCTCACGTCATCTGACTGGTTAAATATCTTCAGGGAGACTTGTAAACACTAATGAAAAATATGTTGAAGAAAATAGCAGTAAGAAATAAATGTTTGGTAGAAAAGGGCGAGTTGGGGTTTCCTGCAGTTTGGAAGTTAGAGAAATGAGTCACCCCATCCCTACTCCCTTCAGAAACAGTGTCCCAATTACTGAAAATAATCCACAGCTCTGACCAAGAACAGTATTTTACAGTCTGAACATCAGAGTAATGAGGACATTGATTCTGTTGATGCTGGCCTTTTTCTTATTCTGGTGAGCAGAACAAACCAACGTGTACTACAATAGCGAGAAAAAGAAGTATTAGAAATTTTTAAAAAGCTGAATAAAATCTTAAACTTACACAGCTACAGCTGTACGTGTGTCGTCTGGCAGCCATTAGCCAATAGCCCAATCAATCAGTGTAAACACTGTTGGGAGGGGTGATGTATCAGTAAAAAACCCTTTTAAAATGTTTGAAATCTGCACAGTTTACAGGAATCATTTCTGTTGCAGCTGTATAGAATATAACCATAAAAAGGAGAGAGATTTCCTCCGTTTTTCACTGGTGAACTGAGCCCCTTCACCTGAAGGAGATCATGCCAGGCATCAATATCCAGGTTTACTCAGGCAATCAGAAAAGCTTGGGGGGTTGTGATGCATGTAACCAACTCGTAATCTTTGTTTTATGACAGTGTTTTTTTTGTTTTCAGTGACAAACAGAGTGTCAGGATAGTGGAGATAAAATAAGATAGGTCCGAATCTGAATTTGGTTGAATAACATTGCAGAGAAAGAAAGACTGATGGGAAGGGGATGGATTGACTTTAGAAGAATTAAAACCATTTGTCTGTAAAACTCACATTTTCTTTTACCTTACCACATTGGTCTAAAAAGTTAACTGGATTTAGTAACACAAAAGCGTAAAAAAACGCATGAATTAATGGCTGTTACAGAAGGAAACCCAATAAAAACAGGCAGGTATTCAGAAGCTACATTAAGCTATCCTATTATTTTAAAGGAAAGTCAGTAATTCAAAGCGTAGGGAAATGTAAATTAACAATTACGTTTTGTCCGTGCAGCCGAACCGATGAATTATCTAATGAATTAGGGAGGCAGCGTGTGACCTCCCATCACTCAGCCACGGCTGACGTGGGCCACTGGGCTCCAGCAGCTGGAACACGGGCCACTCATGACTCCTCATCCTTCTCATTTACCTCAGCTCCTCTAATGAGCGACGGCAAACAAGACGAGAAAAGCAGATGTGATAGAGCGTCCTAACGAGTCCTGGAATTACTCATTCACGACTCTTATCTTCTCCGCAGACTTTCCTATCGAACCGGACAGGACACGGCCAACTGCGACACGTGCCGGAACAGCGCCTGCATTATTTACAGGTTGGTGGTCATTGCTCTTCCGAAGCAAAGGGATACAAATGTGCCCTGTCCTGTGTCCTTGAGGGAAAGTGCAGAGGTGGAGGAAGAGACAGCAGAGAGATGGGGAAAGGGCAGGAGAATTCAGCGCTAATGTGGATTCTTTTAATGAGCACACACAGACCTTTCCACGCCGTGTTCTCTTTCTGATTAGATACATCTCCCCACGCAGAGAGTGTGTGCCTGTCCCCGTGCATGTGAGCCTTTTCAGTGTTACTTCACAGACTTCACTTATTGATGGGGGGTGTTTTAAATGCAGCGTTAGGTGGATTTTAATGAGAAAAAATATAAATAAAAGGTGAAACATCGTTAATAATATCATCACTGAGAATGTCTGCTTACTTTAGCAGCGGAGTTATAGCTATACTTATTTTAGCTTTCATTAAAAACACCCAACGATCCAGCATCTGTCATGCAAAGGGACTGCAAAAATGAATAACTCAATACCAAAACCTTCTTACTACGTTTTATAAAAGAAATACGTAGTTTTTTTCACACGAAGTAGCCATCTTTTAAACTGTTCCCCCTGCCCTTGAAGAAGTAGCTACTCTGCTCGGTCGCTCCACTGTCTGACTGGTCTTTGATTCAAAGAGCAGCTGTGTTATATGGTAATAGTACACAAACACACACTCCAGGCTGCAGCCCGCCTGCGTGACAGAGAAACACCAGCGAGGCCGCGTCTTGGTGGAAATCTGTGCCACACTCGACAAAAAAACTATCCACTCTACTATGTTCCCATTTGCTTTTCTAAATCGTATTCCTTATTTTGCCTTTCTAAGTTTCCTGGATTTATTGCTGAATTTCCCTGCCACGCTGCGACGGTGTCATCCTTCTCCAACAGCTGACGCAGCTATGGCCCGATGACCCCCATTACTGACAGGCTGAGAGGCTCCTGATGCCTTTATTTGACTTCAGTTTCCCCTTTTTAAACAGCCCGTCAGCCTGGCAGACGTGTTCAGCGAATGTCACATGAAAGAGCCTTTGAAGAGCCACATGGTGCTTAGGAGCGCAAATCTGACAGGCGGAAGTCAGGAGGTGGACGTGACGTCACAGATGAGACATTTCACAGAGCAGCGGAGTCCAATGCAATCGATATTTCTTTTTTTAGAGGAAACTGCTGCGCAATATAGTCCGCGTTGAGTCTCCGATGAGCCAATTAAATCTGTTAAACCCACTGCTGTGAAAAAAAAAAACACTTAGCGACCTTCAATCTCTGCTTTAAAGCGAAGCCTTGGAGACAGGGAAAGTGCTCGGTGACGTTGAACAGGAGGCGCTACAACCGTTGCGGCTGTTGTCCGCACAGAAGGCGGACGTCTACAGCTGCAACAAGGAAGAGAGTGATGGATCATTTCTGGTACGCTAAATAATTAATAATGAAATAATGAAATACGTGAGTGAGTCAAGGATGGAGACGCTGCGGAGTCTGTCATCACAACTTCCACGATGTTTGACAGACGGCAACTGTGTGACTCCAGGTCTGTCTGCTCTGTCTTTCTGCCACCAAATGTATTTTTTCTACCCTTAATTTCCAATATTAGAGGAAGGTGTCACAAACAAATGATTGCTTTAAATGACTTGGAGTCGCTCGCGCCATCACGATTCAATCCCAGGGGCTCTGGAAACAAATCAAAATGCTTCATCTGTGCAGAAAGTGGGAAAACCAAAAAAGCCAATATTAGAGGGAAGGTTTGGGGTTTTTTGAAGCCCTGTCTGCATCCACTACAGTTTGATCTCAACAAAGGGCAAAGACTTAAGCGGTGAAATGTCTGCGTTAAAACGATTACGGTTCTCCTTTAAGAGATTTGCTCGGTGTTTTGGATTGCGCTGATTGGACACAGAATCAAATTTAGCAGCGCTTTCAAAACAAGCAGCAGGATTATGTGACAATCTAATTAGTTAGATCTCCATGAAAACAGTCCTCTGTGGAGGTGGAGAAACACAAGATAAGAAGCGGGGCCACGAGGAAGACATGCGCTCCGTTCATAATATCTGTTGGTACTTGCTATGTGTTACTTTGCATCAGGTCCAAACTCCAAACTGAAAAACTGTATGACTTGAGCGCACACGTGGGTCCATGACTCATTTAGTGCAACCGGCACGTGCTCTTGTGCATAATTAATTTGCATCAGCCCTGTTCTTTGCATAACAACAGCACCGGATTGACTTTCTGGCCTTTCCCCAGGAGTGAGTTAGCCGCTCTCAGGCGTTCGGTCTAACACAAACTCCTCATGTGAAACGTGCAGGACAACCAAGCAGAACGTCAGAGGGGATGAAACGATTATTGCCATGCATTTATTCACGCCTCGTGATGTAATATCTGTTACAGCAGGAAGGGAACGAGGGAAAGGGGGGTAACGAAAAGGCGAGTGTGAGCACACGAGCAAATCGGAAAACACGCAAAAGGAGCCAGACGGGATGATGGAGGAAAGCTGGGGATTTGAACCGTCTTCCATTTATTTCAAGACCATAGGTATTAAGCAGTGCTGTGTGGCAGTCCTTGTAATCTCATTTTCTCTCATTGCATTTAGATGAGATAATGTACTGATCACACTGGGACAATGTTTGAAGGAGGTGTGATTAAAGTTCCCCACTGTGAAACATCAATGTTCATAATGGAGCCGAGCTCTTTCCGAAATGTCAATACCGCCGAAAAGACTGATGTGTAAAGATTCATAAAAACTGCAACTGTGTTTAATTCTGTCACCGGCATTCATTACAAAAAAAACCCCAGATTTTTGTTTCTTAAAAAAAGTAGAGTTTTAAAAAAAGGATGTTGCATTGTGACCAAACCGTAACAAAAACCCCCAAGTTATTAAGTATGTGACAAAATGATTATGATCACTAAAATTTTCACACAGACCATATAAACTATTCCTAGATTACCTGATCTATTTTAGATACTCGATTTGATTTGTTTGTCTTTGTTATAAAAGGATTTTATTAAATACAGTAATATCTTAAAAATTCATAGTGCTCTTGACTAGACTGCATTTCAGCTAAAACTAAGTCTGGAACCAGTCCTCTTCTACATTTTTACATTTAGGACTGTGCAAACATACAGATCAAGAATGGTCTAGCAGAATCTGTAATAGTGCAAAAAGGACACAAAGGACATGAAATAAAAATGGAGTAATTTCGTCTAAAAAGGAATGTAAAAGGCTATAGCGCTGATAACCTTATGGAAATTACTGACCAGTAGCAAGTCTGTCCTGCTGCACGGATATGCTGGAGGACAAGATATTGCTTTGTGGGAGTATAATAATGCTTCCTAACATAGTGACAAGCTGGTTGCCATAGTTACGAGGTAGATGGGACACAGTGCAAGGGGACAGTGAGAACAGGTAGAAGGAGCACATTTACACCCAGAGAAGATAAGAGAATAAAATAAGGAAGGCAGGGTGAGAATGTGAGACAGAGAGCAGGAGGGAGGTCGGTCAGAAAAGGTGAGAGGTGTATCCAGGACTCCAGGATGTGTTTCCTCTCTTTTGTTTTTTTTTAAAACATATCTTTCTACATGTAATGTGGGTAGCAAGAGAGAAAAAGAGACCAAAAAAAATGGAATCATATCAGTGGGTAAAGCTTAAAAACCTAAAAGGTCCAAAGTGCCTTTTCTCATTTGTTCCAATCTGATGGCTCACTCTGAGAGGCAGCTGGGGGCCAGTAAAGAAAAAAGCAATAACATTTCTCTTTGGCTTTGAGCAAAAAATCTAAATGCGGCGCACTGGTGACAATATCGTATGGAAAAGCTGATAACCGGGCCGGTAAAGAGACTAATAAATCTTTCATTAAAAGGCCTTTTGAGTATAGTTCACAGATGAGATGAGCATCTTCCCACTTTGAAAAGATGGAATAATGCCATACTTCCCCTCTCCTTCTTCAGTGACATTTAAGCTTTCAAGCTAGTTCATTTCCCTGGACACTACCTGAGTTTCTCAATTCTCAATTTTAGCCTCAAAAATAACCAATAGATAAAAAAATAAAACCTGCCAGCACTAATGAAACTTCAGAGAAAATATGACCTTCCATTTTGTTCAAATGTGTGTATTTAGGAAAGTTTGAAGAGTCGACTTTACTGCACAACTTTAA
>CAAE01014623.1:138881-155206 GCA_000180735.1 Tetraodon nigroviridis | reverse complement strand
ATTCCTGTAAAATTTGAAAAATTTCAGTTCCGGTTAATTCTTCTCCTTTTCTGTACCTTATTTTGTGCACAACTGAATGTCACAGTGAGCACCAGATGTTTTAAAAAGGCAGAAAAAAGGCATTAATGTGTTTAATTTATCGCTGCAGGTATCTTAAACTTTACTGAGTACACTGTTCATTAACTGCATTTGAGATAAAACAGAATTGACATTTAAGGAAATACAAGCTTCCCCTTACATTTTAAGTGATAATTTTAAAGCACTCCCTTAAAATGCATTTATCACATATACGATGACATAAATTTATTCTTATAAGATTATAAAATGCATGTTTAGCAATAATCTGGAGATACAAAGACAACGGTCTTAGCTATTTTAGAGGCTTAAGGTAAAGAGCGGGGAAAATCCTTTCACTGCCAGAGCTTGTGCGGGCGTGTGTGTGTGTGTGTGTGTTTGTGAAGGGGTGACCATAAAAATGACAAAGCGTTACATGGCTGTGTTTATCCAAAGACCCCGCCCCCACTGAGTAGCTGAATGGGCCTTAGACAGCAGCAACATCATCCTTTTTATCCAGTAGATGAAAAAATGTCACCTGGAAATTTCACATCATTTCTTAAAATATTTGCAAAAAATAGACACAAAGAATGAACTTTTTGAAGATGTTGAGAAAATAAGGATGCCTGAATCTGACCTCTAGAGTCATCCTTCATGTTGGTTTTTTTTAAACTGGAATCAGTAACTACTATCAGACTTTGGGGGGAAACCAGTAAGTTTACTGTGATGCAAACTGCTGAGTTAATTATACATTTGAACTGAATAAGCACAGGATTTATGAAGTCATTTTTAAACTGATTCTGTCATCTGGCTGCTGAACATTATCATTCTTTAAACCAAAGCTGTAAAAATCCACACTGCTCCTCAAACATTAATACCTACTGTATTTTTTGAGACTAGACAGACTCAACTGAGAGCATAAAATAACTATGAACCCCACACACTTGAAAAATGATCAGGTTTTATATAAATAAATGTATTTAGAAAAAGAAGGCAAATCAATTCCTTAAAAAAAAAAACCTCATATTGAGTGAAAAAGCCTTTTGAACATATTGCATTTTTCTTTTCTATAAGGTGTAAGGTGTTCAAGGTCCTAAAATATATTAGAATTTATGGTTTGCTATTCATCATTTTTGTGTGCACACACATTTTTAATCAAAACTAACTCTCAAATGATATAAAAAAATTAAGAGAACAAACTTTTTTTTTATCAACCTGGAATCCCTTTTGCCTTATAATTAAATATCATCCTGGAGTGGAAAATGTTTCATTAGATAAATCAATCATATAAAAAAACAGCCCTGAGTCCTGCAGTGGTTATGCAAGGCTGGCAGCCGTGCTCCACCAGCACTGTTTAACCAATGTCTGAAGGAGGCTTTAGCAGATTAAAAATCCTGTTACACTGCTGCAGGAGTAATCTGAGGTTCACTTTAACACAACCAGTGGGTATTAGAATGATTGCTAGTCCCGATAAACCCCCCTGGACACTTGGCAAACCTTTCGCTGATGATGGCAAGTTGTGTAAGATTGACCGCAAACTGAAAATAAACTAACGTGGATCCCAGTTTAAATCAAGGAAATGGTTGTCCCTCCAAGTAAATAAATAACTTTCACAGGGAAGAAGGATAATTTAAGCTATGTAGGTCGCTCTACCTTTCTGAGAAGTGACGTGACAGATGCTTGTGCAGGAGTGCAATCGAGAACAAGTTGGTCAGAGGGAGGGGGGATAAGCCAAAACATGTCATTGTCATTAAACCTCCTTAGATGCAGTTCCAGTAAATTAGAGAAATCCAAGCAATTCCTTTGAATTCTGTTCAATTGCACAACTTTCTACAATCTGCAGATTTCGCTGTGGATCAGTTGTGGCTTTGCAGGCACGGTGACATTTACTGACAAAATTCACAGCTCTGGGCCATAAAACAGCTCTCAGAGCGCCAGTCCACAGCTCAAACACTAAACAGGCAGAAAAAAGGCTAAAACCCCAGGACAAAGGTGAGACTGTAGTCAGATGCAAGGATTCAAGAAAGGATTCGCTATAGCAGAAGAAGAATCCTGGACCAAACAGCACTTTGTAGAAGAAAGCAGACATAGATGAAGTGCTTCTACTAAAGCACTGGCTTAGCAAGCGTTAATGGCTCTGCACAGCAGTGAGTTACTGTCTGACCTGATTATCTGTGCTTCTTTGACGCAGCGTCGAGCTGGACTTCAAGCAGCAGGAAGACAAGCTGCAGCCACTGATGAAGAGGCTCTGCCCTACAGCGGACAGTCACTTCCCCCCGCTGCCTTACCCACAGGAGGCCTTCACCTCCACCCCCAAACGCAAGTCCAAAGGGGACTCCAAGAAGCACGCGCGCTGGAAACTGTGGTTCCTGTAGAAAAGAAGGGATTCTCCTCCTCTACTGCGACTGATGCACAGGATTTATGCGCCCCGCTGGCTCTTTATGTCTTTCTAGTGGAATTCATAAAAAAAACACACACACACACACACACACACACACACACACACAGCTTCAAAAATTTGCCAAAACTCACTCGATAAAGACAGAACAAAGCATACAGAAAAATTAAACAGGAATTTTAAACAAATGATTCCCAGGAAGTATTTTTGGATATCACTAAGGCAAGAAGAAGAGATTTTCATCTGTTTCACTAGGCCACACCACCGGGGCTGTATTCCACGGGAATGGTTCAGTGACACGTTTCTATTCCCAGGTGGGACTCTGCCAGCCTCCGGGAGAGCTTGGCGAGGCATCTGAAACGCTCCGAGGTCGACATCAAAAGCACAAACAGCACTGGTCAGGACACATCTTCTCACAAAAATGACAAAGAAACTATTTTGAGGAGTTGCTCCATATGTACGCCACCTGCATAATAGAAATCTTTAAGGACACAAATGTCAGAGATGTTTATTGGACTAGACTTTGTATCCATCACGTCAAAAGTCTGTCTTTAAAATAATAGCTGAATAAATACCACTTATTTTCTTAAAAACATTTGCAAAAGTTAGACATCCCTGTACATCTCTTTTTATATAAATATACATCTATATAAATTCACCTTAAGGTTTAGTAGTCTATATTTATTAAGATGCTGTGAAGGAGAAGAAGAAGAAAAAAAAAAAACAACTACAATACAAAGTAAAAGCAAATGATTTCTGATTCAAAGGGTTTCTGTCTTTTTGCCCATTGAGCTTATTGAAAGAATCGTGGTTCAACACTGGAACTTTAGAGATTCTCCTATCTGTTTTCGAACATCACGCGTATTAATTAATGCTGGTTCTTCGCACAGGTTGGACGTTAGGACAGCTGGGATTGTCCTCCTACATCAGCTACCCCTGAAACAAAGCCAGAGGTCTGAATGTGCCACTCCCACCACAACCAGGGCTTCTGCACCGCTGGGAGGCAGAGCTGTAGCCTAGCATGCTTTTTAAGAGAAACCAAAAAAGAATCAAGAATGGTTTTTTGGGGGGGGTTGTTATCTTTTACCACAGAAACATTTTATAAAAAACAAAAAAAAAACAACATTTGAAAAATAAGATATTTAATTTTTTGGAGCTCACTGCTTCCCATATATTTGACTGTAGAGTAAAAATCCCATAATTCCCAAGATTTTGTAAAGCCAAACTAGTATTTGCTCTACATATATCGTAGAGCATTAAACAGGGATATTACAACTTTTGTGGGAAAGCAGCCAATAGGTGAAACATCTAATAACTCCTGCTGGAGTTAGAAAGTGAGGACACTCAAAGCCAAAAACACCACCCAGGAACACAGGAAATGTGCCAAAGTGGTTTCAAGGGCAAAAAAGTTAAAAAAAAATAAATAAATAAAAAAACTCCTTCATCCTTCGCTACAAAAAGAGATATTAATCCGTTTAATATAAGTGGTTTGACTTTCAGAAGCTGCAGCGTCCTCCATGTTGTTGTAATTCCCACCTCCACTCATCTACACGCCAGGTTGGGGTCTTTCCGTAGTTACGCTGTACTGTAGCATCAAGAGAAAATTAGAAGCTAATCTGTACCTTAAAGAAGTGCAATTGATTTATTATGTGCAATACTGTGTATTTTATACTGTTTTTAAAAGAATAAAAGTTATTTAATATGCAACATATGGAAAACGAAACCAGTCATCCAGAGTTCTCAAAATCTATTCGAGACTGGGAATCAGTCTTGTAGCATCAGGTCAGTACCAGTTAAATAGTAAAACAGCAGAATATTAATAAATATATGTATATATTTCTGCTCTAAAGTGCTTACAGGTGTGAATGCCTGTGGTTGGTAACCGCTGACTGGTTGGAGGTGCACATCGAAGTGGACGGATGAATTAATGTAACTGCTACCTAATTTCTAATCGCAAATGTGGAAAAATGTCAATGAGAACAGGTGCTGAGCAAGGGCAAAAGATCGCGTTTTGTTGTGCTGAAATCTGTCAATATGTGATTTGGCATTTTAAAAACCGCTCAGAAGAATCACACAAGAAGGAAACCAGCAGATGAGCTCGGATATCCACTCTAATCTCCCTCCCTGCGTTTCTTTGATCAACTAGGACGGAACAACACAGCCCGGAATAGCCGGCGGAGTGTTTTTGGTGTAGAGAAATCAAACTGCTTTTGATCAGAAGCATCTAATCAAGTGCAGTTGCCCTCGTGCCATCCACACGCCAACTTCTGGTGTTTCAGGATGTGTGTTTTAGATGTTGACATACACATCTAGTCAAGTAGGGCCTCACATGTTGCCCAACTATTGCTGATCAAAGGCAGTCTCTTTCTGTCCCATTAACATAGGATTAAGTCTTTCTGAATGATACAGACAAAACTTGGATGGTATTCTTACACCCTCTGATCACAGTACTTTCTGTCGTTTGTAGCCAGCGAACATCCACAAGCGAAGCCCTGGTATTTTTTACAGAGTTAACGGCAAGCGCCTAGCATGAATTGTCGCAGGGTCAATAACGTTCCAGCGTGGGAGAGCTGCAGCAGTGGAGTGATAAGTGCACGTTTGAGGCATTGTGATGCAGCACCATATCTCACTATGCCTCTTTTTCTGGAAGAGCTCTGCTGCAGTCTGGTCAGCGGAGAAAGAGAGGCGAGCGAGAGGACGGGGAAAGTGAAGTGTAAAATATCTGACAGACGTATCTGACCAAGTGTGGGTAAAAGCAAAGTGAAGCACGGAGCCAAAGATGGAGAGGTGTCTGGTCTAAATATACATCACTTTGAGAAAGGATCTATGAAGGACTCCACTGTAAGTGGTCAGCTTCAAACTGTCCATCAATACTTCCACCTATGCAGGTCTTTACACTGGTGGAAACACTGCAGGAAAACTGTCTTGTAATATTTACAAACATTAATCTGTGGATAAATATTAACATACTTCATAGTTTATATGTTCAAGGTTGTCCATCAGTTCACAAATTTCAACTTTTTGAATAAATGGTGGTGGTGCGAATAAAAATCCAAGTCCAACTGATACAAAACGTGGGAAACGATAAAAAATCAAAGGCAATTGTGCGATTTGTGCAAAAACTGAACGTCGACATTCGTTTAGCTCACTTTGAATTTATCGCCTCAATGGCTATTCACAGCAACTCCTCTGCAGGGCTCGAACTCAAGGAGCTGACAAATGCAACGCAAGAAGGGGAAGGTTGAACCTTGGGATGGAAGGCAGAAATCTCTCATCTCTGCTAATGTAAATGGCTGCAGCAGGACACATTTCATTAAGATGTGAACACGCGTAGCTCTGCGGTAACAACTGGCGACAATACAAACACGGTGAAGCCCTTTCTGCAATCATACTCATCAACATTCTGCATTCACCACCGCAAGGACAGTGAAGGCAGAGAGAACAACGGAGAGATACGGGAGACACGGGAGAACGGTAATGCGTGAATCTAAATGGAAGAGGCTGCCACTCACTGGAACAAGGTTGGGGGCTGGCTGCAGCGTTGTGCGCAGCAGAAACAGCGACGGCAGCACCCTGATTAGCAGGCGACACCACTTCAGACGGTGCTAACTGGGTCTTGCGGTTATTAAAAATTCACAGAGACTTTATTGATCATTAAATAGTGATTAAGGGAACCTGTTTCAGATGCAGGGGCCGTCCCGAACTACTGTATAATGTGGAGTGAGAGACTGAAAGACCGTCTCTTCAAAAAAGCTCTGATGTGACCTCTAACTCCCGCCGAGTAAAAGGACGTCCTGCACAGCGAACACATACATTATGCAGGCACTTGGAGACGCTGAAGCATTCAAGTACAGTGGACCATTACCTAAAGAGGTGAAAACAAAGAAAAGGAAGGAGTTGGAAGCAAAGTTAAACCTAGCTGGAGTAGTATGCTTGGTAAAGGCAGAGCAGCAGGCGGTGATGACTACAGTACAGTCATCTACCAAAGAGCAGGTCAACCTGTGTTCATCTTTTCTAGTGGTAAGGAGGAAAACCCTATTCCATGTGTGAAATGGGTGTGAAGACTATCTACAAGTTAGGAAACCAACATGCACTGCCATTTTAAGAGTTGGCAGCCTTTTTAGACAGCGTGACTGGTGATGTCCAGGTCTTAAATACAAGATTTAGAGCAGTGAACCGCAGCAGAGGGACTATACTTTACAGCCTGTCAGCTGCTTCCATGATCTTTTCTAAATCTGACTGGTTGAGACCTCTGACCACAAGCCTTGCAGGTCGATGGAGGGTCTGAAGGTCCTGGCGGATGGCTGATTTATGAGAGGCACAGTCAGTGGGAGCTGTAGACCCCCAGGCAAGACAGGGGGCACCAGGGGAGGCCCTCAGCACTGAAACTAATTAGCTTTACAATACATGCTGGAGATCTGCTGCACAACGGAGCGATTAGCTTTGTGTGCTGCTTGGAGAGATGAGAGAGATAACACTCCCACAGCTGAAGAATCTATACAACGTCAATCAGTTTGCAAGAGCAGAATTAGAAAGGAATTGAGGTGGATGATGAAGAGAAGACAGAGACATGGAGGACAACGGATAGTGTCTGCAGACGCGTTTTACTACAAAGGCTAGACGATACGCCTGAGATAACAGTGGCTAATCTGAGGTTAAATAAACTGCTCTCTGGTGATGGAGCCTAGTGACTGGGAATAAAAGCATGTAAGCAAGTGTTACAGCTGATGTCTAGAGAGAAAGAAACCGAAAACTGGGGGAGGAAGAACCGAAACACACCGTCACAACCAGTCACAAGTGCTCAGGTTTACATGCAAAATCACAGCAACAAAAAACATCCAGTACAGACCCATTACTCAAACGTGCTTTTTCATTTAAAACATTTAAAATTCTGAGAAGAATGAATGCTATCGTCAGTTCTATTGAAAATAAGAAACCAGAGAGGGATTCAAGTAGCAATGAAAAAGCAACAGGAAACTTGATGCTACGTATAGCAGAACAACATAAAGCAATAACCGTTGATCTTAGAGTGAGGCTGTGTCAACAATTCTGCAGAGGTGGATTTTAGGAATAGCTTTGGAGTGGGAGTGATGTTACAGTGGGCCTGTGGGAGATGCACTAGATGTGAAACCGGATTGGGTACAATGGATTGGGTGTGTGCAACAGTCAGGAAAGCAGAGAAGAGATGCGGAGAAGTACTCAAACTTACGACGTGAGGGAGGTCACGGCCCATTTTTATGACTGTCTGGTTGACTGTTCTCAGCAGCTTCTCTGTGATGATCTGAACATGCCACTGTGTGGGACCCTGCAAGATTAAAAAAGTGAGGCACCGGTCACCTTGGTATCGCAATGTTTCGTTCCCCTACATTTATTTAAGACACCAGATTAAAACAGGGTATTTTCACACAGGATTACGGGGTACAGGGCTAACAAGTTGGGTCTCTGGTTTATTCAAACTAATGAGTTTTCATTTAACGTGCTTTAAAGCACAAAGGACTTTTAAAAAGACTGAAGGTTACAGTTGAGCAAAATCCTAACTAAAATCCATGGCAAGCAAAAGAAAAAAAGAAAACACACAACATCTTAGGAAGCTTTAGTTATTAAGTTTTAATTCATATCATGCTGCAACAAAGTGCAATAAAGAAAACGGACCAAACGGGAGAAAAAAAACCGGTTTGATTCTCTCATCTGACAGAACAAGGAAACAGCACTCTGTTCTCGGGGCTACGTGCAGTTTCAAAAGTGCCGTCTCCATCCGCGCTATGGATTTTGAGGAGCTACAAGTGGACATGGATCAAGCCTTAAAAGAAGACTCCAGTGTTAGAGGCTGGACCATCAAAGCTCTCCGTTAGCAATAATTAGCAATAATGAACAAAGACATCAGAGCAGGGAAGAAATGAATCACCACAGATGCAGATGTTACATCTGAATTTACACCTGCCTGAAGGTCCTTCCTTGTTTCTGGGGTCATCATTACGTCTCCACATGATCAAATCGGCAAACACAACTTTGAAAAGTAACGAGTGCTTTTTCACAAACTGAAACTTGCAGCCTTTTAGTGCTCAAACCAGTCAAATATTACAGTTATTAATGCTACTGCAGCTGGAAATGAGCAACGTTTTGCTTTCAAAGGTAAAAAAGCACCCCCAGGATGTTAAAAGTACACCACTTATGCTTGGACTGGTTTGTGAGTGAGGCTGTTTTCTAACCTTTCACCTTGTTTGCGGAGGATTCTTCTTCATCAACATAAAAAAAACCACTTAGGGAAATCTGTCCAGGTTTGCACAAATGCACGAGTCAAACATTCAGACACGACATAGAGAAGATGTAACACCCTCATTTACCTACGAACGTGGACCCGCACTCTCTACATTATTTTTCATCAGAGCAAATTTTCATTTGAATAAAAACAACTACAAGTATTTTCAAACAAATAAGATAACCCAGAAAAAGAAATAAAAAGAAACACCGCGAATGAGCCACTCTCGAGATTGAACCGTCATAGAGGGAATAACAACAACTTAATTCCCCTCCAAAGCAACAGAACAATTGTTGCTTTCAGACGCCCATGTGCCAGCATAAAAGTGGTTGAAAAATTGCTTTGCTAAAAATATAAAGCTTTCGTACACTTGAGTATACTCATAAAAAACTCTAGTAAAAACTCGAAAAAAATACGCATTCAAGTCTTACTTTAAAGTCCAAGTTGAATTGTAATTTATTTCTTTATGCATTTACTATAAATCCATCTTTCTTAGTTACTTTAAGCGTTAAGATCAGTTAAACATAGTTTTATGGCTTAAACCCAAAAGCCACAAAGCAGAGCAGGTCCAAATGTTCTTAAGGTTATATCCACGGCGCTAAAAAAACCTTCGATGTTTTGTCAGCCTGAGCTGTGAAACAATGAGCACAGCCAAGTCTGCAGGTCAGTAATTGACCAGTGCTGTAAAATAGGATCTGTTGAGGCATGGCAGGGCAACGGAATCCATTAAAACAGTAGAAAATCCATGTTCCTTACCACGTCTTTCCTGTACAGCACCTCCAAGATGTCGCTCAGCAGCTGGCAACAAGCCTGGAGCTCCTCCTCCTTCTCCAGGTGGAACTTCAGTTGGTCCGTCATCAGCGGCAGGAGGATCTCACGGCAATCTGCGGGGACACCCCCGAACCCACTCGATGAGCTGGTGATGGATGGAAAAAAGGCAGCACAGCACGTCTGCTCTGGATCGGCTCTGGATGAAGACGCATGTAGCCTGTTCACAGCTTTCTCATAGCGAAAATAAACATACCCGAGGCTCAAGATGGCTGTAATCACTACACAGGATGTGTTAGAAGAGCACACTGTGATCAGCTGTTGCTTCATAATTAATAATTCAAAACATCTTTGGAAAAAATATTACTGTCTTCAAGAGAACTGTTCTGATTTTACACAAATATGATAATATTTGATGCAAACAAGTCAAATTATCACAAATGACTGCATTTTTTTGTTTAAAAAAAATCTTAGTGGCACGTGCGTGGGTGTTTGTGCTAGCAGGAAGTCTGGAAGATTTAAAAAGAGGGTTTTTCCAGCTCTGGGAAGGGAAGAAAACTTTTCTTTGCGCAGTGAAAAATTGATGATCGCTCTGCACCAATGACAAATCAGCCCCCACTCCCACGTTTTTCATTGACAGATAACATCTTTAAAATAATATGGTGAGACTCCCACAGCATTGGATTCCACTTCAGCAGAGCCAGTCAATAGAACCACTCTGCTTCCCAAATGATGCTGTATCTTAGAGAAGCTAATTACTAGAATGAAGTGATACAATATTTCCTCACAGACACAAACACCAAGCGTTGCCAAGTGCCCACAATGGCGGAGGCTGGTTGGTGACCTCTTCAGGAACAACACGCACATATAAAGAGCCCAGTTGTTCTCACTCCCTGCAACTTAACAGAAGGATCTACATCTTAACTCCATCTGTAACAAATCCACAGTTTCGGGATGACTAATGAGAAAACACTCAACAGATGATTTCATTTCCAAACAGTGAAAAAAAAGGAAATAAAGATGTTATCACAGAAGAGAAGCTGTTTCCATTTCACTGAAAGAATGACTGAACTTCAGCAAATGCAGAAAGGCCAAAGCACCATCTAGAGAGCTTGAGAGGTTTCCTAATCAAAATGTCTTGGTAATTAGAAATATAGCAAATTAAGGCTCCTGCAAAATTAAACTTTTTCATTTTTAATGACTCAAACATTAGTTTATCAATGAACACAATAAATTACCAGTAGCAAATTTGACTATCTCTCATAGCATACTGGGCTCCTTCTGAAAAGCTGGTAATGACTCCAGTATGAAAATAATTACTCAGAACCTGATGTTTGAAGGTACCACTCTTAATTACTAGTCAGTATTTTCTACGGAAAAGCTCATCTTATTGTCAAATCCACATGTCTGTTGCATCTCCATCAAACTTGCGATGAAAGGATGGTGACACACACCCACATCTTGTTCTTGTATCTTTGTGAAGAACTTTATAAAGACACACACACACAACACACACACACACACACACACACACACACACACACACACAGGGAGAGGGGGAGATAAGCAGATTGGAACTATCATTCTAGACCACAAGCGCTTACCTCAAACTTCCAGCACAAACAGATTTTAGCTGCTACACTGATTTTCCTTTTTGACGCACACCAGGAGGGCAGCCAACACATTTGTTTTCTCCTGATGAGCCCATTCGTGAGTAATTTATGTCTCACTCTTTACACTCACCAGCACAGGTGCCATGATAGTAGCTGGCTCCTAAATCACTCCCTAACTCCCTGTCTCCTACTCACTATAAACTGTAGCTAGCGAGGGTAAGTGCACTACTTTGTGGACTCACTAGGCTGAAAATCTAATATCAGACACTAAGTCAGCACGTATTACAGGGGTCAAAGCATCACACGATACCTAGCACATCAGTGTGGTCAAAATTCTTTTTCTTTTCCTGATTAATCTATACCACTCCGTGTGTGTTTGTTGATGTATACCTGTGCTCCTAATACTTAGCCTAATTATTAATTGATAATTAACATCACATCTGGCTTCAAGTTTGCAGAAATTATGAGATATTTCAGTTTTGGAGCACCGTTTGTACAGTATTTTTTAAAAATGCATTATGGGATACACTGGGAGCACTAAGTGGACACTCCTAAAAAAAAGGTTTCATTTCCAACTGCAGCTGATGACAGACGCTGATCAGCCTTGATAAAGCAGGCAGTCATCGCGACCGTAATTATCTGGAAACCCTCTTAAAATTGTGTACTGCAAACATACACCTCCAACACAGCAGGGGATGAAAATACAGTGATCTGACTGATCAGCAGCCTTCTGCAAGCATGCTCATCTACAGGCAAAGCAGCGGATCGATGGTAATGATGGAGTGCTGTGCACTGAAAACTGCCTCTTCAATAGTTACTCACTAGACTAGCCAAACACAACAGACTATTATTATGTTGCTTGACTGGGAAAGGACCGACCAGGCGGTCTGGTCAGTAAGTACATGCAGGCTTACTGGCTGCACAGTCTGTGATGGACATCGCTTTAAGACATGGAGCTTTCCGAGCAGAGGAGGGGACTCACTCACCATGCTCAGTTTAGCACCAACCCACCCTCTCTCCTGAAGCACTTGTGCTCCTTCTTTTTGCAGTACTTCCAGCATGTTGCTGGATCCTCTCTCCCCCACTTTCCCGAGGCCTGGTACTGCTGCAGGATCCAGAACCCTCTCCATGGCCCTGCCTGGATCCTGCTCAGTGTTCTCTCTATCCTCCCTGTCTCTTTTCTACCCTTCTCCCTTTTCTATCCCCCCCCTCCTCTCCTTCTCTCCCTTCCAGGCGGTGGCAGAAGATCGTCGTCTACACAGAGTCTGGTTCTGCTTGAGGTTTCTGCCTGTCAAAGCAAAGTTTTTCCTGGCCTTTGTTGCCAATAGCTTACTCAGTGTGGAGCTTTGCCCTGGAACCTTTTTCTCTTTTTTGAACATGTAAAGTCTTAAGACAACATTGTTGTTGTAATGAACTGACCACTTAAAATAAACTTGAATGTGAATTGAACTGAATTGAACGGCAAGTTGTTTTTATTACTCATTTTTATTTTATTACTTTCCGATTATATTCCTGCCACTGAAAATGTAGGGTAGCGTGAGTAATCACTAGTTCTTTAATAACAGAGTGAGACGTTTCAATCTCCTTTCCAAAATGTTCTCGGGCTTTAAAACACAGTGAGATCCGTGCACACCATATGCACTTTGGGCGAGGGTCCCAGCCTGGTTGCACCGCATGACTCGACACGGGCAGGAGTGCAGCCGCCTTAGCCTTCGGCTCCGACCCTTTGGTGGGGGGTGGAGCAGTGCAAAGGAGAGATAGGTCACGACAAGTTATCGCGCTAAAGCCATTACAACACTTCACCCACAGCCTTTATCCACACCAATGCTAGCAGTGAGGCTAAAAGCTCGCTATTCGCAGCTGTATGGTTCAGCTCGGGGTAATCCGTTACAAAGGGATTAAGTCCATGTAACAACCTAATGTTACACAAGTAGCACCAATTTAGCACCAACTGCCCAGCTCCTCTAAATACTTCTCATTAGGTTTTCACCAGACTTAGTTTTAAACTGTATTTTCCCATAAGAAAGCGAGAAAGTGAGTGCGACGAGATCAGTCGGCCCTGTTGGTGTGGATAACGCAGGTGCAAAGAGAGGGATGAAGGGAGGGATGGATGAAAAAGTGGAGATCAGCAAAACTAGATGTGTCATCATTAGGGCTTCCACAGTTACTGTATGGCATCCACGGGCAAAGACTTGGCATTTGTCATGTTTTCTGAGCCAATATCTCCAGCAAGCAGGAATATTATTAGTGAGCCTAAAACAAAAAGGTCTGTTAGCCCTCAAGGATGCTGGTGAGATGTTTCATCAGAGTAATTGGGTTCAACAAAGACACAAAAGGCCTGTCTCACACTACATGCAGTGAGGCTCTGTGGAAATAAGAGGACCAAACTTAAAAAAAAAAGAAACTGAGGCTGAAACGGATATTCTACTCCACAAATAAGAAGAGGCATTTTTCTAGTAGAGATGTGCAGCGGTCTTAGAAAGGACGAGGGATTTCAACGCCGACTTGAGAATGACTTTTCCTTCGGGTTCACCGAGGGCTGCAGCTGGCGGGTGTGATTTGCTGTGATTGCTTATATTACAGCGCCATAAGCGGAGGCGCATGCACCACCGCGCTGTGAAATGTGTGTTCTCTGACCGTGATGAGTGAAGAGATCGCTGTGGACGATATCAATCAGACAATCCAGCTTCTGTTTCACTAGGCGACCCGGAGGAACCTTCAGGATGAACTCGGTGAACAGCTTGCTGTGGAGAGAGGAAGAGGACGAGAAAGGGGAAAGGTCAAACTGATCAGGCATCCTGGTCTGGTTGACTGCTTCCAATCCTGAGCGATGATCCAAAACAAAATTAAAAAAAAACTTGATTTGTTTTTGACAATTCTTGCAAGAGATAGGGGATATCCTAATTTATTTTTAGTTAAAGGTAGAAGCTGAATGCTGATTCACAGGAATGTCGATAAAGTGATCTGTAGGCCCACAGTCTTGTGTCTAAGCAGCCTGAATAAAGAGCAGCAGACAACCCTTGATCTGATGCATCTGTTTGACAAAACTGGTTATCTTTAGGGACATATAGTCCTGTGGAGATCGGGAGTCAACCCCTAAGCTACAGCGGCAGTTCCTGAAAGCTATATTTGCATTCGAAGGCGCATTGAAGGCTTCAGTGAGGAGGATGGATGGTTGTGTATGCTGGCAAGCTGTAGCTCAAGAAGAAGAAACGAGGCTCTGGCGTGGGAACAAACTGCTTGTCCATTGCAGTTTTAATTAAGGCCCCTCCATCTCAGCTGGCGCTGGGTACTGACAACAAGGCTAAGTGAGCACGTTTAGATAGGCTAAGTGGCGCTCGCTGTTCGCTACGTCTGCCACAGCAGCAGAGGGGAGGCCAGAGGAGCGGAAGGCAAATATACAAACTAAAGAGAGGTTTAGGGTCTGGAAACACCAGCAAATAAGGTGACTTGTGCTCATACGCTGAGATTAAATAGCTATCTAAATCAAGTTATATGAATTATATAATAATTTTAGAAACGCATTCCTTTTAATGTGGAATGTGATCATTTATAATTGACTTAAGTCCTTTGTTCAAAAAATGATTGAAGTGAAGTTTTCAACTCTAACCTTAAATCCACAATTTAACTGTATTATTCAAAATAGTAATTTATATTTAGGTACACAGCAAGTTAATGTTAATCAATATGGCTCAATGCTTAATGGCAGGATTTAAACGGCCCAGAGTGAGCAGTCAGCAGCTCTTTGTCAGTTGAGCTTTGTTAAGCTTTGTTAAGATGGATAGCCCGACAGTCAAAGATCACAGATCTAAATATAACACTTTAGTTTAAACTTCAAACTATTAAGCAAAAAAAGACACATCTCTTATTTTATTACACAGCGATAAAAGGACCATTTTAAAACACTTTCTATAATTCCCTTCTGGTCCTAATGTCTCTACAAAGGTAAATATTTCCTAACAGTGTGAAAACAAGCAGAGTTCTGCATGATGTGCTCGGCTGATGCTCAGCTAGTTTTTCAGGGTTGAATGTTTTCCCCTCTAATCATAACTATGTGAAAAGCAGGTGTTGTTTTAATGAAAACACAGAGCACACGAAGTTACCTGAGCTCCTTTGGATCAAACACCAGCTTGACGTCATTGACGATGGTGGGGATGTACTTGAGCGCAGCACCCTTGAGCACAAAAATAAACAGAAATTAATATGATTAGACTGTCTTTTGTTCAACACTTTTAAAGTGTGCTGAATGACGTGCCTTGGATGGTATGATCAGACAGCTCTGAATAAAGCTCTTTCACAGCTGGGAATGAGTGTGTGGATCTCAAACACCCATTTTGGGGGAATTGATTGCGTATTGGAAATAGGATTCAACATCTTTCCTTCTGTCTGCTACCGACAACATTCAATTACCTTGATGACTGGTGTTAAAGATTTTGATATTTTGGTGTTTTAGAGAAGGGGAAGATCTTTAAAAAACACACAGAGACCAAAGGAGCATCCCTGCACTGATAGCACGATAGATAGAAACAGGTAAGACCAGAAAACTGATAGCAAAGTGATCAAGCATGAGGCTCAGTGGCCGATCACAGAGCGATCTCCTATAATGGGAACGATTAACCGAGCTGACACGTCAGTGACGGACTGTTCCTGAAGCCAGCAGAGGCGGGCTGAAATGTTCATTCAGCATCTGTGCTGAACAGCAGCAGTGCCCGTCTGCCTCGTACGGGCTGCTTAGCTGTATGGATGTAGTTCTTGCTGTGAAGAATGATTACACATAATTACTGCGCTTCAAATCAGGTTACAGACGGAAAATGCTTTTGATCCAGAGTCAATCACTTTCAGTATTTTTGAACATTTAGAGTTAATGTAGGTTTAAAAAAACTGTTACAATTTAGGCTGTGATTTAACCCATCTTCCCTCCTCTGCAGACAAACAAATGAAATTTAAAAGCACAATTGTTTTACTACTGGTACTTTAGTTAACAATCTTCATATTTTATGATAGAAAAAGAAAAATCGCATCAGGTTTTCACCAGTTTAACAAGATGTCTTTTATCCCCCGCTTTGATGATGGAGCAGGCTGAAATCGCTTCAGTTGTGCAGGGATGTTGTTGGAAGCATTGCTCCCAGTCCCGGTGGACTTGTGCGTCCTACGCGTGCCTCGGCCATCAGAAACAGGTGTTGGTGCGCGCACGTTGGAACTTTTTTTGTGTACGTGTGTGTTGTTTTGCTGC
>CAAE01014623.1:123359-138767 GCA_000180735.1 Tetraodon nigroviridis | reverse complement strand
TTTTTTTGTGTACGTGTGTGTTGGTTTTGCTTGCCCTGTCCAGATGTTCCTCGGGGTTTAGGCTCAGTATCATGGAACTGCTCATTAGTTTGCACCTGTCACAGTCGTTTCACAGGGGCGGGCTTGGGAAGAAACCAGGATTCCTCGCTTTCCTGCCCGTTCCTCAAGATCAGTTTTTAATTTGCTGACAGTATAGCTAATATCTCACCCAATTACACAGCAACTGACTCCTAATTGACTTAGAAGCTTTTCCTATGGTTGAGTGTGCACATGGATCTACTGTAGGTATGCCAAGGTGTGAGCACACTGTGATTGTGTTATCTCTAAAAGCAAAGGTGTGTGTGCATGTGGGGTTGGAGGGTTACTGCACGGTGGCACTTTCGTTTTTTACCGGTCACGAACAATAATTTCAGAACATAAAGGAGGAAGGAGCAAGACGGTGAGACAGTTACCTTCAGGAGCAGCTAAATAGGGGAAGGCCAGAGGAGCCCCAGACAACAGGACGGTCGAGGTCAGAGTGAAACGGAAAGAGAGGAGAAGCACAAACACGGACACAAAAGAAACATGCACAGTATGTGGATGCAAACAGATAAAGTGAAATGCTGGGGCTACACATATCTGATCAGTAATAATAACTTCTGAGGGCCAATCAATAAATAAGACGATAAGTCGTTTATACCCGCATTTAAATTCAATTCTGCTACGTGACGCAACAATCCCTCAAGGTGAGGAAACTAATTAACTCGCTTTTCTTTCATAAACTGCAAAATAATCTACTTAGCAAGAAAAACAACTAATAAATATTGCACCAATGGAATTAATGTTTCTTCAGGTTTGTTCTAAATAACAAATATGAGCCGTTCCAATGGGTCTTTGAAGTCAAACTTTATTAAATGAAATTTAGTCTATAACTAACATCAAGAAGTTAGACTATATCCACTGATTTGATAAACGACAATCGTGTTATTCTTTTAAAGGCCCTGACTCGTGTATCCACCATCTTAGATTGTGCAGAAATTTTTGTTTGTGATTTACCTAAAATATATCCTTCTTTTTTAAAGTACATTATGTGCAGCCCCAAGAAATAAAGAACAAAGTAAAGACCAGGAAAAATTTGTACAAGTCACAAATCTGAGGGAAACAAACACAGCAAGAAAGAAAAACCACCAGCAAGACCACAGAGCATGACGTCCAAAGCAAATCACAGCAGATCTGTTTGCTCCGAACGCACCAGCAGATGCTTCTGGCGCAGAGTGGATGTTAGCCTGGTGGAAAAGCTAGCCTACCTTCACCATGCCAGTGTTCTCTGAATTACTGTTCATCATGTCGTTAAAGGAGGTGAAAAGGCTCCTCAAGGACTCCATGAAATCGGCCTCTCCATTGTTCTCATAGAGCCTGGGAGGGGATAAAGAAGAGAATTACATTGGCAGATGATCACAGAGTTGAGGTTGGTTTCATCAAACCTGCAGTGGGGGGAAAAAAAAAAAGAGTTTGATGCTTTCCTGCTAAATCATTAAGCAGCTGGGAGACTGGCCAGCGTGCTATTAATGCAAATATGACTGGATCAGAACCACAGCCTTCGCTCACACTACCAGCTAGATTAGCATTGGAAACAAGGCAACACTCTGGAGCAACAAACTGATGTCACACAGACACAATCACAAAATGATGGCGGTGCCACATGCTATATTCAGATTCAGTAACCTGCTGTAAGATCACCATTACTCATTAATGTCTCTTCTTCAAATGTATTTATGTGTAGCAAATGCTGGCCATATTACAGTGGTAAAAAGCTAATAATCAAATTAAATAGTGGTAATAAAAGAAAAAAAAACTTCTTCAAATGTTTAAGTAAACTGAAACGCAACATAAGCCCTCTCCATAATCCCTTTTGAAATGCAAATGCTTTCTATCATTTTTAGAGAGCTCATAAATCTTCAGAAACAGTGAATTACCCGTAAATGAACCAGGCTGTGCTCACTCAAGTGAAAAGCACAGATAAAGAGTCAAAAAGGCACCAGATTTAACTGGATTTCTTCAACAAGAGTGGGTTTGTGGCTGTACTGGCTGCTGAATTCAAACAGCCGCTGTCAAAGGATATAGGAACTACGGGATTAGAACCTTCTACCTCATGGCTCACGTGAAAATTACCTGAAGCAACCAAGGCAGCTACATCAGTTTCCAGTCACAGCGACAAAGTGTGGGATTACCATGTTCCTTCTGCCATTTCAGGGGAAGGTTCCGCTAGCTCACAACAGGACGCCAAACATGTGCTCTGTACTCTTGTCAACTTTCAGTCACCATGAAAGGATTAAACCAAGACCAACTGAGCGGCAAAACATGATTTTGGCAGCCCACCACAAAAGGACAGCAACAAAAGAGGACCAAAAAGATATCCATCGTTCTGACAGAGAGAGAGAGAGAGAGACAGAGAGAGAGACAGAGAGAGAGAGAGAGAGACAGAGAGAGAGAGAGAGAGTGATGTTGCTGCCGTCTTAAATAAGGGCAAGAGGACAGACTGTCCTCTCGACATCTGACAGGAAACCTATCAATCTCTACACACTCAATTAGACCTGGATCATACATTAGCTCCTAAGTAGCCTACGGAATAAATCCAAAGGCGTGACAATATCATCCTCGATTTAACAGGCCACGCCGCTAGTTAAAAGCACATGCAAAGAAAAAACTTCACCCAAAGAACATTCACTTTTACCTGTTTCAGTCTCTTTCTACTAAAAACTAGCCACTGCATGCTGCATCCTTTTATTTTATCAAAAAAACACTGAATTAGAAGCATTTGTTGAACTGCCACAGGCATAAAGAAATGCGCTGTCACGTCACGTACTGGTTGAAGAGGACTCTGGAGCGGACGATAAACTTGAAGATGTACTCCAGGGCCTTCATGGCCTTCAGCAGCTGTTCTGTCAGCTTCTCTGCATTGTCCACGTAATTCTTCAGGACTTTGGTCAGCTTCCTACAAAAACACAAAAGTAAACGCCCCCTGATTGACTCTTCACCACTCGCTTATCAGTGCTGAGGGTTTTGGACTCACATGTAGGCCAGCGTGGCACTGAAATGCTTCCGGATGTACGTCTCCAGGACAGGGTTAAAGTGCTGAAACTTCCGGTCAGCTATGAGGCCAATTATGAACACCTGTCAGGTAAATACAGCCGGCATAGTTGAGCACGGAGAGAAGAATAAAACAGTCAGTTTTACTTAAAATGCTGAAAGGAAGAATGGAAAATTAAAAAGACTGCATTTGAGCAGAAATCTATGCTCTCAATTCTCTAGGCTGTAGAAAATCTAGGACACCTGACAAAGCAATTTCTACCTCCGTCCTCTGAAAGAGAAAACACCTCCTTGGGGATGTACATTGTGACTTTAGGTGATGTCATGTTAGATGCGATATTGCAAGATCCCCCGTCAGCTCGATGGGATAGAAGTACTTCATTTTATGCGCGACAATGTCACGTGATCCGAAAACGCCATTAGTCAAATTGAGATCAATTCATGCAGATCAATGCAGCAAAAGCTGTGTGGGATGAGCTCTTTTCACACTGGTCTCAGAACAATGGTGAAAAAAATCTGGTTTGAGGCAGAATTCAACATCAGCTATAAATTCTGACAATTTAATGAGTAAAGACAGGTTACGTCACACTAATAAAGTTCCAAAAGCAGCTCCCAATTAACTTAGTTTAATATCTGCATTGCAAGAAGCAGTCAGAAAGGCACCCAGCCAGAGGAATTTTCCCTAGAGATAGAGCACTGGCACACAATCAACATTCTTGTGCGAGGTTAAGGTGTGGCTGCTGGTTTGTTTTTACTAATAAAGTCAAAGGATCCATTCCCTCTTCCACCCAAATGGATGAAGTGCAAATAAATGCTATTGATAAACAGCTTTACTGCTATTTTGATAGCCTGATATCAACAGTTCTCTTCAAAAACTAAGGAACAAACATCTGAGATCTGCGTACATAATGCAGTTGTTTTGATCCTCATATCACAAGCATCTGTCGATATGAATTCTCTTTAGTCTCAGCTGTGTATTCTTCTTACCAGGGCATCAAACACCAGAGTATCAAACGTGTCGCTGTCAGAGTTCTCCATCATGATGTTGAACAGAGCGTCCAGAGTGTCTTGCAGGAACTAGACAGAAAGATGCAGATCCAGTTGTGACAGGCATAATAAGACAGAATAAGACAGAATAAGTGCTGTCAAGGGTTTTCTGAATCAGAGCAACTTAAAATAATCTTTTTTTCCGGGTAATATTGCCAGGAAAATGAAGAAAAAAAAAAAAAAAACACGCATTAAAATGACCCTATGCTATGTCACTATTGTTAAAACATAAATGTGATACGTCAAGACTGTAACTCTTACAGATGAAACTAAGCTTCAATAGAGTTTGGATGGTGTCATCAACCTGTCTTTACATGTTTCCTGCTGCAAACGGTTTCCAGAAATTCATTGTTTTTCTACATGCAACAATGCACACCCTTCGTTTCCGAGAGATCATTGTGCTGCCACAGACGCAGGTCCGTCACTGCGCTTGGTCTGTCCTCTCACGGTGGGTCAGACTAACGAGGTGTTCAACATAAAGGGAACGTTGTGTTGAAACCACTCATCCGCTGCATTCCGCACGAGTGGGATCTATCAAAGTTGTCCCTACAGACACGGCAATCCTGACTACTCTCACACCTTGCTCCGAAAAGGTGGAAGGACCTCCTGAGCTCTGTTGGGGCAGGGGCAACCCCCCTCTCCGATCAAAAAGAGACAGCTCCTCCGAGAGCACCTGCTCCCCAAACCTTCTCCTCCTATCACATCTCTCCTGTTGGTCTCCCTCCCCACGGTTAGGTGGTAGTTCAGGACTGTAAAGCAGCATTTTATTGACATAAGTGCACGGTGGCTTGATAGTCGGTGGCTTAATTGTCACTCATTGTAAGGCACTATGCTAAAAGAGACTGCTAAATGGTTAAAACGGGAAGAAATAAGCAAATGCACATCAACGGCCTTGGAGAGTGATGTAGCGGGAATAATCCCACCAAAGAGCAGGTCCAAGTGTCGCTGCCACATCATTCTGGCCTGATCTGACCCGTCAGTGTGAAGGAAGATGCTGATCCTCCGGCTCTCCGCACCTCCTGTGAGAATGCTTTCTCAGGAGATTTATTTATCTCTGGCCTGCTGAGCACTTAAAATGCTTCGGCCTTGCAATCTGACAGCAAGTCTTCTTCCTCCTCCCTTTCTGTACACCGCCGGTGGTGGTACGCACACCGCCTCGCTGCAAGACACTTGAATAAATGATACAACCTGTTTGATCAGGAAGGAAAGTGATTGTCAAATTAGTACAAAGACCCCCGCAGCAATCAGGAAAACAAAAGACTGTGTTTACATTTGTAGCTGCTATTCGTTTCCCAGGCAGATGTGTTTACAAAGATGTAAGCTTTAAACGTCAGATCGCGATTCGCACAACTGCGCCGCTCCACCCCATCTGACCTTGACAACCTCGCCGCCTTCCACCTTCATCAGCTGGCGAAGGTTCTGCTGGAGGAGGCTGGTGTTGGAGCGCCACTTCAGCAAGCCGAGAAGGTCCACTAAGAAGACACAACAACACAAAACAAGTTGAAACAAGCTGGTGGAACAGTGGAAAGACAAGTCACAAGATACTACTGAGAGGTTGTTTTTTTTAAATTTTACATCAAGTTTACGCTGTTGAATTTCATACATCTTCCAGAAAAGTAGGCATGTGCAGACAAAAAAACTAGGCTGACTGGAGGTAAAAGACTAAATGATCACAAACAACCACAAAAAAAAATTCTAGTAATTTTAATACAACAATGCTTTTGTCACACTTTACTTTTTACTCTGTGTTTTTCACAGAGAATATTTGATCCTGAGTAATAAGACACGAACATAAATTCATCCTTCAGGCTAGATTTTCTCCCAGTCCTGCTGACATGAGATGTGGGATTTTTCCCCAGCTTGAATTTATTGAAACCCACGGAAAATATCTGGGATGAGCCAGCAGCCACTTCACAGGAGCTCCCTCCGCCAGGAGACCACCGGCATAAATCAAGCTACGGTAAAATTAAACAAGGTTTTCATCTAGTCTGGAGGGATCAAGGATGAGGTGTCATGTCAGGACATTCAAGGGTCATTTTCCCCCAAGAGCAACCAGTAATTAAGGTTACCCTTAGCAACCAGGCTAATGTGAGACGATGGCAGTTCATTTTTTCACATCAAAGAAATAAAAAAACACGTTTCAAAAGTCTGTTAATATAAAATTTGTTGTGGACAGCACATCAAAAGGATTGGGAGAACACTTCCTGGGAGACATGCAAAAAAGGAGGCTGTCTGACGTCCCATGTGGTTTAAACCAGCAGGTAAACGTCATCGATGGAGCTGCTCGACACAGCTGGAACATGCAGGTGAAATCCAGGTGAAAAGAAGCTTGTTTTCTTTGAGGATGCATGTAAAGGGTACGCTGCTGACACCACCTCCCCAGGACACCACAGGAATCACTGCGCTGCTCTGTAGAGATACACCTCTGCTGGGACCCACAGTGACTTTTTTACTACAACAGTTACTGGGTTGTAAGAGGAGAGGGAATGTATTATCTTTTCTTTCCCTCCCATGTAGATCTTTAGATAGTAAAGATTTTGCACAGAGACACTAGTCTGTATTTGTTACTTTATCACCTGCTAAATTAAATAGTTGGGTGCTAAAAAATGACCCTGATCGGTGAAGTCTTGTTAAATCCTAAAAGCTTAACAGTGAAAAGAGGGGAAAAAAAGAGAGCCAGTCATTTCTCAAACCTCTGGAGTCCTCCTATTTTCTCTGTGGTGAGGATGATGTCAGATGCAATCTCTTTCAACTTCAAAATTAAGCTGAATGGCTTCTTTACAATCTTCCAAAATGTCTGACGGGGTGCATTTCCTGAGCAATTGTTAAGGCAATGACAGAGCACATCAGACTAAATTTGTTGCTTCCAGCTATCGTTCAAATTGTGGAGAGAAATGATCCTTTAACTTAAAAAAGTAAAGAATATTTCTTTTCCGGGGCTGCAAAGTCTTCCGACAGCAAAATTCATCCTTGGCCCAGGCTTAATCCTTAACAAAACAACCTCACACAGGTAAGGGCATAATCTCCATGATGAATGCAATACCACAACACCTCGACTGAAGAAACAAGTCACTCAGGGTATTAACTTTTGTGGAATTGAGGACCGACATAACTCATTTCTCACTGCATATTTTTCCGAAAGACCAATTCTGGGTAACTGTCCATATAAAACTTGATCAGGCATTTCTTGCCCATAGCAAGAAAAACTATTACTTGTAAACTATAATGAGCATCAGCCTACGGTGAAAATGTTCTTTCATTCTTACTGTTTTGTTTTTTAAAGAAATGATGGAGCTTCTGTTCACCAGTGCCTCAGTCCTTCATGATGAAAAAATATAACAGAAAAAAACATAAAAACTGAACTCTGAAACCAGATCTGGGAGTGTTTGACCAGACACAGTTACATAAGTGCTCAACTCGCACAATCAGGTCTGGGATTTGTTCACAAATATAAAAGCTGAGGAACCACAACGGGCCGGATTCTTTAATCCACACACTGCTGAGTAGAGATGGGATTTCTTCAGTTTTATAAGTGTAGATCTTGTAAACACCCCATCGGCACTCCAAAACGAGAAAAAAGATGATGTAAACCCTTTAGCCAGAGTCCAAAACAGCCATGTCTAGACGGGAGCCTCAGATGGCAGGCAGCCTGCAGTTTGATGAATAGCAGCAAGTGCCCAGTATGGATGAATAAAATTAGTAGAATCCCTGAAATCCCTGCTGAAAATCAAAACACAAGCTTCTCTACGGCATTCACAGGTGTGATAAGGTTGTGCAAACTTTTCCCCACTAACCCCAGCAGATAGAGTCTCTGACCCATTTATCGAAAAATGATAGGAAGGAATTTCAGTTTTTTGGTAACAGTAGTTCAAACAGTGCCTAGTCTTAGACGCTATCCTGGACCTCTGGTTTTAGGGGAAATAATTACGATAGACATTCACACTAGCTTGGAGTGAGACTACGGCGCACAGGTTGAAGCAGGTGCCGAAGCGGTTACCGTTCTGTGTGAGCTTGGTGGAGCAGACCAGAGTGGAGATCTGAAAGGAGTCCTTGCTGATGGTGCAGTTGGTCAGGTTCTGGATGCTCTTCCCAGTGGAAGAATAGCCCTTTTCCTCCAGCTCCAGCTTTGTGGCAGGCAGGTTCAGGTACAGGGACAGTTCCTCCAGTTTCTTAGCTTCTGCCTGGTTTCAACAATTTAAAAGAGCACAGTCATTTAAATCTGCAAAAAACTGAAATGAGTAGTGTAAAAAGACATTATCATGCTGTCTTTAAGGTTAGCTGATGTATGTCAGCAATGAAGTAGTTCTTTTTAAATTGTTTTACAAATTAGACAATGACATTGTCTTTTAAAGTGCAGAAATGCTACTGATACAGAAAAGGGGGGCCTGCAGGTATCATTACAATAAAGGATTTAATTAGAAAATGATTCCATTTCTCTGTGGGTGTGATGTATACCATTAAATTACCACAGGGAAGCTTTAATTATGGCTGCAGTGACCCCCGCGTGTGTGGGCTGACCTGGCAAGTACACTGGCACTGACAGAAGGACAAGAACACAATGCTCGTTTGGCAAAAAGCACCAAGGGCTTCTCTTTCCTTTATTTACCTTGTACACGATGAGGTCATGCTCGCCGTCCCTTAGAGTTGTGCCGTCGTACCTCATTAATTTGACGAAAGACAGAGCAAATATCTTCTCTGATTTATCTTTGGCTGAGGAACAAGAAAAGAGTCACACTTATTAATGCAGAGGTTGTATATGAAAAACTGCAAAACAAAGTTCAGTGATGAGCCTCTATATAATTGGGCAAAATCTGTAAAAAGTATACTGTACTACTCTGGTTTAAGATGTTTGACTTTTTTTGCAAAGTGACAAGGCATTATTCTCTGGTTTTTAAAGCTAGATCACCGTTAAATTGTGCAGATTTTCGTGTTAAGTCCTTGTTTTGAGAAAAAAAAGTAAGACTTGTACTTCACTGTTAGGAGAATTGCATGAGTACTAATTTATTAGTCAGGAATTCTTGTCTGTAAATTAAATGTTAATGGCAGATCCAATAGAGGGAAATAATTTCTGTACTTAAATCTGATGGGGTTTTTTATTATTATTTTAAAAGTCTTATTTCAATATCAATACCTGGTAACACTTTAGATTAGGGAACACAAATTTACCACAATTTACTTTAAAGCCCAGGAGTAGTCAATAATCCGTTTTTATCACAGAAAAGTCGATGGTCATACGTGTTCCCTAACTAAGTGTTAATCAGTGTGGATCAACAACCTCAAATTTACGTGCGGGGAAAAAGATTCATCAAAGAGTCTTGAGCGTTCAATCTGCATAAATCTCTCCACTGGTTTGCTGCCTGCAGCCTCGTCTGTGAATAATTGCTGAGCAAATATGATAGGAACCAGTGGAGGGAAAAAAACGCTGTAGACATGGCAACCAGGTGAGGAAAAAAGTGCATTAGTGACTTCCGAAGAGAAGCAGAGGGCTGAAAACTCATACAGCGTTTAAGAGCTCACAGAGGTATTGGGATTTCACACCAGTAGGTTGGCTGTAATTGTGAAATACTGTTGCATAGCACGCTTGCATGAGTCCACAAGCTCAGGAAAAAGATGCAAGAGCACAGTGTGCATCGCGATGTGCATCGTGGCAGAGAGGCGATGAGCCTTCGTCATTCCGAAACTCAGGGGCGGGGATTTGGAGCCGGCAAGCTCCGGAAGGAGTCTTAATGAGCACCACTGCCAGTCTGCATTCTTGATCAAAGATCGTTTTCAAATGACAGCAGAAAAGATACAAGCAGATGAAGGAAAAATGAAAAAGAATAGGGCAAAAATGTACTTAAACACTAAAACCTGTCAATAATTAAGTTTAAAATTGGCATAATATTCACCAAATGCAAATCTTTTCTTTTTTCGTTTTTTTTTTAACCAAACAACCGATTAATCAACTTCAAGCAAAACTGAAGAATTGGCTTTTGCAAATGTATGCCGGCAGATGTAACAGAATGGGTAATGCAATTGCATTTACAAGCGAGACTTTGAAACAGGTTCATCTTTGACACAGATTCACTCCTAACATGACAATAAGCTGCTTTTGCCGTGGAGACACGGGAGCGTGGACGCAGAGAATCCAAAACGTTGATTAAAAAGTGTTGAGCGTTGAGCTTTGAGGCCCGAATACTTCCTCCTGTCCACCAAAGAAGCAAGGGCAGCTGAAGAACTTGATGAGCGAGGACAGAAACAGCTGCAGAGAATTAATGTATGTTTTGTCTTGCGTCCTTTCTGTTCAGCCAAATGAGCTAACTGTTTAACACAGATGCACGTCAGCCCAGCAGCATCCTCCTCCCTGCACCACTCACGCTGCTCCAACTACAGACACACCATGTGGCAAGCAGATGGGATGGCACTACACCAGGCTTTCCTCGCCTGTACCCGCTCCAAAATTTTAAAAAAAGAATGTTATAAAACAGGAGGGCATGCATCGGCGGCAACATTTAGCAAAACAAACAATGGCCCTCGGGCATCTTTCACATTCTAGCTGTAGCATTTGACAAAGTCACTCCGCAGGACCACATTCAGCAGCAAAATGGCCTCCGACTGCTCCGACAATGCGATCCCGCTGCCAGGGATAAGTTAGCACACGCTATGTAATGTCTGTCAACTACTCAAAGTACACAGTTTCCGTTTGTACTTACAGTCCTGCGATGACCGGTGTCGAAATGTGAAGCGCAAGTGGCTCCGGTTCACATCTTCAATGGGAATCGCGACCTGGAACGTAAACATCGTGTCTGAGATATTGACATCCAATGGACAGGGACAAGGATACGGATGCACACACACACACACACACACACAGCCTGAAAGAACACAAATTCGTTTCATTTTTATACCAACTCTATCACATAATTAGTCGACATTATGGCTACTGCTGACAAAGGAAGAAATAATTTATAGTAAATGAGCTAATACGGTCCCTCAGGATTCGTGGCTGTGCAGTATTAGATCCTCCACATTTCTGCTACCGCCACATAAACCATCTAATCTACTGTATGGCTCCCTATTCATCACCAACTTTCTACATTTCAAAGCCTCATGGGTAAATATTCAACAGGCAACACCGACCTCGTTCCTACCAAAGTTACTGAACTGTGTTGTGATGAATAATGCATTTAGGAATCAATCGAAGGGTGGCATTCTAGTCAAGTCGAAGAAAAACTGACTAAAATATATTTGGAATAAGAGAAAAAAAGAAATGAAGTAGAGATAAGCAGAGACGGACGCACTTTTATTGTTTCAAACCAGCGAGGCTGCTTCACTTGGTAGTAGATGACCGACTTGTACTCGCTGATACCTTCGTCTCCAGCTCCAGGGAAGATCACGTTCTGGATAAAGATATGAGGAACACACTCAAAAAGTTCATCAAAAGTGGCAGGTTGCAAAAGACTTAGCTATAAGCCCAGCGTCCGCGCATTAAAAAAAAGCACGGCATGGGGGGGACTGAGCTGCAGTGATTTCATGAAACTGAGTCCTGCAGGTGTGAAAGCCAAAATCTCCAAGAATGGCCTCAAAAGTCTTGATTCACTTAATGCATGAGCGCCTACCTTTTGGCTAGCAATCTCAGCAGAGCAATGCGGAAATCGAAAATAAATTTGAAATTAATTATTTAGGCACGGGGAGGCAGTAGCTCCCATGACATGGAGAGTGGAAAGGAGCCAGGTGCAGAGAGGCAGACCAGCTGGTGCGATGGATCCCACCATGGAGACTGGTCTATGCAACAGCCCCCCCCACACCCTGTGTTTTTACATCAGGTCAGACTGCGTATGTAAAACACTAAGGCCCACCGGGGACACTGCAGGCAAGACAGAGCGAAGGGGGCGGCACACATGGCACATTCTCCTTTACTTTCCTCCCACCACTCCTCCAGCCGCCTCCCCAGCCTGCAAGTGTGCCACTGCTGAGGTACTCAAACACTAATGGCTTCTGACAACAAGCAATTATGAGGAATAACAGTCTCTGTCTCCCCCAGTAACAGCGAGCAGATCTGGAGGGCAGGTGTGCGCTCCAGCAATACTGGCCCTTCACTAAGTGGCCAAGATTCATGACAGTTTTAGACTCTGTGCAGAGGAAGAGGGGGGAAGTGGGCGAGGTGCAGCCGCAGGTAAAAGCGGTTTGAGAGAGGTCCACTAATAACAAGATAACACCAATCAAATCCCTCTGAGAGGAGGGAGTGTTGACGTAGTCCACAGGCAGAAAAACAACAACAAAAAAAGTATGGCCTTTTTTTTGTATGTTTGTTTTTCCAGATACAGTATGTGGTCAGAAAAAAATCAGCCTATGGACACAAATTTGTGCTGAACATTAAAAATGCTTTTCATTTCCATACTGTTCATAATTGAACATTAAGCAGAACAAAAACTGAATATTTCATGAGTTTTACCTCTCACAGTCTTGTAAACTAAAGCAAACTGGGGCTATATTCATGGTGTGAATGGTTTTCTGTATCCGGAAGCAAAAAGCAGAAAATCTCAGAAGTACTTTCCTCATCAACCATTTTCAGCAGTGTAAATATTTGCATGGCACAGCTTATCTGCAATAAATGAATAAAAAGAGCTATCACAATTGCCAGCCAACACTAAGAGGAAACTTACACAGCATCTGAGGTAATCACACTGAAAGAGTAAACACAAAGACGTACCCGGGTTGAAAAGCTCTAATTTTGGACCAGCCTACAAACCTGAGTGTGAGCACGCTGAAGAGCTCCTCCAATTTAACATTTACTGACATTAGCATTAGGTAGAATCATTTTTTAGATGACTCCATGTTCCATTTAACAACAGCCACACACAGCACATCAATGAGTGTGAGGATCTTCTCATGCGCGCTGCACTCCTGGATATGTCTCCACCTGAGACATTGTTGTGGCATTGGCCAGGAGTTACGGGGGAATTAAAAAGAAGATTTTTTCCAAAGGTCAAAAAAGGAATAAAAAGGTCAGGCTCAAATTACTTCAGCCTTTCAAAGTGACAGGGAACGTTGGTGGGTCTCATCTTCAAAGGGGCAATTTACTTTTAGAATGGAAAGAGGCTAATTTAAGCAGTTAACACTGATTTCTGGATAACAGAGCAGCGTGTGACAATATTTCTGAGCAAGCCTTCAAGCGGACAGGATGTTGTGGAGCTGTAGCGCTCCACTGATGGCGTGACTGTGACATCGACAAACAGGATCATTGTTGCTTAAAAAGCCGCCTCTATCCTTGCTCAAGGCGTAAATAGGGTTAATACAGTTTACACTAATTCTGCAGCTATAAAGCAGATGAAATCAAAAATAGAAGAGAAGGCTGTCATATCTTAATCTGCAAATGAGGCAGAAACAACAGTCAAACTCTTGAAAAATAATCTACAGTATATACGGTAGGTTTTTTTTTTTTGTGTACTAGTTCAGAACTGCACTTGCACCACAATGTAATCACACAGTTCCTTATCCTGCTGGGTCAAATCACACACGAAGCCTCTCAGTCTAACTACAGTGGAATTAAAGAAAATTGTGCATTTCTGGTTTCCTGCTTACACAAGAACCCCCTCCGTAGGCTGCCATTTCAAATCAGTGCTTCCTCATTAGTCTTTGTGGCTTTTTTTAGTCTCATTTAAGTAACAGAGCAGCAATTATCAGGCTCTTTCTCACCACGCCACAGTTCCAAGACCTGTTGGCTGCATCTTATTCTCAAACTGTTCAAAAAAAAAGTCCAAAAAAGTAGAGTTCTGGAAATGTTCAGTGTAATAGCCGCAAACCGAGTGCAAATGTTTAGTCTAGAAAAAAAAGAAAGATTAAAATGTTGGCAGGTGATAAAGGTATACATTCTGGTTAAAGACACCCTGATACAATTCTATGTCCTGGATTAGGGAGAATTGGCTTTGTAAATTCCTGGGCCCTACCTCCAGTTTCTTCCCGTCCTCATCATAAACAGACATGATCATCTCCACATTCTTGTGCCTGGTCTTGTTCCCTTTGTCGAAATCGCCCTGAACCAGAGTCACGTAGATGTCGTTTCGTACGTCACCTTTGGGGGAACAAAAGAACACATTTAAGAATATGCCAGTCTCTAAACAGCCCAAGGCCCAAACATCCAAAGGTTCATGCATTTATTCATTTGTTTTACAAATATGTCTGAATATTCATGCATAAACTTCCACTTATGTGGCAAAATTTCCAGTGTGAAATCACTTATAATAACAGATTTTTTTTTTTTCTAACAAACCCTAACTCAAGTTGCTCCAGTTGCAGTTTCAAAACAGTCACATTTCAGCCAACCTGGCATGATAATTTCTGGAAAGCCCATCTTGCGAGCCACAGCAGTCGATCGGTCCACCAGGTGAGGAAAGTCCTTCCTGATCTGATGGATGTCGCCGGGCAGCAGCTTCAGAGTCACCCACAGGCCTGGTGGTGTGAGTGAGGAGAAACACAGAGAAGAAGACTTCTACTTAGAAGACTACTACAACGTCTAACAAGAGCAAGACGGAAATCAGTGTGCAAAAATCCTAGACTTTAGTATCCGGCCTCAAACAACCCTGAAGTACTAGGAAGCTCAAAAAAAGGGCCGTATGGTGACTTTGGTGGGTCATATTTCCACCCGGAGCTGCCTCCAGGTCTCCCGGAAGCTTCTTTTCTGTTATCACACGTAAACTTTACAGAGCGCCCTTGGTTATGAGTGACACATCTCTCATCAGCCAAGCAGAAAGACTTTAGCAAGGCGTGCGTGACCCAAACAGCTGCTCTGCGTCAAGTGCTGTTCCTCTCACAGCAGGTCGAGCAGCCCTCATGTTTATCCAAGTACATCTTCATCGGACATGACAAAATCACAGAGGCTGTCCGGTTCTTTCCGCCGCTCCGTGCAAATCCCTCGCAAATGTCGTCTACTCCCTGCTTAAAACTCTCAGAGAATGGACTCTGTTGTCATAGAGACAAGACAACTATTTATATAAAAAAGGCAATGATTTATGGAGCCTGACACCTGACAAAATTACGTTCTTATTAGCAGTTTCCAGGCACAGCCTGTGTGTCAGCGGTGGCAGGCCTATTTTTATAGACATTCAAAAGAAAATTAGATCTAACAAGGATGCCGTTTAAAAACAAACAACAGCTGGAGGAAAGTACAGTGAATAAATCCATATGAACGTTTACTAGAATTCATAAGGAACATTTTGGAAAAATGTTTATTTATATTTACGAATTCCACCACAGTGGCGAGATACAATTGGTGACGACTTTGGACTCGTCTCTTTTGAGGAGAGGGGGGGG
>CAAE01014623.1:97927-108417 GCA_000180735.1 Tetraodon nigroviridis | reverse complement strand
AGCTTTCCTTCAACTCTCTTTTTATTCTTTCGAGTAAAACTTTGCTGCAACAGTCCATTAGGCCAACCTAAAGAGTGTCTGTAAAGGCTTTTATTGTTTTGTATTTTGTGGCGTCCCCAAGATATTGCATCTGCACCTCAGATCTTTTTTTTTCACAGAACACTGCATGTCTTCCTTTTTCTGTCTCTTTTTCTGTCTTTCCACACTGCTGCTGTTTATTTTATGTTCTTCTCAGACTGTCTCCACACAGAAATGTGTATTGATCCTGATCTGTATCCTCTAGAGATAGAAGAAAGGGTTTGAAACAAAAACTACATGAAGTTAATATTTAATATCAAAAACAAATCCACATTGGCAGTTTATTCAATTGTCCCTCCATCTTTAATGTCTAAAGAAAGTAATTAGTTCTGAACATCAGCTGGTTAAATAAAATAGAATAGAATAGAAAAGAATATCCTTATTTATCCCACAACAGGGAAATTGCACTGTTCCAGCAGCAGCAGCAATACAAAAGCATTAGAAAAATATTTACAGGAAAAAAAAGGATAGAATTAGAAGAGAGATGGAGGAATAGGAAAAATAAATATATGACAAACTCTAAATACACATAATAAAATAGAATAAGAAATAAGATATTAACATATACACCAGTACTGCACATAGGTTATTTAAGAGGTAGACTGGGCACTTCAAAGCACTTTAAAAGTATCAATGCTTATAAAACCCAGTGCACTGCGAAAAACTGAAAAGCTATAAACAATGCCCGACCAAAAGCAAGTTAAGAAAGGAAGTTAAGTTGAAATGATGTTTTCAACTAATTATACCATCTACAGCAGGGGCGTGAGACTCGCGGCCCGGGGGCCAACTGCGGCCCTCGAAGCGATTTTTTGCGGCCCTCCACTTAATTTCAAAGACTAATGTCAGTGCGGCCTGCGGTAGATGTACGCACAATCCCACCCCCCTACCGCGGGCCGCACTGACAGATGAAGCTGCAATCGGTGCTCATGCAGATTCACAACAACAGATTATTAACGCCGCTCACATCCCAAAACTCTACTCACAGCAGTTGTGAAGCAACAAGTGGATCTGTTAACACGAGTACACGTGCACATACAGCATCACCAAAGAACCAAAACAAACCACACATGGTGGGACGTGTGCGCACTTCACTTTACACTCCCACAACAACATCTCTCTTTTTTTCGTGCAAACGCTATTTATCCAATACTCAATGCGGCCCAGCCTCACTCAGACTTTATCTAATGTGGCCCCCGGGTCATTTGAGTTTGAGACCCCTGATCTACAGATACAATCCTGAGGTCAATATCTCCAGGATCATTTAGAAAATGTCCGCGTTAAAGTTTACTTAACTGGTTAGAAGATGCATTCTAAAAACCAAGTTTGAAACACAGAATGAAAGCAGGAGAGCAAGTCAGTCTAAGAATGAACACACAAAGTGCCACAATATGTACCAGTAAGTGTTATGCAACGATGTACAACAAGATTATTCCAGTATGATGGCAGCGACAGGCGGAAGGACACAATAGGCTTGTTTGTAGCACACATAGGTGCAAAGTTGGGAGCACCGTTAATGTCGAATCCCTCTCTAATGGGGTTTAATAGAAGGGGTATAGTATTCACTTGAATGAAAGGTTCTAAATCCAGAGCAAAATGCTTTTTTTTTTGCTATTACAACCTTTTAGCTTTATCTACTGTTAAAAAGTGGCCATAACACCATTGTAATAGACCTGAAACTAATAAACTAATATAAAGGCAGCTGAGATGTGACTGTGGAGAGCCACGGGAGCTTTTCATCGCCTCACACCCTAGCAGAACCAGCTTTTCTTCCTTGTGAGTCAAAACAAGCAGGAAATGCCACAAGAGATATTACTGTATCACAGTAGATGGAGCTTTTCCAGAAGGGTAGAAGGAAGTAGTGATTTTTTTTTAATGGGTATGGAAGGATAAACAATCCTTTAATAAACAAGATACAGAAAAATAACCAAAATTAGAGCATAAATAAAAACAGATCATGTTGTTTTCAGCAGGATATATGAGGTTAAGGAAGGAGCAGCTGCATTAAAGCTCCAGGATCAAGATTTCAATAGCAGTAATTCTTCTTGGCACTTGCTGCCATGCCCACAGCTTCAATACAGGCCTCGGGGCGCAATCTAACGCAGGCCGATTTCTCAGCTTCCACCGAATCTGCAGAGCCTTTAATTGAAAATCATCTTCCTGGTACAGCATGGAGACGGCGAGCAGAACCCAACTCATTACAGAGCAGCAAGCGAAGCCTCTCACACAGAGATTTTCACACAGCGGTCCCGGCTGTTATTTATGGGAAAACAAGAGTATCTGCAAAAGCCCGATGAAGCAAACCCCTCTGCAGCCTGCATCTGCATCTCACAGTGTGAGCACCTTTGAAAGTGTGTCTCCGAGATTCCCAAATACCAAAGCACGTTTACTATGGTACATATTTCAGGCAATTAGCAACAAACATCTGCGGATGTTTGTACAGTTAGTTCTTTGTTTTGAATTAGTTAAGTAGCTAATTACTTTGCGCCCTCTGTTTCACTTCCAAACAGTCCTAATGAGTAAGCAATGGAATTCTATCCTCTACAGAAAGTGCTAAATCGAATTGGCTGGTTCACTTTGTGAAGCATGAGATTAGTGCATGACCTTCAGACATTCATCAGGTTGTATCTGCAATAAGCAGGCCCTATCTATAGATAGATAGATAGATAGACAGACAGACAGACAGATAGACAGATAGATAGACAGATAGATAGATAGACAGATAGATAGATAGATAGATAGATAGATAGATAGATAGATAGACAGATAGATAGATAGATAGACAGATAGATAGATAGACAGATAGATAGACAGATAGATAGATAGATAGATAGATAGACAGATAGATAGATAGACAGATAGATAGATAGATAGATAGATAGATAGATAGATAGATAGATAGATAGATAGATAGATAGATAGACAGACAGACAGACAGATAGATAGACAGACAGATATAGCTATATCTATAGATATATAGATATATATATATCATATTTCAGGCAATTAGCAACAAACATCTGCGGATGTTTGTACAGTTAGTTCTTTGTTTTGAATTAGTTAAGTAGCTAATTACTTTGCGCCCTCTGTTTCACTTCCAAACAGTCCTAATGAGTAAGCAATGGAATTCTATCCTCTACAGAAAGTGCTAAATCGAATTGGCTGGTTCACTTTGTGAAGCATGAGATTAGTGCACGACCTTCAGACATTCATCAGGTTGTATTTGCAATAAGCAGGCCCTATCTATAGATAGATAGATAGATAGATAGACAGACAGATAGACAGATAGATAGACAGATAGATAGATAGACAGATAGATAGATATATAGATAGATAGATCAGATATGATATGGATAGACAGATAGATAGATAAAATGCAACACAAAGTGCTTTATATGTTAAAAGAAGATAAAAACAAAGTATGACTGCCGCGGAATCAGACACAGGACGCACCCTAAAACTCCACACACACACACACGCACACACAGACACATACACATATGTTTGGCACTAAGGTGGAGGAGGAGGAGGAGGAAGCACAACCTAGGGGGCCATTCATACCAGGGAACGCCCCTGGTATGAAGAGGTCCCATCTTGTGGAAACCACTGGAGCTAAAATGATAAAAAGAAAACTTAAATGAAAGAAAGAAGAAGTGAAGAAGAGAAGTAAAAGCATAAAACATAAAAACCCTCAGTAAATAAATAAATAAAATAGAATAGGAATGATAAAATAAGTGTGATAAGTTGTAGCAGTACTAAAAAAGATAAAAGTTAACATAGGAATAGAAAATGATTTAGTATAGAATATTATTTATAAGCTAAGCTAAAAAGAAAAGTCTTAAGTCCTTTTTTAAAATCATTTACTGTCTCTGCAGCCCTGAGATACCGCGGCAGGCTATTCCAAAGATGCGGCCCATAAAAGCAAAAAGCAGCCTCACCATAAAATTATGTTCGGACATGAGGGATGGACAAAAGGCCAGCGCCAGAGGACCTCAGGGTCGGCGGGGGTTAATGGTGTAACAGTAAATCATGTAAGTAAGAAGGACCTAGCCCATGAAGACATTTAAAAACCATTAAGAGAACCTTAAAATCAATCCTGAAACACACGGGGAGCCAATGTAGAGATTTTAAAACTGGTGTAATGTGGGCCTGCCTCCTGGTCTTTGTGATCACTCGAGCAGCTGAATTCTGCAGTAACTGGAGGCTGGAGATAGTCTTTTTGGGAAGCCCAGCAAGCAGGGCGTTAAAATAGTCTAAACGACTAGAGACAAAAGCATGTGTTAGGACCTCCGTGTTGGCTTGAGAGAGAAACGGGCGAACTCTGGCTGTATTCCTAAAATGATAAAAACCAATCTTTGTTGTGTTTTTGACATGTGAGGTAAAGTTGAACTCAGAGTCAAGAATAACGCCCAGATTATTTATTGATTTTGATTGTTTAAAATCTTGTCATTTAGGTAAAAACTTCTCTCTCTCACTTCTCACCTCTCACCAATAACTAAAATCTCAGTTATGTCCTGATTGAGCTGAAGAAAATTGTCTGCCATCCATGAATTTAAATCTACAATCACTTTAAAAGGGTGTCAATGGGTTCTAAGTCATCGGGAGATACAGCGATGTAAAGCTGTGTATCGTCAGCATAGCTGTGAAAGCTAATGCCATGTCTCCTGATGACGTCACCGAGGGGAAGCATACAGAGGTTAAAAAGAACTGGACCTAAAATTGATCCTTGAGGGACCCCACAGTGTATTTCACTGTTTTCTGAGGAGCAGGAATCCATGCTTACAAAAAATTTGCAATCTTGGAGGTAGGAGGTGAACCATTTAATGACAGTCCCAGAGAGGCCCACCAGATTTCTGAGTCTGTTGAAAAGAATGCGGTGGTCCACAATCTCAAGGGCAGCACTCAGGTGCAGTAGTACAAGAACTGAGAGCTTTTTTGAGTCCAAAATGCATCTAATGTCATTAACAATCTTTAGCAGAGCTGTCTCTGTACTATGGTTTCTAAAATACAATTTTTGTTTAAAAATATTTATTTGGATAAAAACCAGTTTCTCTAAAACTTTACTCAGAAATGTATATTCAGAATATATCATCTCAAGGATGGAAAAAGATGGCTGCTATTGGATAGTTTTCAGGGTATAGAATTGCGCAAAATGAACATTGCAAAGGCAATGATGCAAACAATTTACTCCTTCCCAAATTCTTTAGAATCCCACATGTAAGGCACAGCCAATGAAGACATACAGTGCATAGGGGTTTTTTCGTTGTTGTTTTGTTATTACAGTAGTGGTTCTTTAGGTGTCAGTTGGGAGCAATATTGTCTATGTTTGGCATATTTGATAGTTATTGGTCGTAAAAAATAATAATAATAAAAGTGCACTTGTCCCAAGTTCATTTTGTGTCTTTATGCAGTTTTAGTTAAATAATACTTAGCTTTTGCTGTTTCTAGAGTTAAAATATCCAATAACACTTGTCATATTGTATTGATATCTAGTAATCATAAATTACGAGATTTTTTGTCCGTATGGGGCAGCCCTACTTTTAATATGATGTTTAACTGAGAAGGTAGAGAAGAGTAACAATGCTGTGTGGACAGTTTGGGTTCAGTCACTCAGTCTTACTTAACTGCTAGTATTTTCTGACATTATCTATGGGTTTATTCATGCATGACCTCAGGTGTTAATCAGTTAAAACCAGCACTAGCACATATTGTTACTGCGCTCTTTTTTTCCAGTTAATATTTTATTCAGCCTGTCCCAAGAATTAAAACCTGAAGGTCTTGTTTTCTTCCTGTCTTTATTGCCGACACAAAGATCCTCCTTGCTGCTTCTTCCTGCTATTGTCCACAAAAGTGTGTAAAACAGAGTTGGGCAAACTAAAGCCCGGGGGCTACATGTGGCCCGATGAACTATATAATCTGGCCTGCAGAGCCTTTACAATAGTTTCTCCAAAAGCTAAATTAGGAGGTTTGTCATCTTGGTTAAGGCCCCCCTTCCCCCCTGTCAGCTAGTGCACTAACATGTTCTCTCAAGAAGGTGGGGCCAAACATCATTCAGCTTCATCATCCCTCTCTAGCTGGCACGATTTTTAGTTAACCTCCAGTCCTCATCCCGTACCACCTGGCTGGCCCACTCATCAAGATCTAAAACCCAATGTGGCCCTTCAGACAAAATAGTTGCCTAAAATGGTACGTGTGCTGGCATCTGACGCTGGGGGCAAGATCTGCAGCCAGAGAACCTGGAGCCCCGTATGTTACAACAACACTGACAACTGATGCGTTAAACCATGTACCCGAACAGACAGGAAGATCAGAAAAAGGTTTTCTTTCAACCAGCTCTCATAAATTCACACAGTGGAAATAAACATCTGCTGTACAGTTCAATTACAGTGTTTCTCTCTCTCTCTCTCTCTCTCTCTCTCTCTCTCTCTCTCTCTCTCACACACACACACACACACACACCCAAAGATATGATGGCAATTAACTTCTCACATAATCCACACAACCTTCTTACCTCTGAACACAAGATGATTAGTCACCAAGAGAAAACTATTTGACCTGCTTTAATGCCATCAACTTCTGGAATTAACCTCCATTACAGTCGCGGCTGCATACATTAGGTGCTGACATTATTTCTGTGACAAAAATCCCACATAGGCCGTTAAGGGGGAAATACGGCCAACACCGGTGCATGGGTTCTGCTTTCTCAACAAGTTCTGAGGCTGTTTTAACAATACCTGTGGTTTGGGAGACGTCTGCTAAATGTTTGATTTGGCAGAACGAGGTATTTTTAACTCACAACAGTTCTGTTTTGTTCATCAAGTTTCATGCCAGTGCATGTGTACAGAGATCCAATTGCTCAGCTGCATGCGGTAAAAACTACCAAATATCAAAACGTTTGATTTTATCCCGTAACTTCAATTTTAGTTATTATACTACAATTTAAAATCAAAACTTCAGACAGAGCTATAGTTAATGGTCCATCAACAGAACTGAAATGAAAGACAATAACTATCAATTAGTTTCAGCCATTGTTTGGAACATCACCCCTTTTTTTGATTAAATTAGACAAACATCATTTGAAGAAGTCACTTTTGGCAAATCTGTGGAGGCCATTTTTTTACATTTCACTATGTCAGAGATTCAGGGTTGTGCCTTTATTCTGAATATAACACACATGCACATTCTGAAAGGCTTTTTGGAGGCCTGTGGCATTCCCCAGCCCCTGCACAACCATTGACTGACAACCCTATTACATGTCCCTCACTCCCCCATTGAAGGTGACAAAAGGAACCTTTAAAAGGTCTGCAGCTGATATTAAGGTTACCGCATTCATAATATCTGTTCTATTATTGATGTAATGCATTAATCAAAGCTTCTGGAAAAGGATCATAAATAAAGGTCAGCTCCTCTTAAAGCCATACTTTTGTTTCTTCACTGACAGATGGGTTTTGTTACCGTTTTCACATGGCTGCAGACTCTGGTGTGATAAGGTCTCAGTTCCTGCTATGCAAATCTTTTATTTAAATTTGAACCGTGCGGGAACTCTTCTGTCTACCTATCTTCTGGGAGGGTGAAAATCAATGTTACCCCACTGTGATGCCTTAATGAAATTTTGACTTCTGGCTTTTTTGCTGATGTTTTTTGAGTATTTTTTTGTTAGTAATACTCAGGACAAAGCTAATGTCTTGTGCTTTAATAATATTATCTATAATGCACTGCTAAGCATCACTTGTATTTCCAGTAAAGGAAGTGATAACTTTTTATTGAGATAAAGTTTTTGTACCTCTTATTAAAAAAAAAGCATCCTGATAAGAATCATTTGTTTTTCACTTTTAATGAGCCTTATGAATATGGATTTCAACTTCTGTACATTCCTAAGTGACAATAAAAGCGACACCACATCTACTCTCTGTTGTTCACTTGAACTTTACAGGGGGCATGTGTGTAATCTGTTGTCAAGGGCTGAATCATTTTCTAGTAAAAATGCAGGTTTATTCAGTGAGTTGTTTTGGTTATTTTTTTACTTTTCTGACTGAAGAATATCTACACCTAACTGACCTTCTGGCTAAAGCCTTTCTTCTGAAAAAATGTACTTTTTTTTTTATCTCCAGTAGTCATCACACTCAAAGGCCTCAGTCGAGCGCCTTCTGGTTTAAAATTAATGTTTAACTACTATAGGTAACATTTAACATCATGCAATATTGTCACGGTTCCTGTATTTACCGCCTGTTTGAGTTGATATGACAGTTGAAAGGGTGCTATAAATTATTCTCTAGCTCAGTCTAAATGATCTGATGCAGCGCGTCTACACAAATGAGCTGTTTCTAACCTGGACATGTTACACTCCATTAGCCATCTGTCAAATTAGCAAAAGCAGCACAGCAGGGCTCTTTCAGACAATTCTCAAGCTGCTTGGCATGTCCTCAATCAATACCAAGGCTACCAGAGACCGGCTGTCTGTGCAGACTACTCATTAAAAAACGTGGCTGCAAATACACAACGTCAAACGCAATAAAGAGCATAATCTTGATCAAGCAGTCATTTTATTTGGGGGGTTTTTGTGTTTTTTTTCCCGCACACACCACTTACAAAAACTTCCCGGAAGTCAGCAACAGTCGGCAGAGTTAGAAGTGTCCGAGTTTGTCTGTAGGACAAGGAAGAATCAAGGAACCACTTGGCTATTCACTGATTAAAGTGGCCAGCTGTCATTTGTCTTAGCCGCCATCTCAAAGCAACCCAATGAATTCGGCACGATTAAAACCGTCTCATCAAGCAGTCTGACCTGGTGTTAATATGTAATTCTTTTTAACCGAATGAAAAAAAAACAGCAAAGTCACACTGACCTCCAAAAAGAAATAGATAATGACGGTCTTAACCAAGAGGCCTTGTCTAATTACTGTGGGGGTAATACAGAAAATCATTTCTTAATGGTGTAAAGGTGCAAAGCGATTATTATAATCAGATCACAAACTGTTGCCAACCAGAAAAGGTTTAGCACCGGGCTTATTCAAATAGAAATGAACCTAGAGGTTTTTGCTATCAAAGGTCATTTTAAAACAGCTGTTTTCTGATGAAAAATACATGGAATACATTAAAGAATTAAGAAAAAAGAAACACACCGAAAGAAAATCTGCCCAACCAGTGAAATGTGGCTAATAATCATGTCAGCTGTGAGAAAAAGGAAAAGTCAAGCAAGTCCGTGGTGTTGGAGAATCCATTGTGTTCTGTGGTTAATAAACAGGAAATAATCCATCAATATCACAATGAGACCAACGGGCATTATTTTTTACATTTATATTAAATTCTGAGGTAAAAAGCTGTGTGCAAACACAGAATACTGGAAATAACTGTAATGGCCCAGGAAAAAAAACTTTTGATCATTTAAGACAGCTATGGCTGTGCCATAGACTGGGGGGGGGAGAAAAGTGAAGCCCGTGTTGCTCGCTGCACTAAGGAAGTCAAACGGCGACCCAGGCTGCAGCCCTCCACATCCTGTAATTAGATCGGCCAACCTCGGCTGTAAAACCTGGTAGACTTTCATTTAGGAACAGAGACAGATTCATAAACACCGCCTAGCTTCAACAGACCAAACAAAGGTTCAGCTCCTGAGAGAACAGAAAACACTTCTCCCTATCACTGCTTTTCTTCTCCTAAAGTAAGACGAGAATCCAGCCAATATCCCTGAACACTTTCTGCTGTCACAACCGGAATATCCAGAAGGCAGCAGCACATTTTTTTTTCTTATCAACTGGACCTTGACAAAAACACATGTGAGACCAGGCATTTTCTGAATAAAATGCTATGAAAACAGCTCCCAGCATATAAAATCAAGAAGTCCAATTTTACTGTCCCATATTTTATACCAGCAGCTTCAGGGCCAGGCTGCAACAGACGGCTAAAATACGAAATGGGGAGTGCAAACACACTGGTGAAGGTAGCAACACAGAGTTTTAATTGCAACCATATTTGTTACGCTTACTGCACTTGTGGGTGGGAAATGGGTTTTATTGTGGGTGCAAGGCGGGGGCTTCACAAATTATTTATGGCCTCAGTCAAGAGACAAATATGTCTGGGACTCCACTTTCCACTCGGTGTGTGTACCCATTCCAAATGAGAAGTGTCTGGGCTGGTCGGTCCGGTGGGCCGCAGGGTTGAAGATGTGAATCACAGCCACACCAAAGCTGAAGCGTGCAGCAGATTCATGCCAGTCCCTCAGTCATTTTTCAACCACGCCAATGCTACAATCAGAAACCTGTCCCACTTTTTTTGCCCCAAGAAGAGACAGTGACTGATACCATCAAGGCAGAGATGGATCAGGTATCATTAACGTGGCACCTTTCACAAACGCCTCCTCCTCTGCTGGGCCGCTGCTCCACTTTGGAGGCCACTCTGAGAGCAAACGGCAGCAAATTCTG
>CAAE01014623.1:81233-95681 GCA_000180735.1 Tetraodon nigroviridis | reverse complement strand
CGTCCACAGTTCCATTTTTGGTAACCCTTTGTCCTAAAACAAATGTAAATTCTTTGCCTCTTTCTTTGGTTTGAAGTTGATGCACAACTACTAAATTAACACGTATGGAGGGATTTAGGCTCACTTTCGATGCTATAACAATCGGCATTGGCATTCATTACTGACTCTGCAGGAAAGACTAAAGGAACACCTTCCTTGGTGCACTAATAAAGCAAAAGGACTATTAGAGGACCAGGGACAGTGTGACAAAAGTTTTAGTGAAACAGAAATTGGTCCAGAGCGAGCACTGCCAGGAAAAGAGGTCTCACAGTGTGCTCATTAGCGCTCCGTGGTCAACACATGAAGTATTCAAAGCACATTGGCAGCAGCTCATCCTACCAGTTCTCCACTGCAGTGATCTGGCAGCTGCCGCTCCGTCTCTTTCCCCACTAATGACTGATCCCCACGAGAATATTGTTCAAGATGTTCTAAAGAACCTCTTTTTTCAACATCTCATGAATATTTGACCACATACCGCCCCAGTATTTACCAGTATACAGAGAGCATCGCTGACCGTGTGTGTGCCATCAACAGCGTGGACCAGACCTAAGATAACTAGGCTTGGTTGGAATGCACATTGATGAAGGTGGCTGAGACACGTTTGATCAGGCCTGATAAACTCATCCCTCAGCATCAGCACCCCTTACACAGCTGGTTCTGTTAAAAAATGGCATTAAAAACACAGCCATGGGGTCCACATGTTAGGCTACACCGTATACATTAAAAATAACCAGCCACTGTTGTGAAACCATAATTCACAAACAGCAATAATAAACTGCATCTCCGCTGAAATATCCCAAACAGCTCCATAAAAGCATTTTTCAGGCGGTCAGGTGCAGCACGCTGTAACAATGACAAAGCTGTGCTCACAAAAAAATCCAAAAACAATTCAAATTTGCAGCCCCCTTTTCAGAAAGGCATGTGCACATCCAAATGTACACTCCAAAAGATAAGGCATGTTGTTTACCATGTTGCTATTTAGGTAAATATACATGTGCACCGTACTTGCATGAGTAATAAAACTCTGCATCACAACAACCAGACAGATAACAATGTCAAAATACAGAATGTCAGCAAAACAGAAGTTTACAGCCTCCTAAACAGCTAATGCTAACATTAGCCTTAGTAAACACAGCTACAAAATAAACATGTACTGTATATACCACTGTTGTGAAGACTGCTCTTTAAAAAAAAAAATGTTTAATGAAGGTGCATCAAACAAGTTAAGCTCAGTATCATGGTTTTAATTGTAAAATTTGATTGTATTACATCCTCCGTTTCCGAGGTGATTCCTGGGAGTAGTTCAGGATAAATGTTGCATACATAAAATATGTCGAGAAATAAAGTTTGCTACCATTGCGAGGTACTAAAGCTACATTCTCATAACCGGCTTTTCACTTCACTTTTCAAACACTGATGAGGAAATATCGCTGATAAATATTCATGTCAGTCACACATTTTGTCGAACCTCCATTTAAACCCTAACTAACTAACTTATGGCATCTCGACTGCTCGTTCGTGCGGTTAAATAATCCCCTGAAAGGAAAAGTGGAAGCTAAACAGGGATGTGTTCGTGGACGAGGAGCCCAGGTTTCACAACATTTCGGGAAGCGTTGAAAAACAGCGTCCACGGTCCCACGGCTGCTTAAGGGAACAGTAAACACAAACAGGCAGCAAATTTCAAAACTTCCACCCGCGAATCGCCTCCCAGCAGTTAGATGGTGGCGGAGGCCCCACAACACAGGAAACTGCCCCGTAGCAAGGCGCGCCTCTTCACCATTCCCAATCTACACACACTCTTCCTCACAATGGACGCGCATTCCTTATTCTGCGTTTTGCCTAAATGAGCTTATAAACGCCCGACAACTGGGCATCTGCATACCAGCGGTTTAGACGGACTCCACGGCCATCTAATCACACCCACGTTCGCATGAGAGACAACCACAGCCCGGTCGCTATTCACAAATCCTTCCCAAAGTTGTCTCAGGGAGCTACGAGCTAACGATGGAGCGTGGAACTTTGATACGTACCAACGCCATACTTTTCCTTCTTGCTCGGCACCCAGCGAGACATAGTCGGCGTCGTGGCTGCCTCCGGGGGTTGTCGGCGGTCCGGCTAGAAAAAGTCCCGATAAGTTAGCAGGGAAGTTGCAATCCTCAGTTTTCCCTCAGCTTTGGGGAGCCACTCCGAGCAGCCATTTTTTTTCCACCAGTGACAGGACGCTCCGCAAGGGGGAGGAAGGGATCGCAACTTTTTCAGCCTGTGGGCGAAACTTCCAGCGCAGTTTGAGCCGAGGTGGAGACCGAAAGCGCCGCTCCGAAGTGAGCTCATGTGTTTTTATTGACATCCGAACCGAACCGAACCGAACCCAACCAGGCTGTGCAGAAGCAGAAATGTTGCTAAACTATTTTGGTATGTGTATATTTTGCACTCCCTCACTATGGCCAGCGTCTCAAGATTTTTATTTAAAACATCGAAATTTAAACTTATTTCCACATGATATATTTGATAGTTCTCATTTGCATCTGAACTATTTCTTTCTTTTTCCTAAAATAATTAATCTTGGCATTTACTATCTACTTTTCTACTATGCATTTACTACATGCATGTGCGTGTGCTTGTTTTGGTATGTAATGAGCCAATCAGGCTGGGCGTCGGCTGATTGACGGCCTTAATCCCGTCACTATCCACACTTCTACGCTGTTGTTCTGAAATCACACCAGCAGATGGCGATACCACTTTTTACTCCAGAGACATACTTTCATTTTTAATTGATTCTGCAGATTTGTCTTTGCAGTTTTGTTTTTGTTTTGTTTTGTTTTCAGTTGCCTGTAAATAAGGTCTGTTGCTCCCACCCGAGGCAACTTGACTCCATCTTATAAATACCCTTCATTTGTGCATTGTGGCACATCATGTGGGTCAGAGTTATTTATCCGAGAGGACACTGGCCCATTTTTTAAGGCCAGTCTCGCTTAAGTCACATGTCTTCAGATTTAGGCACAGCAGTGCCTCATCATCAGCCACCAACCACGAGATCACAGCGAAGAGCAGAAACAGTGGATTCATCAAAGGGGCTTTCTCAAGAAGCAAGTGACTCATGGAATAACATGGATAATCTGCTCATTAGTGGCGCCCTATCATTTGTAAAGATGCCTTAATTTTCCTTATATACAGAATGATGGCGTTATTACCGTGCGTAAACCTAAAGTTAGATGTTGTTGATAAAATTCCTAATCCTGGCTACATTCTTTTTTATTTGGATTCCTATTACATCAACCAAACAAGCATGGATTTTTTCCTAGTCCCTGAACCCGCCTCCTCTATCTCCGTCTATCGCTCTGCATGAATGTTCAGCTCTAGAACTCAGTAAGGCTTTTGTTCTCAAAGATCCTTCACGGTGCTACATGCCTGACTGGAGACAGTACCCACCGGCACCTAGTTTGTGTCAAGAACAAGGAGCAGCTGAGGAGAAGGGAAAACTTAGGGAAGAGATGGTCTGTTAGTAACTGGTAAGTAGTATAAGCATCACTGTAAGGATCCCTTAGAATAGAAACATAATTTATGCTCTTTTTTGGATTATTTTTACTTTGTTTTTCCACAGATCCACAGCAGAAATGGCCTTCAGTATTCTGCTCCTCGGAACAAACCGCTAATGTGCCTCATTGGCGGGACTGACGTTAATATTGCCACTGTAAGGGGCCTGCACTCTGGCCGGAAACTTGATAGCTGTAGGTTACTTGATCAGCAGGGGGATGGCTCTCCGCAGGCCAGCTGCCCACGTACGGAAAGCTCCAGCCTGGAGAAGATCAGGGTATGAGTCCACCTGGGAGACCTTGATCGAGGAGGAAGGTAGAAAAGAAGTTCCCGGTGACGGTTGTCCTCCACGTAGCCTTCGGCCACAGAGTGCCATAGAGGGAGGCCAGTTGGATAGCTGGCTGGAACACCTGCAGAGGATGCAGAAAGAGCTCCTCAGAGTTCAGGATCAGGTCCCTGCTTTGAAAGAGCCGACGGAACGTGCCTGGAAGCAGACATGCAGCGGAGGCTCCTCGTCCTGCGGGAGTCCCGGGCCGCAGAGCTCGTACGGCAGCCAGGACTCCCTCCAAACTACAGGCTTTTCTCCTCCAGAGTGCGAAGGAAGCTGGGAAAGAGCTTACATCACCCAAGCCGCCAGCAAGGAGCAGGCTCAGATTAGCTGCGTCGCTCCAGTCAAAATTGGGTGGCTGCCAATCCAAAGACGAGTGACAGTTGCGGCTGATTCCAAACACAGAGAGTTCTTGGATAGTTCTGCTGGCCAGGTAAAGTGACTCAAACAGTATATTTTCATTAAGACAGAGGGATGTCCTCCAAAATGTCCTCTAACGTCTCCTTGTTTAAATGACAACCCCTCAGAAAAGGAGCAAAAGTGCTCCATTATAATGGACTTCGGTGCTGTAGGACAGTTATTTATTGTTAGCTCTGCGAGTCTGCAGGTAAACAAGCATTACAGACTCAGGAACACACTCACACATGGTACCACAGAGAACCATTTGTAGTCAGGTCTCAGGCGCCAAGGGAGAAGGCACCGCTCCAGCGTCCTTTGAAAACCGCTTACTCTGCAGGAGCTCAGTGCGTTCACAACAGTTTACGACTCATTTTAGAGCCGCAGCCGTAGACATAGAGCTTTTCTTTCCCTCAGAGGACGTAAGTCAATGTGCAGGGAACATTTGACAGGAATCATATCCAGCTGGTTATATTACTTCATAATCAATAAGTTGCTCTTTGGTATCAGTTCGACTGAATTTAAGCGTGAAAAAGACTCAATCACGTTTTTCCACAAGACAAAATCATACGTTTTTATCCTGGAGTGCTGTCAATTAGCCTAAACCGAGCTTTCATTCAGTTTTGTAATATGGTGCTTATCAGACTAGTCTACATGATTTGTGGAGGAAATACACACGCAGTTATGGCTTTTGCTAAGAGTTAGAGGAAAGTCAATATCACTCCCATGGCAGTACGGTAAACGGCAGAAAATAGCTGCCATTTGGCTTTATTGAGCTCGAAGCCAGCAGAGCAGCACCAAACGTGAAGCTTTTCTTTTTTTTTCTACTGATGGGCAAGCAGTAAAGCATCACGGGCGCATGTAGAGTTGTAGTAAAGTAATCTGGGGTTAGGTTAAGAGTTCTGTTGCCTCAGCATGGAGCTCAAAGAGCTAAAGACCCAGAGCTAATAATAAGGTGGTAAATTCATGTTCAAGTCATTAACAGGTTTACCCTTTACTTTACAGGTCAAATTAAAACAACCAATCACGCCAACAATTCAGACCAATCCGGTCACAGCCGACAAGCCCGCTGGTATGTATGTTCCGACATTTCCTGAGTTTCACTTTGACTCCAGCGAATGCACAATAATGCCAGCTGTAACACAAAGGTGACGCACAAAGGTGTGCTACATTGGATCTCTGGTGTGTTGGAGGAAATATTGTGACCCTAATAAAGAGAGCAGAACGGTCAGTCTACTGGGATGCTTTCTTTAAACGAACGTCAATAATTCCAGATTATTAAGAGTGCAGGTGAGAGCTAAACCGAAGCTTAAAAAACTCGGAATGCCGATGAGGCAGCCAAGTAGAGACAGCGGTTCCTCTTAGAGCACAATGGCCCATGTGGTAAGCTGCCGGTTTGATCTGAGGTTTAATCTCCCAAACCTGTCCTTGTTTGTACATAGATTATTCTGGCAGGTCTCCGACTGCCTGCAGAAATCAAAGCAATCCATTAATGGTGGCAGGGCCACCGAGAGGGAGCACACATGTTCAAAGAAGCATGAATCCAGTCGGATACAAGCTACTTGCTGCAACATAATAATAATAATAATAAGTATAATCACTTCTGGCATTTGCTGCCATGTGCTTTTGGCAAAACAAACGATAGTTTTATTTTGTAATAGGTTTTCTAAATTTTTTTCCAAGCTTGCTTATTGATTAAGACGTTCCATATGCAAAATATCTTCACAGTGTTTTGAAGTGAGTTGCATTTCTGTTTTATATTCCTATCTGAAACAGAATAGGACATAATCAGAGTTATTAATTTCAGGAGAAACAAACTCACACCCCTGGCTTCTGCTTTTTTGTCTTTTTATGGTGCTGTTTTTGCCAAGAGCCTCCTAAAATCAAAGTCACCGCTGACTCTCGGTGGCCTCCGGTCTTCCAAAAGTCACTTTTAACTAACTCAAATAGGCCTGATGTTAATTATTAAAATAAAAAAATAATAATTAAAAAAAAAAAAATTAGAAAATAAAGTTCTTAATCTTTTGACAGGCTGGGCACCTCTCAGCCTGCTCGCATTTAAGTTTTTAAAACTCACAAGGACTAGGAATAAATTGGAACGTCACCGAATGTTCTTGCCTTTCTTTTCCTCTGGGACATTAAAGTCAGCTGTTAATTGAGGAAAGGTTATTTGAGCTTGGTTAATGTGAAATAATGAGAGCAGCGCTGAGAGGTAGAGCGCTGCCTTTTAGTGGGAAATAAATGAGACGTCTGCAGATGCCAACAGGTAGAGCGGTGTATCGAGAAGGCTTGACAGCCTCAAAAAGCTCTAATCATGGCCTCCTTTTTGTTTTGTCCCATAAAAGCAAGAAAAATAACAGCACATCATCTTCGCAGCACTCGAGGGTTCTCCCAAAGCGAGAGCCAGTCACTATGGCAACAGCAGTAGGTGTAAATCCAGCCAGTTGGTGGGGAGGGGGGGCAATGGAGTTATCAGTTGGAGCTGAAAGGCAGAAAAAGTTTGCTATGTCTCCTGAGGAAGAAGAGAAGTGGATCGTAGGTGGTGGCAAAATCACCTTGCTGCGCTAACGTCAATTATTGACAGTGTCAACATTGCTGTGCCTGCGCGGGTGTGCTGCCGTGTGTGTGTGTGTTTGCGTGTGTGTCTGCGTGCGTGCAAGTGAAAAAAGGGAAGTCAGGAAGACTCCGTCTTTCATGGGGAACGTGACAACAGATCATTTGTTTTGCCTTGAAATATAGATGGAGAAGTGGAAAGAAGTGAGAGAGCTCTGAAGGAAATAGGTGTGAAGGCACAGAAGACGCCCGACCGCAACCCTCCGGTTGCTCCACAGGTACCTGAAACCACCTCTCTATGACATTCACCTTCTTATTTTTCAGTTCAGCGTTCCTACAAAAGTATATTACGAGTGCGATTCCTGTGAAGTATTCCTGCTGGGATACCGTTGCTTTACCAAATGTTTTTTCTTCACTTTTTCCAAAGCAAAAGTGAAAGGACGTGCTAAAACTTTTCTTATTTCATCTGCTCCTGCTTATTCTGAGGCCTGATTTATGCAGCCTGTGCTGCCAATGGTCTGGTGGCATCTAGCCTTGAGAATAGAGATAACAAGAATTGAAGAACTGCGCCCGCAGCCCTCCCATTTCAAGACGGCTGCCAGGGAGCAAAATGGATATTTCACATCCACAATGCACACAGGAACAAATAGAAACATGGAAATTAATATCCTAAAAACAAATACGGTATTCTCTAAGGTCCGTGAAGGGATGGCTTCACATATCAAAGGGGAAAACACAAACAAACGACAAGATAAGGCTTCTGTAAACATTATTCTGCATACAGAACAAGCACAGACCTAAAAAAAACCAACATTAATTACAAGGCTTTGCTGCTTTATGGGCCAATATGATCACAGATGTCATCTCAAGTTATTTTTTCATTTGTGACATTAACATCACATCCTGCATGTGCTAATTTTTCACACTGATCTTTTTTTTTTTTTTTAGAATTTCTTATCTCTAAATCTCAATTTGTTTAAAATTTAAGCTGGGGGCAGGGGAATGAATTAGAGATCTGGGAGGTCTTGTTCTCAGCATGTACCTGAAACACTTGTGCATCGCAACACTTCAAAAAGAGAAACAAATTAGAATCCTTGGCCCAACAACCAAAGGATTTTCTTTTTTTCTTTTTTCGCTTTATGTCTCTCTCCATTTATTGAGGCTCATTGTGATTCTGGTGGTGGGGGGAGGCGGTTAGACTGCGGACTGCCTTTGGCCACTGCAGCCTCCATTTCTGTCCGGGCATACACGGTGTCAAGCATGGGGAGTGTCATCTGACTGCGGAACAAACAGCAAAGCGTGGAAGGAAAACAGAAAGACCAAACTGCTGATGCAAACATTAGAGCCGTGTCAGTGCCGGCATTACACGCCACATCGGCACTGCTGTTAGCGTGTTCGAAACTGGCAAACAGGGCCAGAATAGCAGCATTCTGCACATTTTAATGTTGCTAATGACTGTTTTATCAGTGGTAGGTGGAGAATGGGCTGTTTTCATGCAGAAATAAGTATGTTCTGTCTAATCCATCCCCACGCTGCAGGTGCCAGAGAAGAGGAGCTTTCTGGCTAATGTGGTGAGCAGGTCTGTCAGCTGGCAGGCGCTGAGGAGAGGCTGGAATACCAACAGGGGGGCAGCTGTCTCTGGAGGCAGTCAGTCCAGTCAACCCTCCACGGGGACCAACAAGAAGTTTCCGTTGGCGAAAACAAATAGCCCAGAGCCCCTCGAGCGTGCTCCACATCCCACAACTTCAGCAGACTACTGTAAAGCACACACCCAAGCACAGGGGACAAACACCGCAGGGACGCACGGATCCTCCACCCAGAGCAGCGTTCAGCCTGTAAGAGCCACAACTCCAGTGTACAGAACCAGCAGCAGCAGCAGCGTGGAGCCCTCACACACACAGGCGAGCTCTACGGGGACCACGATCATCCCCCAGAACAAAGCTGGCTTCTCCTCCATCACTATCTCCTCCAGGAAAGTGAGCAGATCCGGGAGTTTTTCAGGCTTCCACGCCAGCAAACCCTCTACTTCTCCGCCGGCTGCCCAAATCCAGGCGATGGATCCAAACTCCAGCCAGTTCACAGTCCAGAGAAAAGCCACCATAGTCAAGGTGACGGAGCAGAGGGTGACGTCCAGCCCTGCGCAGAGTTCCGAACGTGCCAGGACGCCACCGGCTCATCAAGCTGTGGATACGCTGGTCCACAGACGGAAAGCCACCATCATCAAAGTGACGGAGCACAGGGAGAGTTACGGCAACTCCAGAGGAGGCCCTGAATCTAGGACCACGCATCCAGATTACAGGCACAGCTTCACAGAGGAAAACAGTACAAGCAGTCGGGAACCTCAGCCATCACACAAGGCAGCATCTTCCTACCAGCTGAATTCCACAAGGAGGTCACCCACAGCCTCAGAACTGAGCAAATTCACTCCCGACAAAGGTGGTGGGATTCTGCATCGCTCCACCTTGAGTCTTTTTGTCAGCAGCCCGCCTGCCGCAGCAGCTCCCACTCCCACAGAACCTTCTCTCAGAGCCACAGGACGGAGCTCGGGCCGCTCGCAGCGGCCGGCCAGCTGCTACGCCAACGTCTGCGGCTACACCGAACCCAGAAACACGCTCCAGCCTCCCGCCAGGAGATGCAGCTTTGAGCTCTCGCAGGAGAGCGGCATGGCTCCCGTGCACTCCAGCAGCCGTCCCATCAGCCCTCCAGAAGTGAAAGAAGCAGGTCAGTTAGTGGCAAACACCCTCGAGCCAAGCGCTGGCGACAGCCAAAGATTGCACGCGGAGCCTGCAGAGAGGAGAATGTCCCCCAGTCTCACTCTCATCAAAGCACCAGGTAGGACACGGTGCCCCCCCCACCCCCCCGCCACCCTTCCTGTCAGTCGGCGTGCTCCGTTTGTCTCTGATCTTTATTTTCAAAGCAAGCCAGGCTCTAAATATGCAGCTCCTTTGTGCCATTTGTGCATTTTAGACTGAAGTTACTGTTCCCACACACACACACACACACACACACTACAATTGAGTGTGAACTGCCCCTCACCTTTGATGTCTCATTGATAGGAATAATTGGATTTTATTGACACGGGCACTTTATCTGCCTCCCTGAATGCAACTGATACCGCGTCCTCCTCACAGCGCGTCGTCTTAGAGGCCGCGTCTGACGTGCTTTAGCTCTCACCTTTGCTTGTCTTCCCTTGGCTCTCTGTGTGTGTGTTCTTTTTTTCTCAATCAGGAGGAAAAGTAATTAATAGCTGGAGAAGATGGTGAAAATGGCGCTATCGTTGCCATATTCACATGTTTGAATTGCTTTTCACCAGGAAGAAATGAGGCTGTTCCATGTTCTGCAGGTTGGGGTTGGTGCAGGTCGAATGTTGTTGCTTGATTTGGCAAGTGTTGATGCACATGTGCAGTGATTTCAGGAGGAAAACAGACATTTGTTGGAGTTCTGAGGTAGCGTGATGGTTCTCTCCATGGTTGCTTTAATGCTAGTATTAATACTTCATGCTTCTTGATAATCTTTCCTACCATTTTAGCGCAACAAGCCCAGTTTTTGAGGGTGGGTGTGTTTTCTCGTGGAGGGAGGGGTGTCTGGAGGCTAAAGACGCAGACGTGTGATGGTAGTTGTTAGCGAGGCTGAGCACAATTTGGTCGATAGCCATGTTTCAGTGTCCAGTGTTTTCCCTCTTGACAGGGAGAAGCTGTGGACATGTGGTTGTCTTTATTTAAATATATTTTTTACCAAATTTAGTTTTATTTTTTATTTATTTTTGTATTGCTTGTATGCTAAACTAATTGTCCAAAAGGTGCAGGAAATGCTTGTTTGATGATAAGTGTGGAGAATTATAGTTGAGTGTCTTCGTTTCCCCATCGAGTCACCCATGAACAGCTGAGCTCCAGACAGAAACGTCATTTAAAGAGCAAGTCTGCTGTGGGCATGTGATTCTTTATTCATGATGCCTTTCCTCTCCGTAAAATTATTAATTATTCTTTAATCACATTCATTAACTGTGTCATCTATTAATTACAGAAGCCCGGGGCAAGCGTGATTGAAATTCCTTTCAGTGATACAGTGGTACTGTGGATAGAGGGATAGAGGGATAGAGGGATAGAGGGATAGAGGGATAGAGGGGGGCCGCTTGCTCAGACGTTTATCTTCGCTCCTCAGTCTCCTCTGTTCCTTCTCAGATCCGCAGTCCAGCCGGTCTCCAGATGAAGTGCTGGCCCTCAACGCAGCCGCCATCATAGCAAACATCAAACTCCAAAGGCAGCTTAGTAAGAAGACAAGCTCAAATGTGCGTTCAGAGACAGAGTCCTCGGCATCGCTTCGGGGAAGCGCAGGTCTTACTAGCTTTCTATTTATATCTAGTCATAAAGCACGGATCATTTTTAGGAGGAGCTGAAGTTCTTGCAGGCGCGGACGCAGTGAACTTCAGTGGCTTCTGCACACCGAGCCTGTTTGATCCATACCGGGCCCTGATGCATGTGGCAGCTGGTTCCTGCGTGTGAAGCCCAGCCAGGTGTGAAGCAAGCAATCTGACCGCCTCTGCCTTGTTGTTGTGACAGCTGATGGAAAATGGGTGAGGCCACATCCAGATCGGACCCAGCCGCAGCCGCAGCAGCAGCAGCAGCAGCAGCAGCAGCAGCAGCAGAACCAGCCTCACGCTGCGTTTGTTCCGCTGGCTCCCGAACCCGGGAGCTCACCTGAGACCTGCTCTCTACAGGTGAGTTTGGCTCAAACCCCAACGAAACAACAAGTTCTTTAAACGTGAGATAAAGCCTCTTGTACACTGCTTTCATGAAAAGTATTCATTCTAAGAACAAATGACTAGTTTATTGACTATTGATTCAAAATAAGAATGGTTTCTGTGCACTCTTGAGAGTGTTTTTGACTCCGTTGATGGAACAGGAAGCTTTGCAGAGGTCTCGGCCAGACTTCATCAACCGCTCCCAGAGCCGAGTGCGAAAGCTGGAGCAGAGGAGACTGGAGAGGAGGGAGCTGGTGGGCTCATCCGCTGGTGCCGGGCGGAGAAGAGTCCACAGTGGCCGCTCTGCTCCTCTCCCTCATAATGGTACACTCATATTGAGTATATTTAAGTATGATAAATTTATATTCTGATTGTCTTTGACTATGACATTCAACACTTTTTATACATAACACAAAGGTTCGCGTTCCACCTCCACACTGATAAACACATACAGAATAGGAGCAACTCTACAGTATAACAGGCTTCATAAAATGAGTCTACTTTGGAATTCAGTTTAGATATTTTTGCATGCTTCAGCTGTCACTGAGCTCCTGACGCAGGGCTCTTTCTAAAGACGTTTACCCTCAGAGCCAGCGTGCACGTCCACCTAACCCCAACCCTAACCCTAACCCTAACCCTGGAGCAGTTTTCATATTTTGCATCCTTTTCTGCCCCCTACTGGCCCGCAAACGTAACTACAACAAATACACGCTGGCAATAGCAACGCTGTTACAGCAGCACAGCAATCAGAAAACCTCATTGATATTGACTTCAGTCTCGTAAATTGAATTCATTTTTTTAGTATGCGAAGCCAATTGACTCAGTAGAGATGGTCTGAATAACATCAATATATTTTTTTTTATAATACACTTACACAAACATCTTAAAAACAATGTTTGTCTGACTGTGGAATGTCAATAATCCGTGTGTGTGTGTGTGTGTGTGTGTGTGTGTGTGTGTGTGCGATAGATAACCTTTTCAAACCCAGAAACAGAGTCACTACAGGGACAGAAATGGCGCTCAGATCGAAACGGTGAGTTACATCTCAGTCCCTACCTGCAGAAGTGTCCTCTGTCAGGGATGTCTGTGAATCTGCACAGACCAACAAGCATGGTGATTTTCCATGCCATGATCGAAAATGTCTAAAAAAAATCAATCTATGATCCTCTCTAGAAGTACATTTTTTTCTTTGTTCTGCTGCAGAGCGGTCGCAGATGTGAAGAAGAAAGAGGAGGAGGAGAGGAAGAAGAAGGAGCTGTGTGTGAGCAACAGACAACGAATGGAACTTTTCAAAAAGGTAAACTTGGTCGTTTTCGCGTCACAACACGAACCAGCATCCATGAAAGCCTGTTTCACCTGCAGTCAGACGTCCCTCAGAGCCGCGTCGTCTGAGTGGGGTTTGTCTCTGAGTGGGGTTTGTCTCTGAGTGGGGTTTGTCTCTGAGTGGGGTTTGTCTCTGAGTGGGGTTTGTCTCTGAGTGGGGTTTGTCCCCCGGAAGCTGCCAGTTTCCAGCTCGGCCAAGTTTGTCCGAATCAGTTGGTCTGATTTATGAGCTGAGCGCCCTGATTCATTCATGCAGGGTTTGACAGACGAGTGGAACAACAGCTCTACATCAGCGCTAACGCGGGAGGAGATCCATCACTCCATCACTCCATCACTCCATCACTCCATCACTCCATCACTCCATCACTCCAGGCCTGCAAGTCTGACAGAAGCATCTGCATGTTCCAAAACTCAGCTCTTTATTTAAACCCAAAGCTTGCATTCTCACTTTATGCAGGCAGATTTTAAATCTGGACAAACAGGTTTTAAATGTTCTTTGAGGGGAAAAAAAAGTACATGAAATACAAAATACAATCAAGGATCAAAACTTTCACTTTCACAAGAATAACGGTCTTCATGACAAAACTGTACAGTGACAATTGATGACAAAGTGCATTAATGACGCAGCATCATTGTGGAGATCACTGAAAGGATGTTTTTAAACACCTTTTACCAGGTTTAAAAACAATAAATGAAATAATTCTAACGAACTCTATAGAAATGAACCTCTAACGAGTTCCACTAGAGGGCGGTGTTGTCAAGCTTTATCTATATTCCTCGCTATGTAGTTAACGCTTGAATGAGAGAACGCAGAACCTCCACTTTAAGCAAAGGAAAGGGTATTATATCCTAATTTTGACCATTTGGTTATTCAGTTACCCACAACTCTTTCTTTATAACTTGACTGCAAGAAATTCTAATCATAAATTGTCAACCATTGTGCTCAGTTTTTGAGGCTTTTCGTCCTCGTAAAACAAAGGCGCCTTCATGGCAGCGGATGCTCCAGAGCAGTGCCACCATTCAACCAGCCAGACCCGCCCACGCTGCTGTTGTGGCAAACAGCGCTGACAAAAAACCAAAAAACAAAACAAAGACAAAAGGGACAGTGGCAGTGAAGAGCTGGAGCTGCTCTTTTCAGCTGGACCGAAACAGCGTCCAGCTTTTGTGCACAGAGCCGGGGCAGCCAGCGTGTAACGCAGATTTGGCTTTTCTTTCGCAGAGGCTGTTGGATCAGATTTTGCAGAGGAACAACAGCTGAGAAGCTGACGGCGCCCTGATAACGTGAACCTGGGCCCTGTGTCGGCCCCCTGAATCTGACCGGAACAGGCCCCTTCCAGGTCCTGATTCAGCTGGCGCTGAGCCTCCGCCTCTCCTCTCCTTTCACCTCAACCTTCACGTCTGCTCCTCTGAAAGATAAAACCGGGGTGATCTTCCAAACCCTCAAGAAGTCGCCTGAGTTTTGAAGGCTTTTCCGGAGCCTTCAAAGATTAAAAACACACAAAAAGACTTTAAACTGTTTCCGCATGAACCGTTG
>CAAE01014623.1:38547-81183 GCA_000180735.1 Tetraodon nigroviridis | reverse complement strand
TCCCCCCCCCCCCCCCCCCCTATTTACATTCGCACTGACTCATGTGGTGGATTCGAAGACAAAACTGCTGATGCAAACATTAGAGCCGTGTCAGTGCCGGCATTACACGCCACATCGGCACTGCTGTTAGCGTGTTCGAAACTGGCAAACAGGGCCAGAATAGCAGCATTCTGCACATTTTAATGTTGCTAATGACTGTTTTATCAGTGGTAGGTGGAGAATGGGCTGTTTTCATGCAGAAATAAGTATGTTCTGTCTAATCCATCCCCACGCTGCAGGTGCCAGAGAAGAGGAGCTTTCTGGCTAATGTGGTGAGCAGGTCTGTCAGCTGGCAGGCGCTGAGGAGAGGCTGGAATACCAACAGGGGGGCAGCTGTCTCTGGAGGCAGTCAGTCCAGTCAACCCTCCACGGGGACCAACAAGAAGGGTCCGTTGGCGAAAACAAATAGCCCAGAGCCCCTCGAGCGTGCTCCACATCCCACAACTTCAGCAGACTACTGTAAGGAACACACCCAAGCACAGGGGACAAAACACCGCAGGGACGCACGGATCCTCCACCCAGAGCAGCGTTCAGCCTGTAAGAGCCACAACTCCAGTGTACAGAACCAGCAGCAGCAGCAGCGTGGAGCCCTAACACACACAGGCGAGCTCTACGGGGACCACGATCATCCCCCAGAACAAAGCTGGCTTCTCCTCCATCACTATCTCCTCCAGGAAAGTGAGCAGATCCGGGAGTTTTTCAGGCTTCCACGCCAGCAAACCCTCTACTTCTCCGCCGGCTGCCCAAATCCAGGCGATGGATCCAAACTCCAGCCAGTTCACAGTCCAGAGAAAAGCCACCATAGTCAAGGTGACGGAGCAGAGGGTGACGTCCAGCCCTGCGCAGAGTTCCGAACGTGCCAGGATGCCACCGGCTCATCAAGCTGTGGATACGCTGGTCCACAGACGGAAAGCCACCATCATCAAAGTGACGGAGCACAGGGAGAGTTACGGCAACTCCAGAGGAGGCCCTGAATCTAGGACCACGCATCCAGATTACAGGCACAGCTTCACAGAGGAAAACAGTACAAGCAGTCGGGAACCTCAGCCATCACACAAGGCAGCATCTTCCTACCAGCTGAATTCCACAAGGAGGTCACCCACAGCCTCAGAACTGAGCAAATTCACTCCCGACAAAGGTGGTGGGATGCTGCATCGCTCCACCTTGAGTCTTTTTGTCAGCAGCCCGCCTGCCGCAGCAGCTCCCACTCCCACAGAACCTTCTCTCAGAGCCACAGGACGGAGCTCGGGCCGCTCGCAGCGGCCGGCCAGCTCTACGCCAACGTCTGCGGCTACACCGAACCCAGAAACACGCTCCAGCCTCCCGCCAGGAGATGCAGCTTTGAGCTCTCGCAGGAGAGCGGCACGGCTCCCGTGCACTCCAGCAGCCGTCCCATCAGCCCTCCAGAAGTGAAAGAAGCAGGTCAGTGAGTGCAAACACCCTCGAGCCAAGCGCTGCGACAGCCAAAGATTGCACGCGGAGCCTGCAGAGAGGAGAATGTCCCCCAGTCTCACTCTCATCAAAGCACCAGGTAGGACACGTGCCCCCCCACCCCCCCGCCACCCTTCCTGTCAGTCGGCGTGCTCCGTTTGTCTCTGATCTTTATTTTCAAAGCAAGCCAGGCTCTAAATATGCAGCTCCTTTGTGCCATTTGTGCATTTTAGACTGAAGTTACTGTTCCCACACACACACACACACACACACACACACACTAGAATTGAGTGTGAACTGCCCCTCACCTTTGATGTCTCATTGATAGGAATAATTGGATTTTATTGACACGGGTACTTTATCTGCCTCCCTGAATGCAACTGATACCGCGTCCTCCTCACAGCGCGTCGTCTTAGAGGCCGCGTCTGACGTGCTTTAGCTCTCACCTTTGCTTGTCTTCCCTTGGCTCTCTGTGTGTGTGTTCTTTTTTTCTTAATCAGGAGGAAAAGTAATTAATAGCTGGAGAAGATGGTGAAAATGGCGCTATCGTTGCCATATTCACATGTTTGAATTGCTTTTCACCAGGAAGAAATGAGGCTGTTCCATGTTCTGCAGGTTGGGGTTGGTGCAGGTCGAATGTTGTTGCTTGATTTGGCAAGTGTTGATGCACATGTGCAGTGATTTCAGGAGGAAAACAGACATTTGTTGGAGTTCTGAGGTAGCGTGATGGTTCTCTCCATGGTTGCTTTAATGCTAGTATTAATACTTCATGCTTCTTGATAATCTTTCCTACCATTTTAGCGCAACAAGCCCAGTTTTTGAGGGTGGGTGTGTTTTCTCGTGGAGGGAGGGGTGTCTGGAGGCTAAAGACGCAGACGTGTGATGGTAGTTGTTAGCGAGGCTGAGCACAATTTGGTCGATAGCCATGTTTCAGTGTCCAGTGTTTTCCCTCTTGACAGGGAGAAGCTGTGGACATGTGGTTGTCTTTATTTAAATATATTTTTTACCAAATTTAGTTTTATTTTTTATTTATTTTTGTATTGCTTGTATGCTAAACTAATTGTCCAAAAGGTGCAGGAAATGCTTGTTTGATGATAAGTGTGGAGAATTAAAGTTGAGTGTCTTCGTTTCCCCATCGAGTCACCCATGAACAGCTGAGCTCCAGACAGAAAAGTCATTTAAAGAGCAAGTCTGCTGTGGGCATGTGATTCTTTATTCATGATGCCTTTCCTCTCCGTAAAATTATTAATTATTCTTTAATCACATTCATTAACTGTGTCATCTATTAATTACAGAAGCCCGGGGCAAGCGTGATTGAAATTCCTTTCAGTGATACAGTGGTACTGTGGATAGAGGGATAGAGGGATAGAGGGATAGAGGGATAGAGGGATAGAGGGATAGAGGGGGGCCGCTTGCTCAGACGTTTATCTTCGCTCCTCAGTCTCCTCTGTTCCTTCTCAGATCCGCAGTCCAGCCGGTCTCCAGATGAAGTGCTGGCCCTCAACGCAGCCGCCATCATAGCAAACATCAAACTCCAAAGACAGCTTAGTAAGAAGACAAGCTCAAATGTGCGTTCAGAGACAGAGTCCTCGGCATCGCTTCGGGGAAGCGCAGGTCTTACTAGCTTTCTATTTATATCTAGTCATAAAGCACGGATCATTTTTAGGAGGAGCTGAAGTTCTTGCAGGCGCGGACGCAGTGAACTTCAGTGGCTTCTGCACACCGAGCCTGTTTGATCCATACCGGGCCCTGATGCATGTGGCAGCTGGTTCCTGCGTGTGAAGCCCAGCCAGGTGTGAAGCAAGCTATCTGACCGCCTCTGCCTTGTTGTTGTGACAGCTGATGGAAAATGGGTGAGGCCACATCCAGATCGGACCCAGCCGCAGCAGCAGCAGCAGCAGCAGCAGCAGCAGCAGCAGCAGCAGCAGAACCAGCCTCACGCTGCGTTTGTTCCGCTGGCTCCCGAACCCGGGAGCTCACCTGAGACCTGCTCTCTACAGGTGAGTTTGGCTCAAACCCCAACGAAACAAGTTCTTTAAACGTGAGATAAAGCCTGTTGTACACTGCTTTCATGAAAAGTATTCATTCTAAGAACAAATGACTAGTTTATTGACTATTGATTCAAAATAAGAATGGTTTCTGTGCACTCTTGAGAGTGTTTTTGACTCCGTTGATGGAACAGGAAGCTTTGCAGAGGTCTCGGCCAGACTTCATCCACCGTTCCCAGAGCCGAGTGCGAAAGCTGGAGCGGAGGAGACTGGAGAGGAGGGAGCTGGTGGGCTCATCCGCTGGTGCCGGGCGGAGAAGAGTCCACAGTGGCCGCTCTGCTCCTCTCCCTCATAATGGTACACTCATATTGAGTATATTTAAGTATGATAAATTTATATTCTGATTGTCTTTGACTATGACATTCAACACTTTTTATACATAACACAAAGGTTCGCGTTCCACCTCCACACTGATAAACACATACAGAATAGGAGCAACTCTACAGTATAACAGGCTTCATAAAATGAGTCTACTTTGGAATTCAGTTTAGATATTTTTGCATGCTTCAGCTGTCACTGAGCTCCTGACGCAGGGCTCTTTCTAAAGACGTTTACCCTCAGAGCCAGCGTGCACGTCCACCTAACCCCAACCCTAACCCTAACCCTAACCCTGGAGCAGTTTTCATATTTTGCATCCTTTTCTGCCCCCTACTGGCCCGCAAACGTAACTACAACAAATACACGCTGGCAATAGCAACGCTGTTACAGCAGCACAGCAATCAGAAAACCTCATTGATATTGACTTCAGTCTCGTAAATTGAATTAATTTTTTTAGTATGCGAAGCCAATTGACTCAGTAGAGATGGTCTGAATAACATCAATATATTTTTTTTTATAATACACTTACACAAACATCTTAAAAACAATGTTTGTCTGACTGTGGAATGTCAATAATCCGTGTGTGTGTGTGTGTGTGTGTGTGTGTGTGTGTGTGTGCGATAGATAACCTTTTCAAACCCAGAAACAGAGTCACTACAGGGACAGAAATGGCGCTCAGATCGAAACGGTGAGTTACATCTCAGTCCCTACCTGCAGAAGTGTCCTCTGTCAGGGATGTCTGTGAATCTGCACAGACCAACAAGCATGGTGATTTTCCATGCCATGATCGAAAATGTCTAAAAAAAATCAATCTATGATCCTCTCTAGAAGTACATTTTTTTCTTTGTTCTGCTGCAGAGCGGTCGCAGACGTGAAGAAGAAAGAGGAGGAGGAGAGGAAGAAGAAGGAGCTGTGTGTGAGCAACAGACAACGAATGGAACTTTTCAAAAAGGTAAACTTGGTCGTTTTCGCGTCACAACACGAACCAGCATCCATGAAAGCCTGTTTCACCTGCAGTCAGACGTCCCTCAGAGCCGCGTCCTCTGAGTGGGGTTTGTCTCTGAGTGGGGTTTGTCTCTGAGTGGGGTTTGTCTCTGAGTGGGGTTTGTCTCTGAGTGGGGTTTGTCTCTGAGTGGGGTTTGTCTCTGAGTGGGGTTTGTCTCTGAGTGGGGTTTGTCTCTGAGTGGGGTTTGTCTCTGAGTGGGGTTTGTCTCTGAGTGGGGTTTGTCTCTGAGTGGGGTTTGTCCCCCGGAAGCTGCCAGTTTCCAGCTCGGCCAAGTTTGTCCGAATCAGTTGGTCTGATTTATGAGCTGAGCGCCCTGATTCATTCATGCAGGGTTTGACAGACGAGTGGAACAACAGCTCTACATCAGCGCTAACGCGGGAGGAGATCCATCACTCCATCACTCCATCACTCCATCACTCCATCACTCCATCACTCCATCACTCCATCACTCCATCACTCCATCACTCCATCACTCCATCACTCCATCACTCCATCACTCCAGGCCTGCAAGTCTGACAGAAGCATCTGCATGTTCCAAAACTCAGCTCTTTATTTAAACCCAAAGCTTGCATTCTCACTTTATGCAGGCAGATTTTAAATCTGGACAAACAGGTTTTAAATGTTCTTTGAGGGGAAAAAAAAGTACATGAAATACAAAATACAATCAAGGATCAAAACTTTCACTTTCACAAGAATAACGGTCTTCATGACAAAACTGTACAGTGACAATTGATGACAAAGTGCATTAATGACGCAGCATCATTGTGGAGATCACTGAAAGGATGTTTTTAAACACCTTTTACCAGGTTTAAAAACAATAAATGAAATAATTCTAACGAACTCTATAGAAATGAACCTCTAACGAGTTCCACTAGAGGGCGGTGTTGTCAAGCTTTATCTATATTCCTCGCTATGTAGTTAACGCTTGAATGAGAGAACGCAGAACCTCCACTTTAAGCAAAGGAAAGGGTATTATATCCTAATTTTGACCATTTGGTTATTCAGTTACCCACAACTCTTTCTTTATAACTTGACTGCAAGAAATTCTAATCATAAATTGTCAACCATTGTGCTCAGTTTTTGAGGCTTTTCGTCCTCGTAAAACAAAGGCGCCTTCATGGCAGCGGATGCTCCAGAGCAGTGCCACCATTCAACCAGCCAGACCCGCCCACGCTGCTGTTGTGGCAAACAGCGCTGACAAAAAACCAAAAAACAAAACAAAGACAAAAGGGACAGTGGCAGTGAAGAGCTGGAGCTGCTCTTTTCAGCTGGACCGAAACAGCGTCCAGCTTTTGTGCACAGAGCCGGGGCAGCCAGCGTGTAACGCAGATTTGGCTTTTCTTTCGCAGAGGCTGTTGGATCAGATTTTGCAGAGGAACAACAGCTGAGAAGCTGACGGCGCCCTGATAACGTGAACCTGGGCCCTGTGTCGGCCCCCTGAATCTGACCGGAACAGGCCCCTTCCAGGTCCTGATTCAGCTGGCGCTGAGCCTCCGCCTCTCCTCTCCTTTCACCTCAACCTTCACGTCTGCTCCTCTGAAAGATAAAACCGGGGTGATCTTCCAAACCCTCAAGAAGTCGCCTGAGTTTTGAAGGCTTTTCCGGAGCCTTCAAAGAATAAAAAACACACAAAAAGACTTTAAACTGTTTCCGCATGAACCGTTGACAGGCTAAAACCCTTTTTTTAGAAACAATTTAAATATAATCCACAAATCCTGCCGTATGTCAGCCTTTATTTTGATAGAGAAGCGGAGCAACACAGGTCTGGATTGAAGGGGCTTTTGCTAAACATGCTGGAAACACCTTAGGAACAGCTTGAAATCGTTGGGTGGCAGAGGTCTGAACAGACCGTGGCATCGTGCCTCGGTTTGCTCCTCTTCGTCTCCTCCACGCGTTGCCTGATCACCTTTTAAAGGCAGAATCCAAGCTGGCGCGATCTTCCTCCCACTTGAGTGCAGATGGCGTCTTGTCCCAGAGTCCATGAAGTGGTGATAAAGTACCGATCTTACGTGATCCCATGTGATGTGGAGCAGGGAAATTAGACAGGACCCTTCATTATCCTCCCCCCACCCCCCCCCAGAGCAGAGAGGAAGGCTGACGCGGGGCCTTCTGTCCTTCGGTGCCAGCGATTAGATGGTAAGATGGAGGAATGCGACCTTCTCTCGGGGAAAACCCTGCTAATGGACAGTTGGGACGTGAATGGCGCTTTTGTCTGGGTCTCATGACGGACGGGGTTCTGCCACCTCAGATTTAGATTTGTGTGTGTGACTGCAGAGTGAACGCCGTCATGCGTAAACGTGATGAGCCGGGCCTAAATCAGAACTGAGACCTGCGTTTATTTTTGGGAATGACAGGAGAAGAGTGCCCTCGTCACGTCTCCTGCCTCTGAACGTGACAATAATGCCACCAGTTTTCCTTTTACATGAGCTGTGCATCAAATCTCTAATGTTTTTTTAAATTCCTAATGTGTCCAGTGTCCCAGTGAACTTGCAGACAACAGAAAGTGAACGTGAAAGTCCCCAAACCTCCTCCGGAAAACAAAGTTTAGCTTTGTGGCTTCCCAGTGGAGGGGGTGTCGTGTTCCTGTCAGATCAGCATGCAGAGGGAACACTCCTCTGTGTTGAGCCGTGATAAATGGAGGCATCCTGGCATCATGACAGCCGGCTGCACCCTGCAGTTCCTGGATTTGAGACAGTGTTGTGTGGCAGCTGGATATGCCGGTGGGACTTAAATCTGGAAAACTCCGCATCTGAAACGCCGCAGAAAAGCAGAATTGAAATACCTGCATCATTCTGCTGCTGTGCTTAGTCGCTGCAGCCACTAGGAATCAAGCTTATATGCAGCTACACGTGTTTATCTGTTATTTACACTCAACACACACAGGAAAGCCAGCCTGTCCGATTTGTGGTGAGGAAGATAAGCCTGAATTTACAAGCTTGTGTTTTTAATTTTCCAAACGTCTGTAACACTTGAATAACAACACGCAATCACAATAACAACTGAGTGGAGGCTGTGCAGACAGTGTCATTCAAATGAGCACCCACGGTGGGCGATGCGCGCTTCTGGTAAAGCTTACCAAGGAAAACCAATAAAAACCGGAAAAGGCCCGATGGCCTTCAAAATAAGTGCATCGGCGCTCCGAACCCGCATCTTTGGTTTAGCGTAATGAATATCTATCTATCACCTATCTATCTATCTATCTATCTATCTATCTATCTATCTATCTATCTATCTATCTATCTATATTAATCTATATTAAAGTCAAGTTGAGTTTTTTAAATTGTAGGTTTTAACGATCTTTTGTGAGGTATACGTGATAAATCACATTTTGTCAATATATATCAAGTTTGTAATGACTATAGAAATGAATAAATAAAATCAAAATGACATTAACCTCTTGCGTTTTTGAAAACGTTTTGATAATTAAAGTCAAAACAAATGGCCAGAAAAAAGAAATCAAACAATTTTTGTGATGTTTATTTGATTATTGGTAGAGGAAGTAACCTGAGAACGCAGCAACAGTTATCAACTCATAAAATAAAAAAAACATATTTTGAATAACTAAGATCTGGGGACTAAATTGTGTAGGTTAGAGAGGCTTTCCAGTTTCAACGCGACCCCTTCGACCTTTATTTTGACATGAGTAATTGGAACAGTCGGCTTCTTGTCAACCGCTGTTTCCTGTCTCCGGGTTCCGCGGGCGGCTTTAGGACCTCGCGTGACGCGTCGTGGACGCACATGGTGCCCACTCGCAGGACAGCAGCGCTCCTCAGTGAAGCGCTCGCTCTGATGTCATTCCAGCGGGCCACGGAGATCGCGGCGGCTTGCGTGGAACACACTCGCCTCCATCACCAGGACCGCGTTTCTTCCCACGGTTTGCGTGTTTGCGCGATGCGGCCGGCTCGCACGCCTCCCGAGCGCGGAGAAGGCGCGCGGAGTTGAATCAGCTGTCGTCGAGGGGGGGCGAGGGGGTCCCCCCCCGCCAAAGCAGCGCTCTTATACTTGCTCATATTTCAGGAAGTTACTTATTTCGTGGGCTGGGCGGGCGGGGGTGTGGAGGCTCCTCTCCTGCGCATCAGCTGTTGCTGGATCGGCCCACGATGGTCGCGCTGCAGTGAAGCCGTTGGCCCCGCTCGCGTCCACGCTTCAGCCGGGCACCATGAGTCCAGAGAGCCTGAAGTTTGTCCTCCTGGCAGCACTCCAGGCGCTATCTGCGTGCGACGGCCTGATCTCCAAACCCGGCGGAGGTAAGAGCTGAAGTTGGGGTGCCAACTTTGCGTGAAGCTTCTCGCCTCCTCCTTTCATTGGCCGCCGGCGGGGTCGTTCTGGGCGCCTGGTGTGGTGCGGCGCAAATATGACGCGTTTGTGGATCTGTGCCATCATTCCGTGTTTGAGAAACCATCACGCATAAAGTGTTTTGGGTAATCACACGTAGAACCCTTCAGCTTTTCACAGCTCTTTGAAAATGGTGCTTTTTGTGGATCTTCCGCCCGGATCACAAGATTATTCCAGTCACTCACTGAAGTCACGTTGTTGGCATTGTTTGTTTGGAGTGAGACAGCAGCCGGCTTGTTGGGACAAACCAAACCAAACTCAAAGCAGGGCTGTTTGGGCTGTTTGGGCTGTTTGGGCTGGTTCTCACGCCCCAGCAACAATTAAAAGGCATCTCCTGGAGGGGAAGCGCTCCAGATGTGATGTCAGCGCGCGTCTGTGCGTCAAGCTCTCCCTCCGGGGCCGTGGCTCATGACATCTCAGTCACCAGCGTTCACGCCCGCGTGGAGTTCAGCGGGGTTCATTTTCACAGTGCACAGGAGGCGGAGGAGCCCCAGAGGATGCTGCTGCGTCCAACCAGTCCAGACCTTCGCTGTGGAGTTCTGGGAGTGAAGTCCAAAGCCAGGAGAAGCTGTGTGTGTTTATCACCCACACCCACACACACGAGCTGAGGGAATATGAACTGACAACCCAGAAGTGACCGGATACATAAATGAAATGATCCATGTGAGCAAGGTTTTTGAAACAGTTATAATGTTTTTTATTGTAAAGAGAAGACGCGCAACAGCAATCAGAGTAATGACAAACCATCTAAAAAACCAGCAGGAATGTTTGCAATTATCCGCCCGCCATTAGGGCCATTCAGACCGAAAGAGACGCTGAAATATTTGTTAATTAGTCGCCGGTTACTTCATAAGGAGTGGTAATCATTAGCGCTCCCCGTTAAACTCCAGACGGTGAGCTTGTGTTGGGAATTCAAGGCTGCTGGGAAAAAAAGGATGGGGTATTTAAGCACTGCGCAACATTGTGTTGCCCTTAATATTTCATGAGCTTCCTTGTTGGTTTTGTCTTGCAAATGTTTCTGTCCTCGCTGAGAACGGCTTGTGAATTATTCCCTCCGACGGTTGGCGTCAGGCTGCTCCGCCGGCCTCAGCCGGCATGGCCCTGCACCCTCAGACAGATGAAAACCGAGCCCAGAATGTATTTTTGGAGCGAAGTAGTAAAACGTTAGCGTTGCGAACAGAGCGGTCCCCTAGAGAGACGCTGTTGCTGCAGCGTGTCCAGCGTCCAGTCGGAAACATTTAGCGTCTTCTCAGAACCAATGGGTCCAGATCTTCCAGAGGACTTGATCAGATTCAGGTGGAGGTTGTTTTTTTTTGTCTGGCTGATGGACACGTGTGGAATAGCTGGACTGTGCGTCTGTGGTCCGACCGTACGCAGAGTTGGGCTAATTGCTCCAAAGCTACATTGGACAGTTTGACCCTGACCCCCCCCGAAACAAAAGTTTAACACACAAACTGAAACCCGAGAGTGTGTCTGGACTTTCTCACCGGACCTCCACACCCAGACATCAGCGCTGCTCTCGTCCCTCTGGTCCGGTGAGAAAACTGGGATGGCTCAGACCTAAGTTATCAGCGTGCAGCCCGTCAGGGTTAGGCCCAGTTCCACTCCAGCGCTTTTTTAAACAACTGATACTGACAGCTGCATGTTCTGGCCTGTTCTTGGGTTCTGGTCTGCTGGTTAATTGGGCCAGGCAGAAGAAAAGCTTTAGAATTTTAAACACAGAACTTCATTATTAGTAATAAGAGCGTCATTCTTCTTAAAATGGCCTGGAAAAAACCTTGAAAGAGGTGTTTCTAGTTGGTTCAAAGAACCCTTTTTGTAAGAACCATTCTGATACCTGGCTCTCTATGAAGCCCTCAAAAGAAAAGAAGCCCCACTGACAGATACAGCTCCCAGAGGAACCCGCGTGGGTAGATGAATCCAGTGAAATTTGATGTTCCAGGAGTTACCTCTGTTATTACGGTGTAATAACGCAAACTTAAAACACAAAAATACATAGGTCTTTGTAGTAAACCCATTTCCAATGTTTCCAGTCTAGTTTATTTGAGTGTAGTGTCAGAACATCTACCATTGTCGCTGGAACAGGATTTTTCGTGTAGGAAATTAAAAGCTTTACAATCTCAGTTGCATTTGCAGGAAGACCGAACGTCATCTACGTGTTTTTAAGAAATAAGCCCAAACAAAGTTCTGCTCCCTTTGGTTGCTTGGTTTCCACATGAAACATATTCCACCGGGAGCACTGTGATGTATTTTTAAGTGAATCGGTGCACATAGCCCCTCAAACAAGTGAAGGTTTTCTGGCAAAAGTTTCAGGTTTGAATTTGTCCAATCCAGCGCCAGTAAAGGTCGGGACGTTGTCTTGGTTTTTTTAAGCAGGGGTGATGTTAGCGGCTCTCGGCTTGTATGATGATTTCAACATCCAGAAAAAGACAAAAATCTCATATTATTTGTTAAAGCACCTTGTTCTGGCACCTTTGTTTTTATTGTAATTGTTTGCAGCGAAAAGTGTATGTGCAATACCTCACACGGCCACTGGGGCGCTAATACAAGATCACATAAAGAGTTTGATGATATCAAATCTTTTATATGGTTTTTTGGGGGGTTTTTTTGTTGTGATTGATCCAAAACCAGAAAATGACAAAATGTTGCATTCCTACACGTACAGAAGCTACAATTGGTAGCAAAACACACATAGACTAATCGATAGTGGAAGGAAGTAAAAATATTGATATAACTTGACAAATTCATGATTCTAGGTCACCAGTTTCTTATTTTTCTATTAAAGGGCTTCAAAGTCTGACACAATAAAGCTGCACTTTTGCTCGCTGAGAAAGTAAATTGAACAAAATTGAAAAAACATTAGTCTCATAACTTTCCAATGAACGAACTTATCAGTCTTATCTGAGGTAATAAGACAGCTACCAAAATATGCTCCGCAATAACTTAATGAGCCTTAAAGATGAAGCAGCTTCCCATTTTTTTTATATCTGTCTGTTGAGGCTTGTGGTTTTGTTTTTCAAGACTGTGCTTTGAGCTTTGGGTGCTAGCCAGACATGTGCTTCCCATGACGGAGAAGACTTCCAGGCTGCTGGAAATGAAATCCGTCGCAGGGCTGGTTTCAACACGTTTTCACACAGCTCTGTTTCTGGGATCTCCCCTAGTCTCATTGGTTGCCAAGGCAGCCACTTCTGCGAAGAGTGTCACCTGCGGGGGGCGTAATGGCGTTCTTTTTTGGCAGCAGGGCTGTCATTGCTTTAGATGTGGTGACATCAGATTGGAGTGTTGGCACATCAATTTGGTACAGGAGGGAAGGAGGGGGAAAAACGCAAATGCTAGCAATATCTGGAAACATCTGCATCTGCTACACCGATGGAGGTAAACTCAAGGCACCAGAAAGAGTGCTTACAGGTGGAAGACAAGAGGGGGTTTAGACAGGCGGAGACAACGGTCAAGAGGCTGTAACCCTGGCAAACTCTGTGAGGAACCAAGCAGATGGAAACAGCACAAAACTGAAGAATGCACTGATTTAACAAAACGGCTTGGATCCTGGCAATAAAAGAACCAACTCTAGTGTGAAAAGGATTATTTATGAACCTGAACTCTTTTTTTAAACTTGAAGCAAAAATTAATATCTCCCGTTGGTGATTTAAACCTTAATCCATTCAATTTAGGGTGCCCCGGTTCCAATGTGTGCAGGTTCCTATTGAGGGTTCATATGTTTCCCAGCGCAAGCCTCGGGCGTTAACATAAACATGCCCCCCCCCCCACCACCCCAAAAGGGTCAAATGTTGACTTTGGGTGAAGCCAAGAATACCAAGAACCTTTAGTCCCCATTTCCTAAATCCTAATTCCCTGCACAGTGGCTCCAGGGACAAATGATATGCAGGGGGAGAGGGGGAGACTAGTCCAGTAGGTCTGGTGATCGATGCAAAGCAAGGGCTCCAAATGTGCAACTTTCAATCAGTTTCAGACCTAAAACAATGACAACAATTGCTCATTGTTGAATATAAAAGGCAATTAGTGATTAGTGATTAGTGGCACGGCATGAAGAGGAGAAAGAGATAAAACAAAGCATAAGAGTTAAGTCATTTTGTCTCCAAGGTCAATTATGGAAGTCTTGATGGCTCTTCCTTGGGTATTATTCCTCTGCCTCATCCCAGTCACCATTCTGTTTGCATTAGCATAATTAGCCCGCTGTGATTGGGGATAAATTGAATTTTGTGTAATGGCTGTCAACCATCCTTCATTGGAAGAATAGCCAAGGACATGAAGCTTTTCTGATTGGAGGGATCTGAACCAACTTCCGTGGATCCTGTCCGCCAGTCCAAACCGGTGTGAGGGTTCTGACAAGCAACACACTTTCATACTCAGGCAAGCATGCCTTTTTTTCTCTCTTTTTGGCTTTGTTGTGTCATAGTTCTGCTCAAAATGGACCAAATTAAACTCATCACTGCCATAATGAATCCCACATGCTCAGGTCTGTGGAAGCGAACAGTGACCACAGCCCCTGTCAGACAAGTCTGGAATCACCTCAACTGTGTCCCACTTGTTTTTCGAGTTTTATATGTCAGAGTTGAATTTGGGCTGCTGTTTTTCATTTTTCGATTTTTCATTTCAAAATCTCAGAGAGTAGCTGTCAAAGAGACGTCGTCGTCGTCCTGCTTCGACTCCACGGTCATTGTGACGAGAGGCGGATAATTAGAATTTGTACACTTTGATGTGTGCACGTATGTGTATCCTGCATCTCGTCTCGGTCATGCTCTGCACACGTGTGGTGATGCAACTCTGTGTGTGTTTGTGTGTGTGTGTCACATGAACAGCATGCTGTTTGTGACCCATAGATTGTTCTGAATGCATTATTCCACAGGCCTGGGGTTGGGTGGGTCTGCTTTTTAATAACAGCGAACAGCTGTTGGTTTGTTTTGGTAGAACAAATCGATGGAAGTGAGAACTCTTATGAGATCGGTGAGGAACGCAGCTAAAAACAGGAAACTATAGGCTAAAACATGTCTCCTACTTGCTAGAAATAGAAATAAACGTACTCTTGCATCCTAAAAGATAAAGCCTGAATAGATGTTTGTATTCACCACAAAATACCAAAGTTAATTTCCCATTATTGCATGTCAGGAGGAGAACAGACTAGGATAGTAAACAAATTCAAGGCTGAGTCGATAATTCTGCCTCATTTCGTCTGAAAACGTCTCCGAACAATCAATTTGAGTGATCTGCTGGCTCATTTGGATTGATCTGGAGAGATGGGGTGTCTGTGCAATGCCCGGCAGATTCTGAGAAACATATCAGCAGCCTGTTCGCCCTTCTGCCATCTGTACATGCTGTATTTGCTGTGGTGCCGCTGGAATACAGAGCAGCTTTGTTCTGCAGGCTGAAAGACTTTATCAGTGAAGTTCTCAAACCTAGCGGGCTGGTATGCTCTCGGGCCGTCCCTCTCGCCGTCCCTCTGGGCGTCTGTTCTAAGAAATTCTCAACCTTAAATGCTGGGCTCAAAGTTGAACTGGTGGCGAGAGCAATTAGCGTTGTCTTTCAAAAAAAAAAGCACAGGGTTTTAGCACAAGCACCCGGTCATGTATCGCTTAGGTTCAAAAGCAAACAGAGGAAAAAAAAAGACATGCAAATGCTGTTTGTTGGTCTTCCAGTCCCCTGATGGGACTTAGATACACAGGTTTTGGCAATTTTGTTGACCTATAAACCGCTGAATCGTCCCAACTGTGAGACATGGTGAAGCCGTAAAAAGTAACAAAACCTTATTTTCACTTTTTTTTCTTTATTTCTTCATTTCCAACAGAACCACAAGGGATATTGTGTTCATTCCTCAGTCCAGTCTGTCGGTCAGCACATGTGAACAGTCGCGTCCTTGTGGGTTCCCACGTGTGCTGACACACAATCCTCCATCATCCCGTTGCTTTATTGAGGTAATAGGAATGGCACAGGGCCTGCCTGTTCACGCTGGAGCAGAAAGTGGGCCGCTGGTGGTCAGAGCGCTGCTTTATTAAGACCTCTGTTTACACTTACCTTTATTGAACTTATAAATAAGGCTGCGGTGATGTTTTTACCGCTCTCTTTTTGCTTCTGGTGGCCTTTATAACAGTCGGACAAACAAAAGTCCCTCTGGCACACCCGGCTCCGGTTTTCCCGAACGTCTCCTCCAACATGTGGGAAAAAAAAGTCCCTCCAGACTATTTCCACTGATCTAATTCCGTTTATAAAATGGAATTAAACCTCATTGCACACCACATTTACAATATGATTATGTGCAAACTTTGAAGTTAATGACGTGGACTTTTTCCCCACAGCTGATCATGACATCAGTGTGTGTGTGTGTGTGTGTGTGTGTGTGTGTGTGAGCGTCTCTCATCTGCTGTGTATTGTCTATACTTTTTACCAAAAAATCCTTTATTTGGTCTGCAACTAATGGGGCCATCTCCAGCTGTCAGAAGATGCCCCGTCCTTGCGGGAGCCTGCTTCTCATCATCTGGTTCGGAACTGCTGAGCTGGTCACCTCTGGCTCGCAACTATCAGCCAGAGCTGATGTGGTGAACTCCATAGCGGTCAGATCCTCCGGAGGAGAAGCAGAACAAAGCTCAGCTGGGAAGCGCTGGGTCTGACCTGCATTAATAACACCAGTAATGAGCCGTCTCAGCGATTTATTTACGTGAGTCATGCGTGGAGAGACAGACAGAAGGATTCTCAAATCTTCTGCTAACAATAATCAGAGATTAGCCAAGTCCAAGCATTCCTAATTTAATTCAGACCTTAAAAGTTTCAGTAACATTTTTGTTCCCCCCTCAACTAACTGACATCATCCTTGAGTCCGTTTTTTTTCCTGTAGTTTGAAGCGAAGCGACGTGTCAGTGTGACGAAGAAGGAAAAAAAAAAATAAAGCAAACATTTGATTGAGGATATTTGCACTGAAACGAATGGTTGGAACAAACAAGTGAGAGGCTTCCACAGCAGCCGCCCCCACTGCAGGGAACTGATTACCCCAGAAAACGTGTTAGCGTTGTCCTCCAGAGCTTCACGATTGCATTCTGACTCTCTGTCCGCTCTTAGAGTGATTGCAGCTTCTGTCTCTGCTATGACTATTAGGTTTGCCCACCATAATGCCCCATGTTTCTGCCACTTCTTCAGCCCCGAGCACGCTCGGGTACATCAGAATTGGATTTGGGGATGGATATATTCTTAAATGAGCGCCAACGCAGATGAGCGCTGAGGCTCAGTTAGCAGCCCGTCAGAACAGAGCGAGGAGATAAAAGTATGGTGGGAACAATGCCCCAGAGCTGCTTCTAATCCCTGCATCCTGGACACTGGCCCCGTGTTTGGAGTTATCTATGCAGCAGCAGGAACCTCGGTTCCTCTTCGCTCTAAACTGTCTTTTCCCCAGGAACTGGAGAGATATACGAAGCTGCGTGGGGGGGTGGGGGGGTCTTTTTCTGCCACAGGCAAGCACTCTGCATTGCTTGATGTTTGAGTGCTCTTGTATCTGCCGAGGAGGAGAGGTCCACTACGCTCTATAAACACGAACAGATTCTTTTCCCGCTGAGATAATTGTTCTAAACAAAAACGATCCATTATTTGCATGCTGGGAGTGCAGCGCTGTCAGATTATGTCCTGACTCCTGATAATGAGCACCACACTTCATGTTTGCAGTGGCAGGGATGCATTACTCACTTTGGAAAAAAAAACAAAAGAAAAGAAAAGAAAAAAAGTTCCGTTCGAAGGCAGCACAGCGGTCTGACACTCTATTGAAAATTTGCAAGAAGAGTAAAACCTTGAAGTTTTTTGTCCTATTCTCACATGCTGCATCTTCTTTTGCAGGGAATCTTTTGGGAACAACGGTCCAACACAGGCAGAAAGCCAAGCAGGGACCCTATGGGACTACTGTGCCTCTTCAGCTAGTCGGGAAAGACTGGAACCCAATCAGCAAGCTCAAACCTCAGGTGAGCCATAACAGAAGATTAACCAAACAAATACCAGACCTGCGTAAAAGTTTCTATAATCACCGTCCTCTCCAGAAAGGTTGAGCCCTGCTACCATGGCAACACTGACTTTTCCTGACGTGGCACCTCGGGGTCATGGCTGCCACACGTTTACACGCAGAAATGGGTGATTCTGACAGTAATCGCCTGAGATTAAAGTTACCAGGGGAGTCTTGGCAGCTGGAAACTTTGCACAAACAATCATTGAGGTTGTTGTTGAAGGTGTCCCTGGTCCACAGCCAGCGCACTGATGACCTGCATTAATGTAATGAGTTTCCAATAGACTCGGCCCCTCGATGCTGTACGTTGCGTTGCATCTTTGGTCACACACTGAGTTTGCCGCTTAGTGGGAACCCCATCATCATCATCATCTTCATCATCACACACACAAGAGATGAGGAGCGGTTTGATGTACCCGGCAACATGCTGGTGAAGGGCCAGAGCCAAATCCCACAGGAATCAATATATTGTGACACATCAAAACTTTACTGCATAAACAAAGTGTTCTGTCTGGAGGGTTAGAGTTGCTATAAAGAGGCTAACGTTTTCACAGACCGTTCAGAAATACTCTGAATTTCATGCCGATAAAAAATGCATACATAAGTTAGCCTGTGTCTCGCTTGTGGTTATAGTCAGGATGAGGCATCCAAATGCCTCGTAGCATCAAAATTAGCATCATTTAGAATGGATCATACCAGACTTCAAAGTCTATTTCGCTTTGAACAGGAATCCTGTTCAAATCAGCATCGTCTGTCTGACTCATATATTACTATGTCTACATACATACAGGAAACACTCATTACTTGTTGGGATTCAGCTCAGTGCATCTTAAACAAAGTCAGCTTTTTGGTCTCTATTTAGAATAGAGGGGAGCAACACAAATCCCCCAGCAACATTAATGAAGTGTTTGAAATCTGGCATCCTTGGCTCTGCTTGCCATAATCCCCAACTTAGCAGCAACACAGAAATACATGGCTGCCAGGCTGACTTTAAAAGCAGAGTGTTTGCAGGTTGCGCGCTGGAGCCGATTCATTTGTGAATTAATTTGTTCTCGCTTAACCAAACACACGAGGTGCCACAAGGTTTCTTTGGGATGTTGTTACCAGAAAAACAAAACAAACCCACGGATACAAAGCAGCACTCACAATAAAGGTGAGCTGGAGTTGAATATAATTAGAATAATTTCTCTGTTGATAGCAGGGTGCCTTCTGTTTGGGCTGACGCTCGGAATTGCAGCGATCGCCGACATAATGCAGGGTGAGGAGGTCAAATCCTGCACAGAGCAATCTGCAGAGAAAATAGCAGGAAGTTTAGTCCCACGTGGCTTTTGGCTTGTGCAATGATACTGCTGAAACTGTAAGTGTTCCGCCCACATATCCTCACATGATGCATGAAACAGCCTTCTCCGCGGGGGGCGTCGGATGACTTGACCCAGGGCAGCGCTCCCTTAAAAGGCTTACCCAGAGTGAACTTTGTGTATGTGTGTGTAGGTGTGCGTGTGTGTAGGTGTGTGTGTGTGTGTGTGTGTGCGTGTGGGTGTGTGGCTGCTCGGTGTGATACACACTGTTTTTCTTTCCATGTGAGTTTTGAGAGCAGACAGATTTAGCGCTGACAGCTCGCGCGTACACACAGACACACACACACACACACACACACACACACATGAAGCCGGAGCGGTTGACAGGGATGATGGATGAGTCGCTGCCACTTCTTCCGACTCTAACAGAGACGCATGGCTCCTCTACAGAGGTGGCTCTTTTTTAGGATTAATGTCAGATGAAATAGAAGCGTAAAGCTAATCCTCTCAGCTCTTGTTCTAAGAGACAAAGTCACTCCATGAATGTTTCCCGGCGCTTTAATCAATTTCAAAACAATCAGCAGTCGGCACGTCGAGTGGATTAGCTGTTAGCGAGTCTATCAGGCAGCTTGTGGTGACACAAATGAACACAAAGTCAAAGGAGTTGCTGCAAGTGTATCCAATCATTCCAATCATAAAAGCTTCCAGGGAATTTGACTCATTTGTCAGCGGTTTAATAAGAAAGGACACCTGTGAGGGGGGGTTGAGGAAGCCAGCCAAGTATGGGGAACTTCAAAAACCATCTCGTCCAGAACTTCAGCTTTCAGCCAGCTAAAATTTGGTGTTTAGAATTCTTCTCAAGGGCACTTCTGACTTCTGACAGTCATACCTCCATTAGAGTGACTCCAACCCCCAAAATACACCCAGTGCGGCTCCGACACGACCACGTAGCTGATTGGATTGCATTCAAATCAATACATCTGCGGCCCTCCGACAAAATATGCGTCACTTCTGTTGGAGCACATCACAAAAATCTAGCTTTGCGTGCGGGACAGAAAAATCAGGTTCAAAGAGAAAACAGACATTCGTAAATGGTCGAAATAAAAGGGTTGTGTATTTGGAGCGATCGTTTTCAACTGCATCTAAGTCTTGAGGGTCATCTTGCAGTTATTTTAGAGAAAGGCAAAGAAAGACTTGTGTCGAAGTACAAACCCAGACCATTATTTATGTTTTGGTACATCTATTTGAGAAGGATAATATAAAAAAAAACCAAAACTTTGCGGCTGCAAAGCGAAGGCGTTCAGTGTATTTTCGGGGTTAACAACTCAGCCCCACCCGAGGTGTAAAGCCTGGGCTCATCTTCAGTCTCTCAGAGCTAAAGAAGCTTTTCATCCACCTTTAAGAGCACTCACGTCCAGAAACCTCGAGGGACCTCCCTGTTTGTGGCTGCCCAGATGCAGACAGATGTGACAGAAATGTCCCCCACATAAACGCACCCATCACGCCTACTCTCAAGCACCGAAGCGAAAAAAGTGGTCCCACATTGTGAAAAAGCAATGATATTATTACGTTTTGTTTTACCACAAACCTGAAAGAAAAGGTTCAAACGTGCTATCGATTGTGACGATGCTGGATCAGCAGCCGGAGCTGCCGCGCCTTCAGAGATAATTCACCTCGTCTGCTTTCATGTCTGCTGTCTCGTCAGAGTCACCCTGCATCGCTGAAGCTCCTGATTGAAGCCGAAGGCCGACAGCTGCTCTTGGATCTGCAGAAAAATGAGTAAGTGTTTCCTCTGTTTACCACTCAGGCCTTTACTGGCGAGGCAAATGACACGTGCGCTTCACTGGGCGCGGCGTCTGGTACACCTTCCCTGTGTTCCACATGCTAGCGCTCACTGAAAAGAAGGGATGTAGCCTTTTTTTGTTTTCTAGTTTTGATGCTCTCAACAAGTGACTCGATGGAGAAACAGACCTGAATCTATCCAGCACGCATGACGGAAACTCACACTTTGCATTTTTTTTGGTTCAACGCAGCACACACTTCTGGCCCAGACGAGTATAGATGACAGGATGTTTCCCGCTGTGAGCCAGGAAGCTGCCGAGGTGGAAGCGCATCATTTGAAAGAGATTAGAATATCGGAATAGGCGCAGTTTGGTCTCACTCTGGCTCCGTTGAGAGGATTATTTGTCACCTCCGCACGTCTCAGACGACCTCCCATTCAAGCACATTTGCCACAAAGAATGGGGCGTGATGGATGGAGCAATATGTATTCCAGCGGGCTCCGCTGCCACACATGAGCAACCAGGAGTGAGCAGCGTACTCCGTGCGATGTGACGGCGAGGAGGATGAGGAAGGGTTTTTGTGTCACAGTCATCCGTAACTCACGCTTGTTTTGCAGCCCTAATGTATGCAAATTCCACCTGCAGACTCACAGGGACAAAGCTCTCGACGCCAGCGAGCGCAATTTTCTGCCCTACCTGCTTTGAAAATATTTTGATGGGGGGAAAAACACGCAGTCCTTCTGCTGGAGAACATTCCAGCTTTGCGCAGGTGGGGATTTTACAAAGCTGACTTGCAGATTGTCAAGTTTTCACCAGACACGTTTATAGCAGGGAATTAAGTTCTATTATAGCAGAAAATGGGAATGAACCCTTTATTCCCCCTGCGATCGTCTGGGTGGAAAAACAAGCAGCATTCCCACGCATCGTGCACACGATTCCATCCAAGCTGCCTGTCATCGTTGTCCCGTTGCATTATTAGCAAAACCATGCACAGTTGGGTTCAAACTGCAGGCCAAGCGGAACATACGGAAAGAGGGAGCAACGCTCCGAGAGATTTTTAAGAAGCCTGAGTTCGATGGAAAGTCTGTAGTTAAACAGACCTCGGCGTGTTCCAAATACCCGCCTGTCAGGATTTACGCTCAACACTTGCTGTAAGTCTGGAGAGCTGCTTTTGAACCACTGGCAGAAGTTACTCAAAGGCACGTTTGAAGACCGCTAACAGGACGGCGGCTGGGAAAGGTGGCGTGTTGTCGTGCGGCTTTGCTTCGCGGCTCAGCGTGCCAGAGAAGGAATCGAACCCGCTGCGCTGGCCTTAAGCGAGGGTTCCCGTCGGAGCTTTCTCGGTCCTGCGCCGCTGATGAAATCCAGTTGTTCAAACACAGCAGAGAAGAAGAAGAGGATGATGTGCTCCAGAATGAAACCATTTGAATTGAAATCCCCCTCCCCAGCGCTTGTTTCTTTGCTAATAATCATCGCGAGCACGGCTGAGGTGTGCCGACCAGATGGGCGCCATCCTTTCGTCCGGGACCGAGAGGCGAACCGGCGTCACGTAGCATCCCATCATTTATCAGTGCAGCTGCTACCTTCCCTCGCTCTCAACTTCTGCTGAAGGAACCAGACCTAATATTAAACTCCGCTCTGATGAAGATGCCTAATGTGTTTAATTTTCATGCAGTCTTTTATGCTGTGAGGGGAAAGTCTCCTCATTTAAATCTGAAGAATTATTAGACTCCCAGAATTCATGCAGCATGCAGGGAGCAGCCTAGCCTCGTTTTTTTGTACCCCGAGGTGAAAGAATCAGTGCTCATTTCCTTACGAAGCATAACTTTGATATCATAAACTGGCAAATAACTTGACCTTTGAATGACCTTTGAGCGTATTCACCCCTTCCTGACCCCAAACGCAGAGGATACATATGGAATTTCTTTCCTGGCAGAAGAACTTGTGTATTTCTTCACCCCTATTTTCTTTCTAATCCTCAGCGGTCAACCGAAACACCAGCTTTTACCTCGCGTCTCGTAGTTCCACCCTGAGTTTGATGGCAAGCTGCGGCCATGTCACTCCTGACATTTCGGAAGTCTACGGCGTGATTGAAACTACAAAGCTCCGTGTCTGGAGCTTCCTTTCTTCTCTGTTCCGTTGTTGCTATTCAGGGTGGAAGGAGGGGACGCTGTCCGCATCATCCCCTCACACACAGGTACAGCGACCTGTCGTCTGGACGGAAAGGGCACCGGCAGCCTGGATCAACGTGTCAGCCGTGTGAGCTGGAGCTTTATAGGATGGGTCAATAGTTCTACTTTGCTCAGTGGAAACACTTTTATTTTTTATTTGTTCATCCAACCTCAAAGCATGGTTTTGTGATCATGAAGGATATCTACAGGTCCACCAACAACTTACACATCTTCACCTTTGAAGGGTTTATTTTTTAAAAGCCCAGCCTTACCTGCTGATTTTAGCCTGTTGATCAGAGGTAGACACAAAAAAAAAAGATCAAAACACCGGTTCGGAGACTAACCCTTGCAGCATCCCGGCTGCTTTTCGAAAGGTTCTTTTCTTAGTTTTAGCTTTAGAAGCCAGACTCTGACGATGACCACTCCCGTTTGTAGCTCCGGCTGCGTCTGCGTGGGTGAAAGAAACAGTTCTGAGAGCTCACTGATCTCCTCAGGCAGAAAGTGGATGGGTTCATTTATCTAGTGGTGGAGAGGAACCTGAAACACGTGCTGGTTTGCAACTGTGCGGACAGCTGCTGAGATTTGACATGTGGGTGCAGCTCTGGCAACACACTCTGCTTCCTGGCTCTGAGCACAAGGCCTCCCCGGCATACTGAGATATGTCCCAAACATGTTCTTCCTCCCTGCTTCTCATTCTAATGGACAGCAGCGCCCTCTGAGAAGACGCCTGGGGCTCATCAGCATCTGTCTTAGTTGCTGCACCCTGGGTTTCCACATGCTCATCATGTTTTGCCACTTAGCATTAAGCTAGGATAGCTGTCTTAGCAGTTTTTAAGACAAACTATCTGCACCATACAGTCATTATGCTGGCTTTTTCATACAGCAGAGGGCACGAGTAGGGTGCGTTTCCTGAGTGAAAGGCCTGTTTACAGACTTCTACTGTCTCTGGACAGGATCCAGACACAATTTGTCCAAGTTTGCCTGTTGGGTTATCGGACTCAAGCTGCTGGCCGGTGACCTGCTGTCAAAGAAGAGCTCCTGGTGTCCCACTGAAAACATGCGCAGGAAACGGCCTCTCTTGGGGAACTGAACAAACAGAGCGTGAAAGATGACACACAAACCGCATCTGTCTTTGCCGTCTTTTCACGGAGTTTTTGTCCTCGAACGCTGAGCTGCTCACCGAGTGTCTGAGAAACGTCAAACCTCATGACACCCATGCACTTTAAAATCTGTCCTCTTGTCATCAGTCCTGGATGAGACAAGCAGCCTATCGAATCGTTTCCTCTCGCCACGGAGTCAAAAATAAAACATGCCCATAGATGGAAAGTGTGAATTTAATACATGGCTGGGTGTTATTAGTTCTTGAATGACCACATCATTTTGTGCCTGCTCTATGGAGCATTAAAATATCAATTTCCCTTTTGTTTATTGGCTGATTAGCGTCACATTGAGAAAACCATTGGTCTCCCTCGCCTGTAAACATTTTCAGCTTTGTTCTGGGTGTATCCAAGTCCACCAGTTGTCCTTGAACACTCCAGAAACTCTCCAAGGGAACCTTTTTGTTTGTGTTTAGAGCATGATAGCAATTACCTGTTTAGTGCTCAAGCAAAGAGCGGCTGACACAATGTATGAATAGCGAAAGTGATTTTCCACTTGTCGGTGTAATTGAAATCCAGTAAACACAGGAACACTTTAGGTGGGGTTAAAATGTTGGAAGGTTGTTCTCATTGAGATCCCCTTCACTCTTGTGAAGCACAACTGTGGTCCTGGAGAAAGAATAGATAGATTAAAATAGGAGGTCCCGGCGAAGCTAATAGGAAGAGGTCCAAATAAAGATAAAAAGTTCTTCCTCCACGAATACAAAGGAAGTGGAGGTGTTTTTTGTGCTTTCTGTTCACTGTTATCACATGGGCTGCAGCACTGATAGCCTCTTCATCCTCATGATCTGCCCCGTGTCCATGCGTTATCGTCCTCCGCCTTATTAGCATTCTGCATGCGTGTGGCTGAACTGTCAGTGTTATGTCAGTGTTGCAAATTGCAGCACAATGAATATAATGAGGGAACGGATGAGAGGAAGCCCTGTGTGCATGCAGCACTGCCATGCCTGATGTGTCAGACACACACACACACGTCAGATTTGTAACTCACTGAACTACACGCGAATGCTGTGTTTTAAAATTCACAACCGCAAACCCTTAATGTGGAACCCGGAGTGCATCAGGGTTAACTCCATGCTTTGTTCCTTTCTTGTTACTCCTGTGGCTGCAAGGCCATGATGCAGTGATTCATTAGTTTCCTGGAAATGGGCTTGTCTCTCTCCCAAGCCCGCATCTTTCAACTGCTTCCTTCAAAAGGCACTTTTTTTTTTCTCGAGGAGCTTTTGAATTACTTTTTGAGAAGCTCCAATTATTTTCCAAAGCTTAGAGCAGTAATTAACGTGGAGTCACAGCTCTGTGTTTCTTGGTAATTAGGTGGCTCCCGGTGACACGGAATCCTCTCCCATTATCACACACTGGTTTTCTTTGTTTTCTATACTATGTGACTTAAAAGACAGACGTGAGTCCCTGTTGCTGGTGTCATAGTAACAGTTGTGACAGATTAGCGTCATGCAACATCATCGGAGACTTTTGTTGTAACTCAGTACTGACTGTGCCGATTTGGAGCAGTTATATCAGTCCTACATTCGCAATCAAAGCGTGCGTCGCCGTTCTCTGCGAGCTGGTTCAAGTATTGTGGAGCTGGAAATAGATTTTTGCTCCAGCGTGCAGAAATTAGATGGATATCTTTTATCTCATACTGTCACAAAGCCTGGCATGGACGTGCACGTGCAACAGCAACCCCCTGTGTTCGGCAGATCGTAAAAACAGCAGCGGTGCCAAATGCTGCTCGTAAATCATCAAATTTGCAATAAGCAAAGTATAGATTTAGAATCACAAGGGGCACAAAAGTGGAGAAGTCAGACTTTCAGAGCCAGTGAGTTGTGGAAAAAAAAAGGAAAGAAGAAAATCTTTTGCACAGTGGCAATGGTCTTTCCATTTCACTCTGAGCCCTTTTCCAGACGGGCCCCAGGAGTCTCGGCACTGCAGCTGATAGATCTATTTCTCATCGTCCCTCCCCTGGCTGCAGAATGAAACCGCGCGTCAGCAGGCGTCTCGGTCGCCCCGTCACTCGATATTTACATTTGTTCGGCTGATAAATCACGACAAACTCGCGGTCATTTCTAAAGCAGGATTGAACTGTTAGTGATGCAGTAAAAGCGTTTTTAATAACCTTCTGCTAGATTGAGCTCCCGGCTGAAGCAATAGAGGCTTTTTTCACATCTCCCAACCTTGGAAAAGTTTAGATTAAGTTGTCGGAAACTGAAATACGTTATCGCGAACAGAGACGGAGACAACAGATAGAGCTTGATAGAGCTTCTCTTGCACTCTCATTACATTTGCTGTAGATACAATGGAAGTAACCTTCTCTAGTGTGCCATTCAGGCATTCACAAAACGCAAAACATCAATAGAAAACTAATGTTGCAAGAACGTTTATTGCAGAATGTTTCACTACATTCCAGCTCACGAAAACGATGCTTGAATCATCGAGCGTAAACGTGTTAAAAGTGATAAGCGCAGTCTTGTGTTTTATCTGCGCATGAGCCGTTCCAAAGGAGGATCAGATGGAGAAACACTTGATGCTGTTTTGCGGGCTGTAAAGACAGCTTGGGCAAACATAGCATTTTCACCTTTGTGCCGCGCCAAGGTCAGAACATAAAAATAAAAGACGAATCAACAGTTGCTGCAGTGGATTTTCCACTCCGACATTAGGCATCCATAACCCAACCTGGAGACCAGGAGACCGTAGTCGTGTTCTCTTCCTGTTTCCCAAAATGCCTGTAATCATTTTGCTGGTGTGGTGGGGGGAAGGAGGCAATAAGCAAACCTACATACATTTGCCTTCAAGGCCTCATATATTGCTGCAGTGCTACATGTAAAGCGCGCTTGTTTTCGCTCCAAAACACAAGTAATTTGAACATGAATTACTGGAAAGTGGGTTTCCATCTTTATATCTCTCTGTTTTGTGCTGTTTTCCCTCTGTTTCACTTCTTGTTCTCTATGAATCTGTGCAAATTCTCCCTTTCTCAGGGCTCTGGGGTGGCAAAAGGAAACAAACAAAACAGCGTCTGTGACCGCTGACCTTAAAGATAATCAGTCCAGGCTCGCAGTCCTGGCTTCCATCCTCCCTCTGACAGACAAATACATTTTTAGTGGAACAGTGTTAATGTCAGACGGGAGGGAGTGCTGGCGCTCGTTTGACCTCCATCCTGTTCTCGCCGTTCTCACAGTCCACTGGCCCTCCTATGGCCAGCACTCCCTGCATGTCGGTTCGCTGGCTAACTGGGATCGCTTTCATCATAATTTAGCCTCTCTTTCACTAAAACCAGTCCAATTACTCTCTGCTTCTCCGTGACCAACACCATTTGCACTCTGTTTTTTGCACATTTTGGCCCTGTAACTAGCTTGTATGCTCCAGTATCCATTTAACCAAAATCACACCGTAACTGGTGCTCTTAACCTCTGTCCCAGTATAACCAGTTCTTGTGTGCTGCTGGAATCTACTTCTGTGGCACCTTGCCTTCACTGCCGATGGATTCCACTGCAGAATTCTCCTCTTCCACAATTTCATAGATGAACCTAATGACGTTTGTAGTTTAGATTTTTTTTTTTTCTATTTTCTTTCTATCCGGTAAAATCTCCTTCAAAGACATGTCAGGGACTCTAAATTCAACCGGAAGAAGATTCTCTGAGTCTAGACTCTAAGTCACCAAGCACGACACTGCGTTCTAGATAAATTGAATCTATTGACTTTTTTGCAAGACAATATTGATTCCAGCAAAACAAAACAGGCAATATATTTTTCAAAATGTAATTATATGTTGTATAGGAGAGGAGGGGAGAAAGTGAGTAAGATGGGTTTACAGATACGAGGACAACACATACCACTGAGCCCCGGAGTTCTCGTTTCATAATGTCATCTGAGGATTTTCTTGATTTTCATCTCCTGAGCAACAGTGAGTCTCTCAGTCTGTCTCGCTAGGACTGAGTCGCCCAATTTATTGAATTTCATGAGCATAATTACATTGTGCTCTTGGAAGCATGAAACTAGCTTATGTGGATCGTGTTGAGCTCATAATTCTTGAGGTTTCTGTACTCCCTTCATTTTTCTTCCTTTCTTTGTCTTGCTAATTTGTGACTTTCCCTCATCCGATATCTTTTCTCGGAATCTGGTTTCCACCTTTGGGCTCATTCTTTCATCCTAAAATGGACCTTGTTGAGAATGCTCGTGGACGGAGCTCCATATCTGTCTCCTTGTGTGTTCCTTTGACTCATTTAAAACTGCAAATCCGCTCAGTGACGACCTGTGTAGGAGTGAGAGTTCGCGCAGCTCTTTCATCACTAAATACAGCTTGGTGATAAAAGGAAATGGTGCAGGGAAAGTCAGGGACCCAGAGTATGGAGCCCTCCCTGCATGGATGTCATGCAGAAGGCAGATGTCATTAATTTCCCATTGCTCTCTTCATTAGGGTTACACATCTGAGGCCCCGTGGTGCTGAAGGACGGACACAGCGAGGGGATGGAGGATATCAGTTGACAGAACTGGAGGTTTTGCTTTGTCAGATGGACTGTGAAGGCAGTTCTCCTCCTCTTCCCTGTGCACCTATCTTTGCCGTTCTCCGTCTTCGTTTTCTCTCTGTCAGCAACTTTAATAACTCCCCATTGGGGTGTGGGACATGCTTGGGTCTCCTTTGGTCCCCCCCCCACCCCCCACCCTTTGCTCTCCTGCTCTTACCTAATCTCTCCAGCTCTGGGACGGGAATGAGCTGCCAACAACAATAGGAGCTGCCACGGTTTGATTAAGAGGTTGCAAACTGCCTCAGGGTGCAAAGACCCCTTGGAATTGGAGGTCTGAGTCTGTGACACCGCTGCCTTAAAAAACATCCACAGAGTTTCCAAGCTCAGGGTCATGGTCTGGTTACTAATTCACCAAGGGTCAAGGCAGGAAACCACTATCACTGACATGACCTGGGAGGAAAATCATACATTGTCCTTTATAAAAAAGGACGCTCGCTCCAGATTTTGGGCAAGGCGATGGAAGGCGTTCAATTCAAACCAAAGAAAAAAGTGCATTTTCCACAACTTGTTTCTGGTCTGCGTTCATGGTTAGTGCATTTGTGGCTTCAGAGCTGATGCTTCTTTAATAATCTGGTTGCTTTTTTCTTTTCTTTTTTTTTTCACAAAATGACTCCACACCCAGCCATGACCTGCTGTTGCCGTGGCCACATGGTTACAATTAGACCAGCTCCTGACAGTTTGTTGGCTGTCCAGATGCGAAGAGCTGGTTTCAGAATTAGCACTGGATAAAATCATATCTTAAATGCTCAGAATAAATTTAATTAATGATGTCTGCACACAATGATGTATTTTTTTCCACATTCAATTCATATGTAATGTGTTAAACAGTCACTCTAGTAGGTCATTTGAGGCAGCTATCTCTTCTCCCTAGACCAGAAGAGCTTACAGTATTTTATCTAATCCAAACAAACTGATTCGGAGATCTATCTAAGGAAGGAAAGCATGTGTCACATGACAAATTAAAAACTGAGAAATTGTTTCTGCACATTACTTTTCTTTCATTTTGCCCTCTTCTCCTCTCTTCGTGGCCTTTTAATAGTTTCCATCAAAATGCTAATCAAAGCTAATATATATCGGTGAGTGGGGTGAGGGTGGAGAGCCAATGAATCTTTTTTCCTGCGCAAAGGGTTAATAACACCATAAAACTGAACGAGCCTGAGCTTCGCGTTCCATCTGCAGAACCACCTGATATATGATGCAGTGTTTACAAACTGCCGTTCATCTAAAACCAATAAAAGCTTGGCGTCTTGGTCTCAGCAGAACTACAGGAGCTGTTATTTACGGGAGTCTTTGGAACACAGATGATTGAACAGTTCCTGACCAACTTAAGTTTTTTATCCAATATTAGTTTGTAAGCATCTGCAGTTTTTTGAAACTAGCCTGTTTCCGTAGTTTTCTTTGTTTTCTTTCTACCAGAGCACGCAACCAAACTCATGTAGCATGTCAAGCATGGGACCGGAAAGCAAGGCTTTCTCTCTGACACTGACGGAAAGATAAAAGACTTGAAGGGAGGGAGAGTAAATCTGCATTCAGTCCATCATTGTTTGATTTCCCCCAAGGGAATGCAGAATGCGGGAGCGGGGCAGGAGGAAAAAAGGGAGGATCGAGGACGAACAACAGATTTAATTAACAGAGATGCTTCTCAGTGTGTGCATTTACCTCGTGAAAAGAATGATTGACTTGATTGTCTGTGGTTCTCCAGCTGCTCATTAATTTTAACCCGAGGTTTAAATGAATGTAGATGCACCAGCTCTAGGCCTTGGGCCAAGCTATTTAAATTACAAGGTAAACTCTGAAATGCCATAATCGTTGGATTTTTCTCGGTATTTAGGATTGCCTTGATACCCTATGTATTTAGTAGTTTGAACTCTTAAAAAAATAAATAAATGCAGATGGGGTGTGAGGCAGACCTACTAACCTCAGCAGATGCTCTCTTAGGGTAGAGTTTGATGCAGATGCTGCTGTTACTGAATTCACTAATCAGAAAAATAAATAAACATGCACAATGCATCTGAAGCCATGTTTTAGCAGAACACATTTCCAGCATATGTAGGTCGTCAGCAACACAACCGACTTGTGTTTTTTTGTGTGAAAATGGATTTGTTTTAAACCTTTCTTGTTTAAAGGTGTCATGGTGGATTTTCTCTAATCTGTACAGCTAACCGCAGTATTTGTGGTCATAAAAATAGAATTCTTTCATCAAAACTCAAAGCTGCTCATCAAAGGACAATGTCATAAAAGCATTTTTTTTTTTCAAAGCTTTACTGATGAATTTGTGTGTCCGGAAACCAATGCGGTGAGTCCCAGTTTAGCTTTATCCAGAACAGATCTGCAGGATTTTTCTGGGGTTCAATTTCTGTTTGGAGCTTTAAATGTAGGGCTAGTGTGCTAGTGATATCTGTGTGCTTTTTTTCCAGTTTACGCTCAAAGTCCGAAAACACGAACTTTAGGCTGAAAGTGTCTGTTAATGTGAGTGTCTGCCTTGCCAACAAATAACTTGTCCTTGGTGTCTTCCTGCCCTCTCTTTCAGTATTTTGATGGAAGAGACCCTGACCCTGACTAGGATTAAACAGCATAAAAGATGGTTCAATGGTTAGAGATTAATGTGAAAAACTCAATATTTTTTTTGACAAATGACCTCTGTTTAAAAAGGAAATGGTTTTAGGGGTAAAATCAGCATAATAAATAACTTTGGACCTTACGTTTTGCCAGCACAACGTTCTGTTTAGAGGTGTTATTTTTTGCTCATCCGCAGCTTTATTGTTTTGATATTTTCCCTCTGTATGAGTCTAAGACAATACTTAACTTTAAATGTCAGAGTGGGCTAGGAAAAATAATCGGATGTCATGGTAATATCACACTTGTAGCTGGTGGCGTCAGCTTGTTTTCACCACAAGTCTTCAAATACAGACACAGTGGTCAAGTGGCATCCAGGCGTCACACATCTGATGCCTTGTGAGCCCTTGGAAAGTGTAAAGATGCTTCCTTGTGCTTAAATCTTCTGTTATTCACTTTTGACCGTGAAATGTAATTTTTCAGAGAATGAAAAACTACACTGAACAACACACCTTCCTGTTTGGCATTGCATCCTGCACCTACGGGAAACAATATAGCACTTTGCTAATAGCTCTGAAAGAAAAGCGCGTGCTTGCATGATCTACAAGCCCATCGCCTTGCTGCGCGTGCAGCACAAACATTTGGGAAACAGCACATGCAGCGCTATCCTGCATGTGCGTACACAGATGTGCATAAATCACGACGCGCAACTGGAGCACACGGCGGTTTCACCACACACTTTTGCTTTCCTTCTTCCTCTCACCCCCACAGTCAGACGAGCAGAGGTGGAGGCGCAGCAGATGAAAAGGCAGAGCAAAGACACGCGCCATGCCACAGAGGAGCAGAAACCCCGGGGGCAGATAGAAGTAGAAAATGGGATGAAGGATCTCCCCTCCAGTGATCCACGGCAACAAAGGCCGTTTGAGGGACTTCTGCATTTGCACTCAGCATAATTAGTTCTAGATAATGATGTTATTGGCTGAAGCCATGAAAAAAAGTTGACTTTTTTTATTGTTGATTTTGGTTTTGGTTAATCAAATGTCACTCTCTGGATGCGTGTTGAAATGTGTAGTCAGTCCTTCTGCATTTCAGTTGGCATGACTCTCCCACTTGCAGAGATAAGCAAGAAAAAGCAGAAAGAAGTTGAACTTTTTCACAACTTTAACAGGTTTTCATTGTGCTTGGCAGACTAGAATGGTTAGACGGTGCGTCACCTCTCACTGAACTGGAGCGTTGTAATGCGGTGACGCAGCAGCAGCATGTGTCCCAGCTGTAGCAGAGGATGCAAATGGGAAAAACCTAAATGACACCATTCCTAAGTTATTGGTTTTCCTGCCGGAGCCTAAATCTGCAGTAATAAGGTAAGGAGTAACATAGTGTTTGAAATACAAAAGCAAATAAAGTTGAAAAATAAAGATGATAAAATAGGATCTAGACCAGATCTCTGTGGTTTGCCACTGGTAATATGGGTTGTTTTAATCCCAGAACCAGACAACAAGGCAAAGACTCAAAGTTTATTTTGTTTCACAGTCAATCGGTTATAAATCCAAACAAACAAATCAGCCACTGAGCAAGCTAGTCGAAATCCCAAAAGGGGCCTGAACACGAGTGGTCAACAGATGGGAAAGAGAAAGCGAAGCAGTTTTAAGTGAAATGTTGTTTTTTTGGTTAAAGATCAAAAAACATGTGTGAACACATAATATGAAGATTCTCCAAGGCCATCTCTGTCCTCCCCCCATTTTCTTTTTCTTATCTTTCTTGGCATTGAATGCAGTGTTTAGCATGATGGATCTATCCATTTTTTTTCCCAGCTTTTGAGTCGCTGAAAATGCTCCATGTGTTAAGATGCCTGGCTTCTTACCGCATTCGGTTGAACGTACAAGCCTGTTTTATTTCAGCATACATGGCGCAAGAGCACACAACAGCGCAGACCCCAGACGTGGGCTTCTTCGTGTAAGCTGCCTCATTATTTTCACAGTTTATTTAATGTTGCTGTTGGGCTAATTTTCAACGAGCTCGTCCATTGTTAAGCTGGTATCCATCTTCCCGGCTTGGTAATTAGGATCCAGGGGCGTCATCTATTATTCGGACATTGTGCAGAGATGACATTTCATTGATCTGCCTGGTAACGCCTGTGCTTAACCACATCAATCGGATGGTGAAAGTCACTGCGGTAACTGCTGCTATGGGTAATCTGCCCAGATATCCTTCCATTTCTTCCTGGTTGCAGTTTAAACTGCTTTCTCTTAGGTCTCCAACCATCAGTTTCATCATTTCATTAAAAGTTTTGAAGTTTCAGCCAGATACAGAGGAGATGCTTAAAGACAGGCTTGTTTTCCCCCCATTTATGTCCCACTGTTCATGTTAAGAAATCCTTGTTGTTTGAATTCAAAGACACAACTGAGGTGGTAACTGTCACGATTACAAGTAGGCATAAATCTGCATTGCCGACTGGTCTCTCAGGGATATCGTTTTGTCAAATGTGATCCATACTGGGAAATTCAAAGCAGCGGGAAACATCTATGAGCTGCAGAGATTTCAGGAGTTGTTTACTTGTCTATGATTCAGTCACGCCTCTTTCCCCTGTTTTTGGCAATCACACCGTAGGGTGGTGTTATAAAGCTGGTGCAGTTCCTCATGAATTAAACAAAAAAGACAGACTGGGGGCTTTGTTTTTTTTGACTTATTTAGGCCCTTTATAAAGATGGACGATCAAGAGGCCCCTCAGAAGTGAGACCTAAACATCTAGATGACCCCCTGGTGATCAGTTGCAGTGAAAAAACAAGTTGAATCGTGTTTGAAAAAGGAAGGAGGCCACATTCCGCTCCAGATTCTGTACCTGGCCATGCGACTCCAAATATTTTAAATGAAACGTATGGGTTTTTTTGGGGTTTTTTTTTCAAAGGAAAGTTTAACAAAGTTATTCATTTGTGTGATCAGCAATAAGCCTTGAATGTATTGGAGCTGAGGTGATACCGCCCTTCACACTAGCTCGCTGTGCTTCTTTAAACTAAGTCAAAAACCATCTGGCTTGACATTTTTCCCTGCTTTCCTCCGTCTTCCTTGTGCGGAAATCATTGGCTGGCATGCTCTAACGGCTCTGTTCATGACATGCTTCATAAAGACTGCAAGTTGCATTGAGCTCGGGGTATGCAAGGGGGAATTCTGCTTCTTTGCTCTACTTGGCACCGGCCTACGACGTTGCCTGGTCCCAGGCAGATCACAGCCAGGAAGACTGGCCGTCTTCCCTTGCTTCTGGAAAAAGGAGTGTTACCTACACTAAGAAAAAGGGTTCTCGTGCTTCTCTGGGTTTTCAACAACATGATCCTACTTTTCCACACACCACCTGCCATGTAAAAGCAAAAAAAATATTGTGAAAGAACCTGGGATTTTTCTTTGATTTCATAAATCCTGAAATATAGTCGCTACTCTGAAAATTTACGGCTGCTCCTAGCTTCTTATTCATGATATGTGATGTTCTCCAGGAGTCCCTGATTAAGTTTTAATGAGGCAAATTGGAGCCTGTGAGTGGAAGATCACGCACTGACCCAGCGCATATTGTGAAAATGCAAATGAAGGCTAACGTTTAAAGGCACCACAGAGGTTCTCCAATGACTGCAGAAGGTGTTTGGTTCAGCGGCAAATGCTAAACTATATCAGCTTGGCATTTGAGTCCGATGATAAAAGATTTGGAATGAATCACAAACAGATCACATTTTGAGCAAAATACTGAAATCTTGGAGGCATTTCACTGGGTGGGTTCACTCTGAATTATGTATTTCAAAAAATGTTTCTGTCAGAATTTGTTTGCTAAATCTTTTTAAATACGCTTCTAAATAATTTCTTTTAAACTGCTTTCCATCACTTCACCCTAGCTGTTGTTTCTTCTTGTAAAAATCTTCACGATTACGGAGATGCCTGTAAAATCGAGTCATAAATCAATAGAGATGCAATGTTGCATTAGCATATAAAAGCTGAAATGATTGCCAGGAGGAATATTTGACACAGAACTCACATGGGACGACTCTTTCTAGGTCATATGTGGCGTCTACCTACAGATGAGGCATCTCTGGTGCCGGTGATTGATTAGACACAAATTGTTATTCATCAAGTCTGTTGTAGTTAATTCTTCACAGACGACAACATTTCCTTCAAACGCATAACAGCAGATTGAACACAGATGAAGATCAGGAAACCAGATATGTCTTGAAAAATCAACAAAGAGACTATGTTCTGTGCTTAAGATTTTGGCAACTGTATTTATTTCTGTGTGTGCAAACATTCGTTGGAGATGTGAAATAGCGTTAAACCCCACGCAGACAAGCTTGAGCAGAGGGTACAGAAAAATATGATAATTGAATGCAGGGAGGACCAGGAGTGACATTTAGTTTCTGGCATTCAGGATTAGCTGAAAGTGACATCATTGTGCTTCTGTCTGCACTGACACATCTACAGATGGGGAAAATTTGACTCTTTTTTTACTGACGTAATTTGTGGGGTTTTTTTTTAATTCTTCTTTCCAAGCAGACAGACGGGAAGGAAAGATGCAAACACAGCGAATGTAACTAGGATATAAGAAGTCAATAAGATTTTTTTTCAGGATTTAGCAGAGGTTAATGTTCTTGGATAAATGCTCAGGTGGAATTGACCAACATTGCCTCGTACATTTTGAAACCACACACATTAAGCTAATTGGAGACTCTAAATTGCCCCTCATTGTGACTGTATATAAAAACTGCCTGTGCGTGCAATCGAAGGCGCCCTGGCTGTTGATGACCTCAGGGGTTTGTTTCCGAACAACCTGATTAGCAGCGGCTAGCAGAAGAAGGATGGCATTTGTGTAACAAGTGTTAGCAGCCACCGTAAAGTCAATGCAATAACTGTCAGAGTGTGGCATTTCCCACCTCTACAGAGGATCTGCACATCAGAAGGAGCTGGGCGGAGGGTTTGTCCCGAGGGTAATGCATTTGAAACGGGAGAGTGTGACCCTGCCACAGCCACCTTTCACTCATGCATCGTTAACCTCCCACCGATTGATAAACAGCATGTGGCTGCTGCCAAGCTATATTGGAGATATTTGCCAGTGATTCATTACTGGGACAAATTGGAAAGAACAGAAATGGGTTTCTCTGGTTTTGCTAGTATTAATAAAGCGATGCAGTATTCGGGGTAAATTTACCTACAGAATGTAAAGAAATAACACACCAGGTAGCCTGGGGCCATCCTGCCCAAGAGAGATCAAGTTAATCACCCTCTAGTGGTAGTCTGCAGTAGTTTTATGAGCCTCATCTATTCCCACTGTATAAGTTGGTCAAAATAAATGAACCATCATCAACCATCATGCTAACTCTAACCCCAACCCTCATTTCTAATAGTTCCACAGAGATTTTAGAGCCGATTACACCCTGTACAGTTTGTAGTCATTGCTCATGTCTTCATTTTCAACAACTTATTTTTTTTTCTGTGGATGCATTCGCATCACACCACTATCTCCCCTCCCACATAGTACTTTGTAGTTCCAGGAGGAAGGATGCTGCACAAGATATGAGCAATGTTTTAGAAATTCTTTAGCATTGAGTTGACTAAATTTTTGTTATGTACACTTCTCAGACACATCAAACAACAGGAAAAAGTCTATTCTAACACATGCAGGGGCCATTGTTCTACACAGAGCTGCTGTGAATCACCTCTCGACTGGATCTCCTCTTGTGAAACATAGCCCTTGCTTCTGTCATAGGGTTGAATCTGAGAGGTGCTAATTTGGGTTAATTTCAGCCCTGTTGACGTTATTGACGCCACTTTGATGGAAGGGCGTAGTTCAGGTGTACTCGGTCAGCACAAGGGTTTGTAGAGGATTTAGCTACAGGAATTCTGCACCTGGGGAGTGAACTAACAAGTCACCAACATTAAACTTCTGTACTGATGTGTACATGGATATTTCATGGATACATGGATACTTCATATACATCCCCACTTTCTTCTGGCGTGTTGTGAGTGAGTGGTGAGCCAGGCACATCAACTCACAAACCCCAAATGAATTATCTTTACTGGGCAGATGTTGTGGTTGTGAGCGCAAACCTAATTAAACCTGCAGAAACACACCATTTCATTTGGCGCTTTCTGCTCTTTGGCCTTGCTTTGATCTGCTGATTACTACCAGCTCTTTGGCTCGGCAGATAAGTAAAGTCCGGGGAAGCATTGTGTCTCATGCTGACAGTTTCCAAACAAAACAGTCACCCCCTTCCCACTGTCGTTCCATCCGACACTCCCTGGGTTGAGGTCAGTAAGAGATTCCAGCTGCAGGCAGATGTTCCCTCCTCCACTGCGGATGAACACGAGCCGAGCATCTGCTGGCGTCCTGCGTTTTTTACCCTACATGCACGTGCTCTATGAAAAACGTATGGCTACGCGAAGCCATAAACACTGTCATTCTTGCTTGTACAAATCATGAACACAGAAACACATGATGATAATTAACCCGGGGGGGGGTCTGCATAGCTTTTTTTTGATCTCATGGAGTACTGGAGGATGAGATCTAACAATGAAGCGCTGTCATTACATACACTTTACTTTTATCACTTAATCAAACAACAATGCTGACCTGCTGCGTGATGTTTCGAAGCATGCAGACGTGCCAGAACGAGTGAAAAAAAGGCGTCTTTGACATGCAACAAGGTCTTGCTTTTTTTTCCCCCTCGTGTAGATTGATCTGCAGGCTTTGTTATGTCAGCTCCAGACTCAGAGGTAGAACTCTTTGTTCGCGACGCACAGAAAACTGATTTCTAATGACAGCCAGGGCTTAAAGCATACCCAAAGACTTTCAGCCTTCAGGAATCCACCAATGGCTAGAAGATCTCTCAGCTGCTACTTCTTGGAGGGCAAAAATTGTGCCTGAATTTATAGCGGTGAACCAGTTCCAGCGGCAGCCCAGTACGGCTGCACGGGAGTCCTTGAAAGCTCTCCGAGCACTCAGCTTTGCTGCCATCCATCCATGTGGTAAATGTCAACACTGGGTTTACACCATAAAAAAGGCACCGGGTGGTGCGGAATCCATTTACTGTAGCAAAGAGCAGAACATTCATCCTCTGCAGAAGCCACTTATTCCAATTTCAGGGTGCTGGAGGCTATCAGAGTGGTCATCTGGTGAAAGACAGGGATCCTTCCTGGACATCTTGGTGGACATATCAAAACATGAAGCCTGTGACGGCAAAGGTTTGTCTCTGTGAGTGGACTTTGACATCTCATCTCCACTAAAATTTCCAAACTAGCAGGAATCTGTCGGGTTGGGTTTCCACCGCACTTCAAAGTTCAAGCAATTCATCAAACCCACTGCTACTGTTGGGTCCCTCAGCTTCCTATAATGTTTTTTCTAAATTTTCTCCAACAAGTTTCACAAATACGCTCGGGCGGAGCCTGGACTTCCTCATCTGTCTACTCTTCATTGCTTTTATTCTTAGCCTCGTTTTCAACACATGCGGCAAATGTGTTTCACCAATCAGGGTTCTTCTGCACACAATCCCACTCCTCAAAAATTTCAAGGAAATCTGAAAAGTCTTTGCCAACTGTTAGGCATGTTTAAAGGAAATTTTTTTGTCCTTGGGTGATTCTGAGGAAACGCGTCAAGGCCTTTTCAAAATCCCAGGTAAATGATAAAAAAGGTAAATGTTACAGATGCATTTCCCATCAACGACAAAGTCCAACAAAACTTTCATTGAGGAAACAAATTCAGCTGTGCAATGCAACTACCACACAGGCGGAACGGCTTCCAAATCGGACACAGAGGGAAAGTTCTGGAATACACAAAGAGTCAGCAGGCAGTTCATCAATCAGAAAAAGAGAAGCACATCCAAAAGTAACCGCAGAGGCACCGGTAAAGACAGAGGGAGAAGACAAAAACAGGACGACCTTCAAAAGATGTGACAATCCAAAGGGATGAGTAGGAGGGAAAGAGGGTTCTGATGGAGTGCTGCTAGTGTTTGATAGAACCAGAACCTCGTATTTGTGTCTAGATGTCACAGATCTTCTTCTATGCGATAATTATAGATTTGTTGTGATTCTATATTAGTTGTTTATTTTGTTAATGGCTCACTTGGTAACCTCGTACCGATTTCCATCTGTGTTTTCCTGTCAAAATCATGTCCCAGCAATTATCCGATCTTACATGTCCTCTAGCTCATTACCTTCTCTCCGTGTCCACCACGTTTTACCGATCGCTTCTTCGCCGTGGATTATCTCTGCTGCATATATGTGGCATTCAAGAAAACAACACCAGGCTTTCTGAGACAATAGAAATCAATTTCATAATCTTCTGTTATGATTTCTTTCTCCAGGTGCATGCTGATGTTTCAATGGATCTCACACTCACATCCTGTAATAAGAGTTTCGGGCTTAACATGCTGTGGTGGAAGCTTCATCTGCCTTTATTTGTTCTTTTCAGTGGGCTGTTTGCAAGTAACTACACAGAAACCCATTACCTGGAAGAGCGGCACAGTGGTCACCAGGCTCCTCACAACTTCTACGGTACCTTTTTTTTTTTTTTAAATTTCGATACAGTGAACCTTGTTTTTAAATCACCCACCCAACAGTTATTATTGTTGTTGGCCTTCTCTTTCATGGAATGCTTTGTGTGTTGGGGTCAGACAAAGAAAAAGGTCGATTTTGCACCGCGAATCACTTTTCCATACCGCTCAAAATTGTCATGTACAGCAAGGAGGCTTCCATAGGTGAGCAGGCACATTTTTTGATTCATATTTGAGGAAATAAAAGCCGAAAGAGGTCAGAGAACAAATCTGAGTTTTAGGGAACAGGTCAGGTGTTTGATGAATTCCACCACAGGGCGAGAATCAGTTGCTGGAGGCGAGGGAAGGGGGGGGGGTGTTTGATAACAGAAGGGGCGGATGGTTACGCAGGAAACTAAAGATGTTATGGTGACGGAAATATGCAGCAGCTCCGTCGGATACGGGCTTTTTGATTGCGTTTCCCATGTCTGCGAACACCGGGTAGCATGAATTTCTGCACAAAGGCAGGCAGTATTTGCACAAGACTGGAGAATTAGGTCTTGGAAATATTCCAAAATAGGTATAATAATGTATTCAATGATCCTAATGACACGCAACATTATAGATGTATTGGGAATTTGTGCCAAATGTAAATATTGATGTTCTATGAAAAATTAAATTTGTAGAATAAATGGAAACCTCAAATATTTTCTTTTCTCTTGTAAATTTAAGGAGTTACGTTTGGTCCGACATCTAAGTGACTGTTACAATTACATTTACAGTATTCAAAGATTTGAACTATTTCTATAAATAGTTTAATAACATCTTTGAGCAAATAAATTGTACTTATGATAATTGAGGGTAATGACCATTTTTTAGTCTTTCAAAGAATATAAATGTTCAGTTATCCAGAAATGCATTTTTTTTCCAGTCAGCTGCTCAGATCCACACATGGAGGTTGTTTTTGTCCAGATATCCATACAGCATCATAATTGGCCACCAGATGACGTTTGTGTACAAAACCCAGGCCTACTAACTCTGCGCTTGGCGAAGGATGATTAACCAAACTCAATAATGGCGCGGCCCACACGTGTCCACCGGAGATCTGTGAGATCAGAAAGATCCGCTCGGGTATTATTCAGCGAGACGGCCATTTTCAGGGGATTTGAATAAAATAATTTTTAGACTGATGGATGAAAATAATATTTTCAAATATATCATCATTTCACAATGAATTTGCTTTGATTCCAAGAAAAGAAGAAAGAAGTCATTAGGATTGACTAAAGTGAAATCAGTGAAAACACACATTTAGGTTTTTTTTTTCCTCGTATTGATTTTCCTTCAGCTATATCACAGATAGACGCGGGTTGATTCACCTGGATGGATGGATGGATGGATGGGCAGATTATCTACTGCATGGAAGTACCCTGCATCCCACAGGCTGGACCTCCATCTCTCATTCCTCTCTCATGAGCGCAGCCTGATCTTCATGGGAGGGTCTTTGTTACTGGAAATGATCAGATCTTCAGAGACTGATTCATGGCTAATTTATTTGTCCTGCCGGCAGGGAGGAGTCTGATATACTGATCTGTGTAAAACATCCAAAGAGGTCAGTTATGTGTCAGAGTGGAGGTACTGCTGGGAGTGATTTTGGCGTGATTCAGCTCTCCCTCGCTTCCCTCTCTCTGGTTTACATTCTCTCTCATTCCCACTAAATGTGAGCTCCACACACAACTGCTGTAACTAAAGCTACACCATGGGAAAATAAATCACTAAGTTAGCTTGGAATGATCAATGTATAGTTTTTTTAAACATTGCAGCCCTCAAATCCAGGCTTTCCTCCCACAATAATCAAGATATGTAATCATTTTTTTGCAGGAATGAAGGTATGTGCCATTTCCTCCTGCAAAGAGGCTATTCATATCCGTTATATCAATGGATCACAGTCATGATGTCATTAAAGAAACATGAGGTGGCAGCATTAAGTCTGTGCTCTAAATCCAGCACAGCTCCTCCCCACGATGCTAAAATTCCATATTTCATGTAATGGGGTGTCTATACTTTAAACATTTCTTCACTCTTCTGCTGGGCTAAAGCCATGCTACATGACCAGAGAAGCCCAGGCCTTCCAGGCTTTGGCTGTGCTTTTTGATGGTAGTTGAAATACTGCTCCACGTAAACGTGAACTGCATTTTTTCTCCCAGTCAAGTCCACAGAGTGGATTCGCCTCCATGTTCATTTCCCCCCATATCTGCAATTTTTTTTCTCCACTTTCTTCCCACAGTCCAAAATGTGCACGCTAGATTGATCGGAGACTCCAAATTGTGACTAGATGGTCGCTTCGCCCCAGGTTGCGTCAGCCCTTCTGAACATACTCGACTTTTGTTTTGAGCTACACTTTCATCTTCCTGCTGAATCTGACATCAAGCACACCTTGTTCTGTCTCCGTGCTCATAATTATTTGCTACATTTGCCCTGTTTCATACTCTTCTGCGCCCCCAGATGGCTGAATCTTCACAGAGGACCGCAGGAGGAAGCTATGATCACACTTATGATGTCAAGGTTTCAGATTATTAGTGAGCTTGAAAGCATTAGGGTGAAAATATAAAAGACTTTCTGGGAAATTTGTCCTTGACATTTTTTGGTCTCCCCCCCCCCCAAAAAAAAGTACAAGTGCGACCTTTGCACACTGTTTGTAGAAGGATCACACGTACAGTCACCTGGGTTTTCTATGCTAATTGCTAACTCAGTTTCTGCCCTGCGATCTCATTTAATCACATATAATTAATAGTTCTAGTGGTTTCATGTTTTGTTTGCAAATGGTTGAGTTTATAAAGTCATGAAACTGAAACCATTTCATTAGCATTGAGCTCGGAGCAACGTGACCGGAGTTCTGATGGTATATATATATATATATATATATATATATATATATATATATAAAAAGTATAAATAAATAAATAAACACAAAAATGTTTGTGTTGTGGCTGCTAATTGATTTTTCTGCTCCTCTGGGAGCACCTAAGCACATATTGACGTAGTGTAACTGCTCAAACTAATTTGGCAAATGTGTTAGCAACCAATCACCTAATTAGCTCATCTCTGCTCCTCTGCTAATTGCTCCACCATCCAGTTTTAATATCTTCAAATTTCAATCTTCAGATGTAAGAAATTGAAAACATTTGGATTTGCTGCTTAATTATTTTGATGCATAAGTAGGACCCCGTTTGCAGCACTATGCTCTAGGCTGGGTATTGAAATCTACTGTTTTTAGAAAAGAGTTTGGTCTGCCTTCACCTGAGATCGACTGTTGTGTAACAGGAGGAATGTTTTCACTCTAGAGCAGACGTTTCCCTTCCCGCCTTCTTGTTGGCAGGGCTGCTTCGATAAACATAAGCTTAATTTACTTTCTCCGCTGACGCCTGACAGGTGGTCCTTGAGAGCTGCTACCTGGGAATGCCTCAGCCACTGTTGTTTTGTGCTGG